>JAWPHD010001313.1:0-334719 GCA_037043455.1 Cyrtodaria siliqua
TGAATATTGCGTTACTGAATATTGAATACATGCGTATATTTGTAGGTTATTGATTATATGTATTGGATGTTTTCATTAAGCCATTTTGCTACGACTGATTATTTTCCTATATAAAACTTTTGCTGTATATACATCATGTATTCCAGGGGAAGTGACATCGTCTACATTTCTTAATTACTGAAGCGATAGCTACCTCCTACGTTTAATACGCGTGGACGAAACCTGTTTATATCCGAGAAAGGCAATGCCAGCTTAGTAATATCAGCTTATAAATGATACACACTATTTTTAATGATACACACTAATTTTTTTTGTAAAAGAACATGTATGTATATGGACTGTGTAGCTTTAAGAACGAATATCGTTAGTGTAGCTTTAAGAACGCATAACCGCTAGATTAGCTTGTGTCATAAACAAGACTGTCCTTTATCTCACTTCATATCAGTTATATGCCAACTCAAATGAACCAATACGGGTGCAATACTATTAATAACCTAAAACGTTGATTGTTTGGGGTCATAACTAACACACGCTTACTTCATGTTTTTAAATCACCATCGAGTTATCGCCATCGTACCATCGAGCATCGACTTGTTAAGGCAATGGAACGGCGGCCCTAATGGAATACCGTAATTATCAACTAAATATTGCGTCGACATAAGAATTGGGTATAAGGTGTGGGTATTATTAGTTACTGAAGTTTATATTCGTCGAGTAAAAATAGAAGACCTTATGTCTCTATTTTTACTCGTTAGACATTTCATTGGTGTTTTAATCCATCTGAGACGAATGAAGGCTCCGATGGGAGCTTTTGGTATCGCTCTTCGTCCGTTGTCCGTTGTCCGTTGTCCGTCCATCGTTCTTATTCTCAGCTTTAACCAACTTTTTCTCAGAAAGAATATATTTTTTACTAAACTTCAAAAGCATGATATTAAGATCAATGGCTTTCATGTAAAATTAAATAAACGCGACCTTTCAGATGGCTGTAGTTACTAAAACTGGTTAACATGTTATAAAAGTCGCAAAGACTACACGTGCAAATGTTCTCATAATTTGTAAGTTGTACTGGCTTAATATTATTTTATGATCTTCTCTCAAGTTGGTCAAAGGGTGACCCTGGTGTGAAATTTGCCCCTAGCTGGAGTTTTCAGTTTGACAAAGGTGTATATTGGAACATTTTTAAAAAATCTTCTTTTCTGAAACTGTTAGAGTTTGATTTCTGTGCATAAGGCCTAATAGTATGATGATCCACCAGCTTTTTCCAAATCGCTTGTTTTACATTGTCTTTTATAGGGAAAACCTTGAAAATCACCTTCTGTGAAATCGCAAGGATACTGCTCTCATTTATTGTAGCATCAGCTTGTGGTCCTATACTAAGTTTGTTAAATCATTTGTTTGCGTGTTTGGTTGGTTGGTTGGTCGATCGGTCGATTGGTATTTAACGTTGTTAAAATGATGACATTGGTAGAAAATTTGGCCCCGCCCCAGGGGTCACAGTTTTACATAGAGTTATACAGGAACTTTGTTAAAAATCTTCTTTTATGAAACTGCAAAAGCTAGAGGTAAAAATGTTTGCATGTAACATATGCTAAGAGGTTTCTATCAACTTTGTTCAAATGGCGATCCCCAGGTTCATATTTGGACCCGCCCCAAGGATAATATGTTTAACATATACTTTCTAGGGGAAACTTGAAAAGCTGTCTTCATGAAACCACAATAGCAAGGGGTCATATATACTAAAAGTGGCCCTAACCCGAGGGTCAAAGTTCAACTGAATGGATGTATTAATGTTATCTTCTGAACACTGACATTTCTGCCGATAGAAAAGCAAGTAGTGTTCCGCAATATAAACGCTCTTCTCCTAAAAGTCCATGGGCCGTGGTTGCCCAGTGGATAGAACGATATACTCTAAATCCAGAGAGTCGAGTCCCACCGGCGTCACTTGGATAATTCGCTGTGTACTTAGGCAAGAAACATCGCTTAATCTCGTCAGTTGAACAGGGACGTAATCGGGAGATCCCGTGTATCGGAGTCGATTCTCGAAGAGCCACAGAAATCTGTTTTAAAACAAAGTATATGTATGCAAAGTGAGCCTTATATAGACGTCGGCGTGCATGTACAAGTGAGCTATTGTGACTGCGTCCGCCGTTCGTGTGTCGACGTACGTCGTCAGTTAACTTTGGCGTAAACGGCTTCTCCTCATTACCACTTTGCCTATTTTGACCAAACTTCAAAAAAGAAGCTGCAAAAAATGACGCCCGACTACAAATCATTAGTGTTATTACTGACTGGTCCTTTGGGATCACCAATCCCAATCTATTTGGATTGAACGTACCACTTAAGCTGGTGGTGGGGAGCGTGAGAGCTGTTGCACCTTATAGTTACGCTCATGGACAGACTCAATAAACCGAGTCTGATACTTTTATCTCTTGTTTGTGTTTGTCGATTCCAAGGGATCGTATTTTCAGTATTTATTTACATTCACACTAGAATTTGTTTAGTGCTGTGTGACGGCTGTAAAAATTCGCCCCGACTACAAATCAGTAGTGTTATTACTTACTGGTCCTTTGGGATCACCAAGCCCATTCTGCGTGGTTTTAAATTAGAATACCGCTTAAAGCTACAGACGCCCTATATCAATCGATTTCTTCTTTGTAGGCTTGTCTTTATTTGTAACTTCATGTTCACCAGCTCATGTCGAATCGGGTATTTAAGCGAGCAAATATAGCGCATGAAATCATTTAATGTATATACATCGACCAGTGCACATCGTACCTATACAAGGTAACAGTCATTTTTACCGGGAACCGCTTCTTTCGGGGCTCGAACACACGACCTTCTGATTTCAAGTCCTGGAAGAGTAGAACATATTTTGCCCTCACCCACTCTTATAATTCGTACAGAAATGTTTGCTAAAAATTCAAAATATACCAAAAAAATAATAACCGGACAGTATATAAAAAAGCGGTAGTGATATATTGTCAGCTGCTTTTCTTCCATCTGCTGACAAATTAGAAACACTTCTTTCTTTATATCACACGTTTCAGGAACGTCTTCCAGTTCTCAAACTGCGTCTCTTCCTGTGATATTTGACTCTCTTTACTGTCTTCCTGATCAGTTACGGTTTGCGTTGCGGCAGTTATAAACCGTTTAATCTCTACCTTAATTACTATATTTTACCATAAGTGTCAAAATGTCTTCATTTTGCTTTTTCTTTAAGGGATTGGAGCATATTTCTTTTCTTTTTGTGCTTTGTAGTTTTCTTGGTGTTAAGCTTCTTTTATCAGATGTGAGAATCTTTTCTGGAGAAAGTATCAAGGGTAATTGTCATCGGCTTTTATGGAAGTCAAGAATGACTGGACATGTGGAAGACATGAGATAAGATGAAGTTGTGCGTGAAGTTTTATGAAAGTAGGTCAAACGTTTTTCAAGGTATGGCCAGTGTTAGGTTGCATGTTATGTTTGTTTTGTTTGTATGGTGTTTTACGTAATTTGCACACATGTAAGGTTATATATGACGGTCGATTTTTTGTGGTGGAGGCAGATCACCCACTTTTCCTGGGTATAACCAGTACTGTACACCTCCCGCCATCCATAGGAAGCGACACTTCCTCACTTACTAATCGAGCTCCCAGTGGGATTCGAACCCGCAGCGGCGAGAGGCGACGGTTCAGGTCTCACACCTCAATTAATTTTCCCATAGGGTTACTGTACAGCCTTTTCCATCATCTGAGCTTCAAAGCAAGCCAGCAGACATTGTTGTTGGTTTAATATCGTCAGTATAGCCAAGACCAGTAATTTATCTGCAGTGTAAAAGACAGATGATACAGAAAGTCCCATTTTGATATGAGGTTTCATTCAAATTTCAGAAGTGTTTGACCTAACCACCACTTATTCAGCTAGATAGTGTATGAATTTTTTATTTTCCATAGGAGTCACATAAACTTGAGCGAGAAAAAAACCCTGGCTAACTTATGTATTTTATTGTTTTAAATTACTGGTTTTGGCTATACGGAAGAAATTAAACCAACAACAATGTCTACTGCCCAGCTTTGAACTTCAGATGTAGGAAAAGGCTGTACAGTAACCCTATGGGAAAATTAATTGAGGTGTGAGACCTGAAGTTGCAGGACGGACGACGACGACGACTGACGTCACGACAAACAAATTGACCTCTAAGTGTCTGCCCTGCTGCGCAGGCGACACACAAAGTATGTTCAAAAGTTAAGAATATCTTCTGCGGATGCAATACTTCGTTAATACATATTAGTATAGCCGAGTTGTACATGAGTAAATGAGTGCATATTATTATCGGTTTCAAAAACATTATACCGTGTTATTACACGTTGTGAGATTGTTGTGTAAATTGTTGTGTAACGTTTTATGGCGCGCTACCCGACAATTTTGCCAAAAAATAGCCTAGAAATGCCTTTCTTTGACATATTTGCTGTTTCTGACCCTCTATTAAGATGTTTATTGTAGATCAGTAAAATTGATTTGTAGGGATTGTATCTGTATGAAAATTTCGGGGTTTATACGTGACCTGACCCTCCAAAAACGACGAAAGACGAAACATTAGAGAAACCCATCTAAAATTATACGAAAAAGTAAAACTACAATCCTTTCCGGCTCGTACTCACTATATCTTATTATAAAAACTTGGACATATCTTTACAAATAAAGTGGTTTTCTTACCACGTGACCTGACCATCCAAAAACGACGAAAGACGAAAATGAATTCACATCTAAAGTTATTCGAAAAAATAAAACTGCAATATCTTATCATAAAACATTGGACATATCTATACAAATAAAGTGGTTTTCTTATCTCACTCATCTGTCTCCGGTCGATGTCAACAGGAAGTATCGGTAATGCAACGTTACCAAAACCGTAAATGCAACACTAAACCGTATATGACGCGTTCTAGGTTAGACAGGTTGATATACAATTTACCTAGTTTGAAAATCCAAACTCTATAGGAGCAATATAAACGGCCAAACCCAACAATTCAAGCGTTGATTTAAGAGTTACCAACTCATAATTCATTTTACGCATATTCAATCATTTTAAGAACACGTGAAAAAATCCGATACTTTTAATTGGCACATATATTTCATTATATAACATGAACACCTAGATAAAGTATTGATAAACGGGTTTGTAGTGTAACTTTGCCGTTACCTGGTGGGTCAGCTTGTTTAAGGCTCTTATAAATAATAAGTCTTGTTGAGTGGTCGAAGTAAAAGTTGTTTGAATTATATGTACAACTGTTAGCAATATTAAAGCCCTCATAGAGTCGTCGTGTTTTCCCGCCCAGATATTTCCATAAACAATAATTTAACCGAATGTAACGTTTGGCTTTATTTAATGCACATGTATTTTATATGAAACTAAAGAACGTTATGGAGCTGTTTCATTTGATTCGTATTGACACCATTCACTCATGCCTACATTCTTGTTAATGTGATCTTAAACATTGTTCAATCGATCCTCTTGTCGCGATCTGTCGTGCATGTACGTCATGTTGGTGTGCATTACATCAGGAGTGTAGCGTGCACGGTAACGGAGCTATTTCAATTCGGTGTTATCAAATTTAAAAACGAACGAACGAATATTTGTACGGGTATTTCCAATCAATTTAAAACTTTAAACACCTGCAGACATGTAAACAAAACTACACGTTCATTACATCAGTATCAGTATAGGCATGTCGGTGTGAAGTGCACCCCACGTACACGTAATACTCGGGTAATTTATTTAAAACATAATCTTGTTATGTCTGATCATAGACATTATTTATTCAGCAGGGTTATTGCAAATACGAGGTCAAAGCACGAAGACCAACTGGAAGCATACGACAGGTACGATAACAGTTACAAAAACACGTGAGGCCACATATAGATGCATGTCAAACCGTGTTTGCTAAACATCTTCTGTGGTATACGGGAATACTTTTCATTGATTACAGGCACATTTATCTTACTTCACCCGATACAATCGTGTACGATGCACCCAATATACAAAATGCGCCATTGAATGGTTTCGTTACAGCATTCGACGAAATACTGCATTCTGGAAAATATTTGTAATTTGATGTTTCTGGCGCTGCATACATCCGTACTATATATAGACCAATGCTTCCCAATACCTAACGGTGTGGTGGGCGGCCCATACATTCGCACTATACTCAGACCAATATGTTCCAGTATCTAACAGTGTGAACTGTACTCAGACCAATATATTCCTCTACCAAGCGGTGTGATGGGCGGCTACATGCATCCGTACAATATATAGACCAATGATTCCCATTACCTAACAGAGTGATGGGCGGCCCATAAATCCATACTATACTCAAACCAATATGTTTCGGTACCTAACAGTGTGATGGGCGGCCATACATCCGTACTATACTCAAACCAATATGTTCCAGTACCTAACAGTGTGAACACAGTGCCCATACATACGTACTGTACTCAGATCAATATGTTCCTCTACAAGCGGTGTGTTGGGCGGCCACATGCATCCGTACTCTACTCAGATCAATATGTTCCTCTACCTACCAGTGTGATGGGCGGCCCATACATCCGTACTATACAGAGATTATTATGTCCCACTAACTGCCAGGGTGGTGGGATGCCCATGCATCCGTACTGTACTCAGACAAATATGTTCCAATAGCTACCAGTGTGATGTACGGCCACATGCATCCGTACTGTACTTAAACCAGTATGTTCCAATACTTAACAGTCTGATGGGTGACCCATGCTTCCATACTGTACTCAGACCAATATGTTCCTCTACCTAGAGGTGTGATGGACAGCCCATGCATCCATACTGTACTCAGACCAATATGTTCCAATAATTAACAGTACATGTGTTCATTTTATATTATACAATTATTGCCTTTTGATGAGGTCAATACATTGTTTTATCGACCTGAGAAAAGGGATATTGACCGAGGACGAAGTCCGAGGTCAATATCCCTTTTCTCAGGTCGATAAAAATACATTGTTTTATCGACCTGAGAAAAACCAGGTCGATAAAACCAGGTCGATAAAACAATGTATTTTCGTCCTCGGTCAATATCCCTTTTCTCAGGTCGATAAAACAATGTATTGAACGATATTAAAAAGGCAATTATTGTTTTATTATAAAATCCCAGGGGAAAAATTCTAACCCAAGTGTCTTTAAAATTCACGTCTTCTAAATTTTAGTTTTCTGTTCAGTCGATAACTTTGCGAATCTGTCGGCGTCCATTTTGGTTGTTGTGACAGAACCACAGTTGTAACGCCGAATTTGATTGGATGATAGTTAACATACGTCATTGTATCATTCGTCCCCAGCGCTTTTCGCTCGTGACCATTTTCTAGCCCCGCCTACGAGTCAATACGAAAAGTCAATATGCATTGTTAGCCTTTCCTCAGGTCAATACGCTTTTTTATAGGGAATCATGTGACCACCGTCTGTCCAATCATTTTCTTTTAAATTTTTGATTTTATAATAAAATAAAATATAAATACGCCGATTAAAATTATCGGATTTTTCACGTGTTCTTAAAATATCTGTGATTTAATCGCGTAAAAAGAATTATGAGTTGGTAACTTTTAATTCAACGCTCCAATTTTTGGATTTGGCCTGGCTGGTAAAAGCCGTTTATATTGAGTCTATAGAGTTTGCATTTTCAAAATATGTAAGTTGTATACCACCCTGTCTAACCTAGAACTCGCCATATACGGTTTAACGTTGAATTTACGGTTTTGGTAACGTTGCATTACCGGTACTTCCTGTTGACCTCGATCGGAGACAGATGAGTGAGATAAGAAAACCACTTTATTTGTATAGATATGTCC
This sequence comes from Cyrtodaria siliqua, assembly GCA_037043455.1. Taxonomy (NCBI): domain Eukaryota; kingdom Metazoa; phylum Mollusca; class Bivalvia; order Adapedonta; family Hiatellidae; genus Cyrtodaria; species Cyrtodaria siliqua. The sequence goes on from JAWPHD010001313.1 coordinate 7,852, forward strand.
AATTTTTTTTTATAAGATATCGTGAGTTCGAGCCGGAAAGGATTATTGTTTTAATTTTTCGAATAACTTTAGATGTGAATTCATTTTTCGTCTTTCGTCGTTTTCGGTTGGTCAGGTCACGTATTAACCCCGAAATTTCCATACAGATACAATCTCTGCAAATCGTTTATTACTGATCAAACAATAAAAATCTTCATAGAGGGTCAGAAACAGCAAATATGTCAAAGAAAGGCATTTCTAGGGTATTTTATGGCAAAATTGTCGGGTAACGCGCCATAAAATGTTACACAGGTTTCACAACGTGTAATCGATTTAAACATATTTTATTGCCATATAAGTACAAGTACAATGCCATATATGTACAAGTACAATGCCATATATGTACAAGTACAATGCCATATATGTACAAGTACAATGCCATATATGTACAAGTACAATGCCATATATGTACAAGTACTATGCCATATATGTACAAGAACAATGCCATATATGTACAAGTACAATGCCATATATGTACAAGTACAATGCCATATATGTACAAGTACAATGCCATATATGTACAAGTACAATGCCATATAAGTACAAGTACAATGCCATATATGTACAAGTACAATGCTACCCACATTAGTTACGGCCTTCCCTACAATGGAGTTTTAACAAATATAATGAATGGCAATTGCTATTAACACGTATCAATAAGTTTGATTAACTACAACATGATATGTAGTGTAATAAAACGGTACAATATTTTTGAAACCGATAATAATATGCATGCACTAAACCTTTTCTTACATGCACAGCTCGGCTATACTGAAGTATTGCATCCGCAGAAGATATTCTTAACCTCTGAAAATACTTTCTGTGTCGCCTGCGCAGTTAGAGATCAATTTGTTTGTCATGACGTCTTTCGTCGTCGTCCGTCCACACACTTTTACATGCAACTTCAGGTCTCACACCTCAATTAATTTTCCCATATGGTTACTGTACAGCCTTTTCCATCATCTGAACGTCAAAGATGGGCAGCAGACATTGTTATTGGTTTATTATCTTCAGTATAGCCAAAACCAGTAGTTTAAAACCATAACATACAGAACTTTTTTTTTTCTCGATCACGTTTATGTGACCCCTATGGAAAATACAAAATTCATACACTATCTAGGTAAATAAGTGGTGATTAGTTCAAACACTTCTGAAATTTGAATTAAACCTCATATCAACATGGAATTTTCCGTATCATCTGTCTTTTACACTGCAGATGTATGCTAAAGCCTAAAAAACAACACCTATTTTTCAAATTAAAATTGCCTCAGATTGAGAAAAAAATAGATTTATTTTCTGTTTTCCCTTGTCTCTATGTCCGTGAGTTTACGTGGAAGATAATAGAGGTGTAAGACCCTGAGCGTCAATTTGTTTTTCGTGACCTCGGTCGTCGCCGTCCGTCCACACACTTTAACATGCAACCTCAGCGTCTCCGTGGCCGAATGGTTAAGACGTTGCGTTGTAAACCTTTGCCTCTCACCGCCGCTGCTGGTTCGAATCCCATTGGGAGCTCGACTTGTAAGTGAGGAAATGTCGCTTCTTACGGATGGCGGGAGGTGTACAGTACTGGTTCTACCCAGGAAAAGTGGGTGGTCTGCCTCCACCACAAAAATCGACCGTCATATATAACCTTACATGTGTTGAAAATGACGTAATACACAATACAAACAAAAAAACATGACATGAAACCTAATACTAGCCAGTCGCCCCGACTATAAATCAGTAGTGTTATTATTTACTGGTCCTTTGGGATCATCAAGCCCATTCTGTGTTGCTTTAAGTAGAATATCGCTTAAGCCGGTGCTAGGAGGCGTGAGAGGTGTTGCATCTTATAATTACCTCTCATGAACAGACTCGATAAAACCAAGTCTGCTACTTTTCTCTCTTTTTTGTGTTTGTTGCTTCCAAGGGATCACCTTTACAGTATTTATTGAAAAGTGTTTGACCTATTTTCATTAAACTTCACACACATCTTCATCTTACCTCATGTCTTCCACATGTCCAATAATTCTTGACAACCATAAAAGGCGATGACAATTACCCTTGATACTTTCCCAAGAAAAGATTTTCACATCTAATAAAAGAAGTTTTACATCAAGAAAACTACAAAGTACAAAAAGAAAAGAAATAGACTCCAATCCTTTAAAGAAAAAACAAAACGAAGAAATTTGGACGACATATGGCAAAAGATAGTAATTAAGATAGAGATTAAAAGTTTTGTAAATGCCGAAACGCAAACCGTAAATGATCAGGAAGACAGTAAAGAGAGTCAAATATCACAGGAAGAGGCGCAGTTTGAGAACTGGAAGACTGTTCCTGAAACGTATGATAAAGAGAAAGAAGTGTTTCTAATTTGTCAACTTATCGCAGATGGAGAAAAAAGCAGGGGACAATATATCACTACCGCTTTTGTATATACTGTCCGGTTATTATTTTTTTGGTATATTTTGAACTTTTAGCAAACATTTCTGTACGAATTATAAGAGTGAATGAGGACAAAATATGCTCTACCCTTCCGCCCCGGTCATAATATTGAGGAGACTTGACTGCAATCCTCAACCACCGTCCTTGACACTTATGGTTTAACACTGAACTAGTGATATGTATGTGTCTAGTATATGTATGTGCATTCTACTACCCAACCAAAACATAGCTGGATCGATCGTTTTTGTTACGTAGTGGTTGTCAATATTAAAGCTGCATTGTTCCAGAAATACAATTTCGTTATTTTTTTCTACAAAAGTTGCATATTTGCATTTTATCAGTAATAGTAATAATTTGAAAAATGCTAAGCAAATTGTTTTTGCTTGTTTATAATTGTTGATGAGGAAATATACATATGCATCCGGAGACATTCCCTACTCTTACTAACGAATAGATTAATACTTTGGTCGTTAACTTGCTCGGGTACCGACCGATACACGGGACCTCCCGGTTTATGCCCCCACCCCACCCCACCATCCACCACCTCTACCATCAGACGGTGGAGGCTAAGTGAACTTGTCTTGTCCAAGAACATACAAACGAAACTCAACGGCGTCGATGAGACTAACTTTAGAGTGTAACCATAATTTCACCATACCATCTTCTGTATTTGATGATGCGTTTGAGGTTACAAATTCATTAGCAATGGGCTACAAATTCAATAGCAATATCATTGGATTCTAATAATGTGTTTTATTAAATTTATGCAAGATTAATGTATTTACACATGTAGATGTAATTAACACACCATTTAAAATCGCAAAACCTGTTCACCCACGTGAACATACTTCTCAATTTACTACAAATAGTTCACTGGACTTTACCTAAATATATAATAACAAGCGGCACAAGACATGCAAGAGGACCAGTATATTTGTTAGTTTGAAAATAAAAATGACTGCCAAAGAAAACAACAATATAATAATTAAAAAGGAGCTTACATTGTATTTTGGTGATAAAGACATACTTACCATATTCTTGAATGACGGCATCAAGACTCAAATCTATTTAAAAAGTGGTTACATAGCTATATATAACACATGGACTTAGTCCCGAATTCATGAATCAAAAACGGAGATCGATAATAATACCTAATAGCAGTAAAAGGCATTGCCCTTATCACATGAGCTAAATAAAAAATCAGGTCACAGCATTACACAATTGATAATACAACTAAGAACTATATTGTATTTGTACTATAAAACAGGCAGCATTCTACTAAACTAAATAACATGTTTGTTTGAGCAATATAAACTGCACCAAACATGTGTTGTTACCTTTAGGGCACAGAGGTGCTACCTTTAGTGTAGATAAAACATCGTGTTATTTAGTGCAGCAATTGTTACCTTTAGTGCAAACTTTTTTGTTACCTTTAGTGTAGGTTGTTACCTTTAGTCCCAAAAGTGTTACCTTTAATGCAATGTGTTACCTTTAGTGCAGTTGTTACCTTTAGGGTTGCAACAGATGCTCCAACATCGTTCGGATGAGACTCCGACATACACACATATTTTATTATAGCTTCGTTCTGTGTTGCGTCGTATACTTTATAATGGTACACTGTACCATTTTATACGTGGGTAAATGCCCTGTCATTGTTTTTATTGAATGTGTGTACCTCCATAGTATTTCGTATTCAATTAATTATTTCTGTCATTTCAGTGTTCCCTAAAAGGAAACGAACTATACAACACGTTCAAGCGTTACTAAACTGTTTAAACCTGACCATGGACATCACATAGCGAAAAGCTTAAACCTTGTACTTGATTTGATTACAAAACAATAGGTAAGACATTGTTTTTTATAGATGAGCACATGACATCTTTATAAATAAAATTCGCATATAAGAACGACGAGCTAAAATGAAGTTTTTTACAACTATACTGGACAATAATATATTTTTTTACACGTAGATATATGTTACGCTTTAAATTAACTCTACTGGCCACAACCAAGAGGTCCGTCTTGTTTACATAGCACGCCCGGGAATCACACAGCATGCATTACGTTAGCAATACCGAGAGTGCAATGCGGATCTATTCCTGCTGCGCAGGCGTGCCATTAAAAAGGCTCGAAGTAGTGCTCCAGATCGTGAACGATATTCCTATTTATGCATGTTTCCAAATATCGAGGAATGTCTTGTGCTAGCCAATATACCAAATCTTGGGCATTTTGAGCATCGACAATCTACGCATCGGTGTGAATTCTGCTGCCGTATGCAATTTATGTGGACAAAAAGCTCGCATAAAATATGCAGACTGATGTTCATTTTTGTATATATATTTAGGCCTTAACATTAATCTTGTGAATTTCCCAATGATTGATATATATATTTGACGTACATCTGTGAAACCTTAGTATTAGATCATGTTGAATATTAAAACAGTCTTTAAAAAAGACAGCCCTAAAATAGCTTTGTACACTCTCATCGGTACTGCTTCACATATTAATTCCCACAGACGACAGTCTCACATATTAATTTGTCAATTAAAACGTAAATAGGTGCTCAGAAAAATAAAGTTTTATATGTCCAACACCTTCAGTTTGCTCTTATAGGACGCCTGCATAGTAAGTTGCACGCATGTATTTTCCGTAATTTTTTGTCTTCATATAACGATATTTCAAGAAATTCACAGATGTACGTCACTTGTACAGTCATATATTTATTTTTGGGAAATAACAAGATAAATGCATGTAAAGGCCTTAATATAAACAAACGAGTATCACCATTTTTAATGCGACCCCCCCCCTTCCACCAACCCCGCCACACACCCGATTCCCAACAAAAAGTGCATATACAGCAGACAAGATTTCTCTCACTTGATGCCCATATTTTGGGAATGGTCCAAGCGTCCAATGTCCAAGCGTCCAATGACTAGCACAAAACATTCCTGGATTTTTTTTGGTGGAAAAGGGCTTAAATACATTTAATCGTTCACTATCTTAATTTGAACATGTTTATAGCACGCCAGCACAACCGGAATTCTTCCGCATTAAACTCTCGGTATTGCCAAAGCAATGCAGCTGGTGCGATTCCCGAGCGTGTTGGATTTCACGAACGTTGTCTTGAATGTTTGTTTCAATAAGATATTGGTCAATGATAATAATTGATGAATGCATTACGGAGGGTACAGGCTTATGAGTTTAATAAATTGTATCACTCTTGTAAAAATGAGTGTACAACCGAGATGTTAGATGAGTTAGAAAATGAGTATAACCAACCTAAACTAATGGTATTGTGTATGTAGATCAATAAAATATTATTCATTCTGTTTCAAACAGTATTTTACCAGTCAAGTTTTAGACACACGAAGAAAGGAAAATATAGACTATTACTTGAGACTGACAGGACCACCATGGACGTGACATAGCCATTTGGGACTTCCAATGCTCTTTAATAAAGGTAGGTGAAATTATTAATACCAAAGTTACTTTATTCTTATTTGATCCTATCAACTAAAACTGAAACAATCTATCAGACTCCTCCCTTAATACCTCCTTGTCGTTCGCGGACAAGAATAGGGCCATTGCTTATCAATATAGAGGGTAACACATCCCCGAATTCATGTTCCTTTTGTCATTTTTGTCATGTTCATTAAAGGTCTTCATCATGATCCTTGTATTGTTTCAGGTGCTACTTGAGTGGTGACAGAAAACAATGATCATGGCTCCACAAATGGAGTGTTTACCACAGAATTTGCAGCAGCTCGGTAGTTCTGCAGGCTAGAAGGTTCTAGTACCACTATGCATATATTTTTTTAGATGTAAATGGAGAGTAAGCCTGGCATATTCATTCCTGTTGGCGTCATATAACCTTTTTTGTTGGTGCATCGTAAAAACCCATTCAACGGCCCTTAACAGAAATACACATAACGTTCTCTCCAAAATATAAAAAATGTTTGCAGAGCGTTTATATTGTAACTAAATAATTCTGCATTTTTAAATCACTATTTTGCAGACTGAGTAAACTATAACCCTACAACGATTGTATCATGCAGATAAAAAGTAGACTGGACATGGTGACTGCTTGAAGTGATGTCCAGTCACTTAAGGTATAGAAGAAAAAAGAGGCATCTCTGTTCGATTGAGTGGAAATGGTGCTAGAAGATCAACTACTCAGTCCTCCGTACCGGAACTGGGTCAGATCGGGACTTGCGCTCAAATACTTGAAAGAGGGATTACAGAATGTTGTTGACGACGAAGTCAAGAGTTTGCAAACATCTTTCCTTAATGATATTGGCTTGCCGACAGTACTCTGTGGCCAATGTACGACAGAGAATGTATTGCCATGTCCATCAAGAGGTATCTGCTCCAAAAGGGAGAGACACTGTACTTATCATGATAAGCGTGATCCTACCAAAACACACAGCGCATGTCCCAAAGGAATTTGCAATATCATATATCACAAGATCATCACGCAGCATCGTTATGGATCGCCATGTTGGAAGAATACCGACGCTTCAAAATGGTGTACAGACCATTGGGAGATCGCCAAATGTTTTATTCCGGAGGTAGGCTATAAGGACAAGGTCGCCGCTTCGGACACGGATTGCTCTGGCATTCTCAATGTGGTCCTAAATGGGTTATTTATGCAGAATGCCTTTGATACACGAATAAATCCACCAGCTGATATCATAAGCAAGGTAAGTTGTCTTCAAAACTAGTATGAACGATAAAAATCGTAGTAAAAGGTAGATTAAGGAGCCATCAAAAGAGCAGGTCGTGCAAAAGAACGCTAATTTTATAGAAAAATAGTTTCTATCATCAATGTGAAAAGGCATTTTAGCTCTCTATGACGTGTAAATGTGTTATATACGATTAAGAATTAATTCTCCATTGTTGAAGATTGTAATTGTTCACATGCAAACACTTTGTTTACAGAACCGTCAAGCGCGAAACGCCATCATGCACTCTTGTACTTTAGAAGTTACAGATGCCCAGCTGGGAGACTATATTGACGACATGGTTTCTCTCCTCAGTGATAAAAACAGATTGTTGAATCACCCGGATGCAGTTAATGCAAGGACAACACTTATCCAGGTAGCTGTGCTGATAACATATGTGTTAACTTAGTTATATATAACGTTATTTAAGCTGTACGCCTATCAAATAATGAATTATACAATGAAACATATCTTCTTGAACTTTGTTTGATTTAAGAAAAGCATTAGCTACCACTTAAAATCTTTGAAATTCTAATAGAAGAGGTTTTATAGAACGAGTTTTTAAAGCCTTAAATCCACTTACACCGGTGCCAGGGATATTGGATATCGTAGCATTATTAATTATTAATTATATAATACTGATACTTATGTTTTCGTAACATATATCCATGTATTCAACTAAATGGACTTAGTAGAACGGTCATGTTTTCATTAATTTCTAATAAAACTATGCTGTTATTTTTATTTGCATATAATCCAATGTTAGAACCGTTTCATATAGATTCGTTCCCTTCATCATGTCCAATTGTTGCAGTTTTAAAGAAGAATACCGCTTAAGCTGGTGATATTGGTGTGAGAGGTGTTGTACCTTATATTACCTCTCATGAACTAGCAGACTCAATAAAACCGTGTCTGCTACTTTTCTCTATTGTTTGTGTTTGTTACTTCCAAGCGATCCCCTTTTCAGTATTTATTAGTCTATATCTATTCAGAACAAACCAACCATCTATTCCTTGCAACATACTGTGTGAAATAAGCACACTTCTCCTGTAATGATTCTTAGTCTCAAAATGTCGTCTAAAGGCTGCGTAACTTTAACTGCCCAATACTGTTTTGTAGCTGAAAAGCAATACTCTAAACATTACAACGAGAGATGAGTACGACATTCGCCGAGAAGCATTGAATGCTGTGAACGAAAAGAAGCAAGAAGCGCTGCAAATAATAGATACTAGACTTTTGGACAGCATGGATACAATAAGTAGAAAGCAAGATGATGTCACACATTTCATAGATGATACAAAGACTGAAGCCAGAGATGCCTTGGTGACACTCTGCGATGAGCAGAACCAACAGTTACAGAATATCCGAGATACATTTGCTACTGACATAGGCAAACGTATAGCAGATTCAGAAAAACGGATGGAAGATGTTCTGCAGAACAGACTAGATAAAAGGCTCGACGAGTTTTGCCAAGAAAAATTAAACGCTTTGCAGGAACAGTTCATAGAAATGCGACAGGTTAGTTGGTACATGTATCTTTTTCCATAAGTAACTTTGATATTTTATTGCAAAACTAAGTATTGCCTTTGTTTGATAAATAAACCGAAAGTAATCGTAAACTCGTTTCAGACTAGTTTAATTTGCACTGAATAACATTTGTCCAATTGTTATTTGATAATAACCTAGAATAGTTTTTTCTGTTTAACTCCACCGTATCTATCAGCAACTTTATGTATGACGTATGTATATGTATGCTCGAGTTCAACGTCGCTATTGACACTTTCAGTCGTATTACGACGGTGTCTACATGTAGCAGTGAGCTCAGTGCTCAGCTATCTAGCGTTGCCAAACTAAAATACAATGCCGTAGACACATTACATGATAAGCCACCGTTCACATAATGAAACCAGACCGACTAATCACAGCACTACACTTATATACTGAACCTGAAGCAAGAAGCTAGAATAATTTTTATGACGGTCCTGGTATCTGCTTGCTTGTTCAGAATATACGTTCAATTTTAGGACTAGTCAATAAGCCCGGTTTCAGTATTATATATGACTGAGTGTGGTTCGGTGTGACACGGCTGGGGATCGGATACACGAAATCGCGCAAACGATGATGACTCCCTACCACTAAGCCTCCACCACGATATTTATGTATGGAGACCAGCAATTTACTTTAATTATGAATTGTTTTTTTCTGGTTTACTTTATTGTCCGTTTGTTAATTTCCGTAATTCAGTTTTGTTTATAATTAGCTTAAATATCTTTGATAATTTGACCGCCCCAAAAAAAATTGTTTTACAAAAAAACACGTGCTCGCCCTAGACTATCTAGTCGATAAAGTATGATACCAAATGCAATACTTAATACATGTACATTTTATTTGTTTTCAAAGGAATGGCAAGTTGAAGTTACACGCTTACGGTTCGAGATGCAAACTCTAAATGATAAACATGATGATAGAGTGGAACAGCTCAAATGTTATCTGCAAAGAAAAGACAGTAAGTTATATACATCTTGTTGTAAATATGATCACAAGCAATATGATAGTGCAATACTTATTTAAACAAAGATGCATAAACAGACATGGTAGAGCAAATTCAGAAACTTCTAAATGTGTGTTCATCAAAATAGAGAAATACCAATTTATCAGAAAACAACAACAACAACACAAATTGTGTCGTTTCAAACCTTAAAGTTATACGTTAGCACACATAATCTTCAAGAAATATAATTGAGTTTGTCTTGCAATATTAAATGTTTAGATTAATGACATTCTAATGCTGCCAGTATTATTTTAGAACGTGAAAAAAGTAGATTATTATATAAAGCCGGACAAAATCAGCAACACAAATTCTAAAAACGAATGGACTGACATGGACTGAAACTCCTAACGAAATAAGAGACTTTGCCCACAGATAACGGATAACTCTTTCGAATTCGGTAACGTAATACAAAACGTGTTATCTCCTATTAATTACCTCTTATTGGCTTACAATACGGGTGCTAGCCTATTGATTGACTTAAAGCTACACAGTCCCTATTTTAACTGGCAATAACTCATGAATATGAATGAGTCACGTGTGAAGTAGTTTCAAATCGTCGAACACCCCCAAAAGTCGGTATATACGGCAGAAATCGATGCGTAAATTTCACATTGTTATTTAGCTTCCGTACATGTACATGATGTAACATCGATAAATATACGGCTTCAAATTATATGTGATAAAAAGAAATAGTTGTCCGGAACGGGATTTGAGCCACAGCCTTGCACTTTTTAGTTTTGAAGGATGTACGCTGAACCACTAGACCACGGCTATTTATTGGTATGTTGTAGCATTTCTAACACTAAATAGGCATTACGTAATAACTAGCGCGCACACACAAACTCATCAAGCGCTAACAAATACAAGTCGAGATATGGTTGTTTTGAGGCTAAATATTAGTTTCATATTGATAATATACATTATTACACCAGGCAATGTTAAGTTACACGTGCGACAAGATGGACTGTATATTTATTGATCCATCTTGAGTTGCGTTCAAATATGCGAAGTTATTTTGCTTGATAATAAATGGTGTTAGTATACTATTGTTTGAAGTAGCGTTATAGCTCCGTGGATAGAGCACCTGACTTGAAATCAGAAGGTCGTGTGTTCGAGCCCCGAAAGAGGATAACTTTTTTTTCTGTAAATTTTACTGCTACTTGTGTATAGGTACGATGTTCACCGGTCAATGTCTATAAAGTAAATGATTGTCTGCACTATATTTGCTCTTTCAACATGAGTTGGTGAACATGAATTTAAAAATAAGGACACGCCTACAAAGAATAAATCGATTGATTTAGAGACTGTGTAGCTTTAAGAGTAGCTTTTTTTATCGGAAGTAACCCCCTTCTGTGTGTAACAACGCTAAAGGTAACAATTCGGCTAAAGCTAACAACCGCCGCTAAAGGTAACAATGTCAACGCTAAAGGTAACAACATCATCTAAGGTAAGAATCACCTCTTCCGCTAAAGAGGTAACAGTGCTTAGGTCTAAACATAACCCGTTTACTCAATTTTCATTAAAACTGTAGATGTTGAAAAAAGTTGTTACCGTCAGCAATAGCCTTGTTACCTTTAGCGGAAGAGGTGATTGTTACCTTTAGCGGACGTTGTTACCTTTAGCGTTGGAAGTGTCACCTTTAGCGGAATTGTTACCTTTAGCGGAATTGTTACCTGTAGCGTTGTGAACTTTCAACAGCGATGTGACCAATGCCAAAATAACTGGTTCTCTGCTCAAAAGTTAGACGTTTAACGTGTACTCTTAAAGTTCTCCGACCATGTTTTGTTTCATGAACATGTTTGTGTTTATTTAAATCGAAATCAATACACAATAATAGATATTTACAATTCACAAAATGCAATATCTGTGAAAAGCGAGAATAAGATATTATTTGATGACGTAGAAAACTTCGAAAAGGTAAATTAATCAGCTAACTGTATTTACCAATTATCTGGCAACAGTTGTGCAGCTATTCAATTCAGATTTACCTCATTTCTCCGTGCAGTCACGCAGTGGCAAAAGTAGTATCTACGTCATGCAAATAATACTTATTTTTACATACAACTTAGTAGCGGTTTTCAATATATGCTTCTCTCCGAGAATATCAAGAAATGTTCATATGATGTTTTTGAGTTGAATTTGTTGATTGGTAATACTACAAAAAGGGTGGCCATTCATCTTTAACACAGCGCTGGAACCCATAATAACATGTGTTTGCAATGTTTATAAATCGGCATCTTTTAGCCATTATTCCCGGGTACAGTCTGGCGTTCAGCCGACATATGAGAAGCTAAAACTACCTAAATGATTTTGATGGGCATTCATCAATATATTTTAAGGATGGCTATAAGTTGTGTTATAAGAACAATATCGATTAAACATTATGAACATTATAAACAAGTATCGATACAGACAAGACAATCCTGCTGTATGCCAAATCCCAAATGACAAGCCGTTATTTTTAAAAGGAAACTATTTCTGTTTTGTTCATAGCTCTTCTAGTCGAATACTACGTTATCAAATGCGATGGCGCATTTCTCTATTGTCCGGGTGCCGTCTGCATGTCCCTAAACTTTCTTCAAATTACAAGATGTCCGCCGCGATTAAAACAGATTTAATTAAGAGTGTTATCTATTCTCCTTTAAAACATGAAGTCTTATCGTTACTAAAGTGATCGTCAAGACATGTAAAAGTTCCTAAATGAAATAAATTTTGATCACAGACGTTTTTGATGACCAGCAGTAAACATCATTGTTATTTATGCAGGAACAACTCAAAACATTGACGTGATTTTCATGAAATGTGTAGTATATTTCTTTGTATATCTAACCGAAACATACGAGTTCCACAAAGTCAACACGTATAAAAACAGAATCGAAATAGGAATATTTGCTGTTATAACGTATTTTCTAGAATCGAAAGTGCCATTAACATGAGATTTGTATCAACGTGCCATTAAATGTAGTTGATCCAAATTAGAATTTAGTTTAATCAGACTGCAAAGATATTCAAAATGGCTAATAAGACACTTAATATAACAGTTTTTATCGCAACCACCAGCTTTGATCAGATCTCTAAGATGGCTGCAGGCGACCACCAGCTTTGATCAGATCTTTTAGATGGTTGCAGGCGACCATCAGCTTTGATAATATCTCCTAGATGGCTGCATACGACCACAAGCTTTGATCAGATCTCCTAGATGGCTGCAGGCGACCATCAGCTTTGATAAAATCTCCAAGATGGCTGAAGGCAACCATAAGCTTTGATCAGATCTCCAGGATGGCTGCAGGCAGCCATAAGCTTTGATCAGATCTCCTAGGTGGCTGCAGGCAACCACCAGCTTTGATCAGATCTTCTAGATGGCTGCAGAGGACCATTAGCTTTGATCAAATCTCCTAGATGGCTGCAGGCGACCGTCAACTTTGATCACGTCTTAGAAACCCCAGTTAAATTGTCTTAAGCTACTGATTTAATGAAACTGCAGAAATTCTTTTGCATTATCCCAATTCAATAATTACTGAAAGATTTATCCCTTAGAAGCAACAAACACAGAAAGGGAGACAAGTAGCACACTCTGCTCTACTGAGTCTGTTCATGAGAGGTAATATAATGTGCAACACCTCTCACTCCCACTAGCACCGGCTTAAGCGGTATTCTACTTTTAAGGCCGCAAAGATTGGGCTTGATGATCCTAAAGGATCTGTAAGTAAAATACCCTCGCTTCTTCATTACCCACATTTGGTATTACTTTTTTGTGTTATATACGGTTGATATCATATATAACCCTGACCTAATTTTTAGAATCATTGGCTTCATTATATTTCTGTTAATGTAGGTCAATTTCTCACAAAGTAAATTGTTTATGCTTGGACACTCCACAAAAGACGTATGCTACGTTTATGTAACTTGTGTTTTTCCTTTCTTCGACAAAGAAAATTGTAGAGTTGCTTTTGTTATTATAGTTTGTGTGTGTAAGAAGTGTATTTACGGCTTTGAATAGATTCTTAATGAAAAAAAAAATCTAAAATGTTAATGTATGTTCAAACTTTGTGCTCACACCTTGTGAGCAACTCAAGGTGAAAACAGCCATCAGCTTGACCTGTTTAGTTAACATCCATCTTTTTCAAACGGCGAGCGGTTTTGCTGCATGAAAAAAACAATGCTGGATTTTCCATACTTTAATTTAAATCGCAGCGAATCTTAATATTTTACATTTTGCATTGGTGCTGATATCATACGTTTTCTATAGTGATCCATATAATATTAAGTTGGCCCAAAATTAAATTCAGTATGATGAGACGTCCAAGGTAGCGATGTGGCCATCTTCGGTAATATAGCGTTTATAGGACAAACTTGTTCATTATCATACTCTTTTTTTTGATATCATTGCTTCTCCAATACCACTTTGTCGACTTTACAATGACATTCGTTCCCAATGTCTTGAATTCCTTTGACAAATTGGTTTTGATTTCCACCTATGGTTCATTGAAAGTTTGTTTCAATCAAATCTAAGACAAGTTTAACAGTGATCAAAATAGATAAATACGTTATGAAGGTATTACCCTTCATTGTGTCAAAATAAGAGAGTTTGAGTTTATTACATTAAAACCTTAGTAAATAGTTTCCGATTTTCAATTTGATTTTCAGTTTGATTTGAAGGTTTGATTTTCAGTTTGATTTTCAGTTTGATTTCAAGGTTTGATTTCAAGGTTTGATTCAATCAAATATTAAAGTTCGACAATGAGCAAAGTACCAACGTGCATTATAAAGTGACTGTCCTAGATTATGTCAAAATAAAACAATGTACCCTCTTTTATGCATTAATTGTATTAAACTGCTTCTGATTGTAATGTACGTTCTTTTATGCATTAATTGTATTAAACTGCTTCCGATTTTATTGTACGTTCTTTTATGCATTAATTTTATTAAACTGCATCTGATTTTAACAAATTGTATGTGGTGGCCTACTTTTATAAGATCTCAGATGATATGGACATTGAAAGAAATCCGTGTGTGCATTTCGGAGTTCTTGGCATTGAATTTGTCAAAAATAACGGAATTTCAAACTGTGTACGCCGCTTCAGATTTTCACCAAATAAAATTTGAAGGTTTGTTTCAGTAACATCTTGGACAAACTTGCCAATGACCAAAGTCGATGCATTTGTAGCAGAGTTAATGTCTTTGATTAAGTATAATGTTTGTTTTTCTTCCTTTTATAAAGCTATTATTAAAATATCTTCAGCTTTGTGTGTTTATCAATCTATTTATGGTGCGACTCTCACAACATTTTGGGTCTTATGTTCAAGGTTAATATGTAATTTTAAATAGATAAACGATGTATTTCACACCAGTCGCAACAGGTAAGGTCATACATGTGTGTACCTGGTTCATCACTACTTGTTTCATATTTAATTAATTTTTCATTTGTAGAATGAACATGAATTGTTTTGTATAAAGTAATATTTTATAGCAATATTTTGTCAATTTATAAAAAGGTCAGTTAAATAGTTTTTTTAATAAACTTCTTTCTTCCTTTAAATAGCACCAATTAAACCAAAAGTGGCAATCGTTTACATCTTGTTCAGATAAAAGAAAACCCTCAGCGAATGAATTACCGTTGTCTCGTAGAATGGAAACAAAAAGTAGTACCTTTAAAGTCTGGTGTATGCAATTTTCCATGTTCATGTAAAAAGGGTAGAGGAAATATAGACAGAAATATGTACTGATCCTGTCATTTTCTATTTTGTGTTTTCATCATAAACATAACCTTTTTAATGTGAAAATGATCCTATAGAAAACAATGCAATGGCACCTTGGGTCCGCACTGCACCACACACAAAGAGCAAATTAAATATACAATGAAAAAGACAATACACAACACAACGAGTGGTGGATACCGGCTTACCGACCTTTTTGTGGTTATACACCTTTCCATTTTAGTATCCTGGATTTTGCAAGAAAATTAAAATATATGAGACTAATCTCTGCGAATTTATACATATAAACTAGAAATGAGTCCATGGGACACGGATGCCCCCACTGAAAACAATAAGTGTAAAACGTAAAATTTTACGAAAAAGGGGCCATAGCTCTGGTAATACTCAATTTTGACGCCAAAACGATATGCACATCTTGATATCATTGGTA
Source organism: Cyrtodaria siliqua (assembly GCA_037043455.1). NCBI lineage: Eukaryota > Metazoa > Mollusca > Bivalvia > Adapedonta > Hiatellidae > Cyrtodaria > Cyrtodaria siliqua. The sequence goes on from JAWPHD010001313.1 coordinate 23,734, forward strand.
AGCATCCTGTAAAATTTCGAAGCAATCGGCTGAAAAGTGTGGGACGAGATAGACACACAATATATTTTCACGTAGAATCTGACGAAAAAGGGGCCATAACTCCGGTAATACTGGGTCGATTTTGACGCCGAAACGATATGCACATTTTGACATCATAGGTAAGCATCCTGTAAAGTTGCGAAGCAATCGGTTGAAAAATGTGGGAGAAGATAGACACACAAGATATTTTCACGTGACGAAAAAGGGGCCATAACTCTAGTAATACTGGGTCGAAAGACGGATGGGCGAGAGGCGACGCACCACCACATACATATACAGAGATTATTACTAGAGTTCAATTATTCATAAAGTGCCCCACTGACACATTCTTGTAAATGTATAAGCATTCTGCGATGTTTATATGCACTCTCGTGTCGTCTGAGTTACTGGTGAAATTTTCATTACGGGAGTTCTATTCCGAGTGCGCTCTCCCGCATTGCAAAACTCTTGGAAATTAAATACTAACAATTTTCAAAATCAAATGGTGAATCCTCATTTGATTTCGGTTTTCACTGCGACTCATGAAATTCCTTTGAAAGAACGTGTCATTATCAACACTGTTGTAAATTAAAGTTTTACAAATTAGAGAATAAATTCTCGAAATCTCTTAAATGTTATGAAATGCAATTGTTTTGAGGATTTATAATCAGTCCTAGTTTTAACAATCAATGGGAAACATTGAATACAACGTTTATCATAGAAACAAATCAAGTAAATGGGTAAGGTGACGTTGACACAAATATGTAGAATAAAATAGACTTAACTTTAATTTCCAAATATGGGCCACAAAGATGGCATTATAATAACAGTAAAATGAACAACATAATAAAACATAACAGAATATAACAGTATATGTTACGTCACTCACTAATTTACGGCTTCTTTTTTTCACATATAAATACCTTACGTCGTTTTCGCATGCATCTGTAAGCGATGATTATTTAGTATTTAAATAGATGTAGAAAACAAATGATAAAGTTCCAAAACATCCGGCTAAGAGGAACTATTGCCCTAGGGAATTATTACTATTCCATTCCTCAGAAATCTCGATAAATCCTTACAAACAATGTAAAATATGTTTTTTATCTTCAGAACTTCAAGAAAGTATATGCAAAATGTACGCTAGACACCTATCAACTGTTCCTGTTTCACCACTTTTGAGCGAGGTAATTGCTGATGTAAATACAGTTTACGGAGAACTTGTTATGCGAGATGATCTAATTAATGACACAGATAAACGAGACATGGCAAAATCAACACAGACACCGGAAACGCAGGTTAAATCGTATAAAGACATTTTCAATAAACATGATGAAGGCGGTACTAGTATACCTTGTACAAGAATCTTTGTACTGGGAGATGCAGGAATGGGGAAAACAACTTGGAGTCTGAAACTTGTGAACACGTGGTTAAGTAGTCAGGATAAAATGAACAAAGATTTGGATTTAGACGACGAGGATGAGAAACTTATAACTAAATATGAATTTATGTTTTTCATATCACTACGCCATGCGAAGAACGAACGAAACATATCAGACATGATAAGAAAACAATTGTTTATAGATGATTCGGAGTTAATGGACATCACACATGAGGTAATGGAACACGATTCCGATAAATGTTTAATTATTCTTGACGGTTTGGATGAATGGTCGAGTCAGGACCATGACACATCCATTGATGAAACCGGACTTCCTGGTCAAAATGAACGATGCAAATACACAATAGTGACCACAACAAGACCGTGGAAGCTAGAATCAATAAGTCTAAAGGAACGGGAAATCGATAGAGCTGTAGAAATCAAGGGTCTTGCCAGGGACAGTATTACTAATCTAGCTACTCACATTGTAGAAAGCCTTAACCAAAAGACTGGGGAAAATAAGAGTAGTAAAGAGTGTTTAGACAATTTAAAAACAACGTCAGACACAATTATGAATGTGCCATTACTTCTTACATCACTAGTATGTCTGTGGTATGAAAATGATAGCATAGACAGATCATTGGTAAAAGTTTACAGTGGTTTAGTCGAGATTCTTATAAAATATGCCGAGGGGAATACTCGTAAGATTAACAAGAAGTGCAAGCTTGTAAACAGGCTGGCAGACATCCCTACGTTGAATGACACTAAAACGAAATGGTCTCTAGATATCCGTACTCTTCCAGATTGTCTCTCGACTCGTCGGTTGTGTAAGACGTATGGGCCATTGTTATTAACACTTGGTAAATTGGCATTCAATGCGCTCTTCTCGGATGACAAGGAATCGTGTCTCGTCTTTACCGAGGAATCGATAGAAGAGTTTCTAAACGAAGAAGAACTGGAAATAGCGCTAAAAATTGACATCTTATCTCAGTCAAAACTCGTTGGCAATATACTTTCTAGAAAATTCAGCATATCCTTTTTGCATAAAACAATGCAAGAATTCTTCGCAGCAGTGTATATGGTTTCTGGAGGCGATACGAATAAAACAAAACATCTAGGTATTTATACAGCTTATTGTAAAACCATTGAAAATGTGTTTGAAATGGAACATTTAGTTTTATTTGTGTGTGGACTGTGTCCATCCATGGCGAGTGCTATATCAGAACATATATCAACTCTTTCTGATGACATTAAAACGACAATATTTGGCAGAGCGCTTTACGACATAGAGTTTTCACTTACTCCGAGTGGCATGTCCAGAAGGTTACACCAATACCTCCTAAACTGTGACGAACAAAAATGTTTGGTGTCCGATTCGGAAAGTCATATTTACATTAAACACCATGTGTTGAACTTCGGCAACAAATTAATTCATTCTCGGTATACTGAAGAAAACAGTAAAACAATGACATATTTGCAAAAGCATGGAAAGCATATGCGATTTTCACTGACAAGTAGTTATACTGAAACGACCGAGAACAACGTGGACACGCTATGTAAATGTTTGAAAGAAGTGCACAACTTAAATGAGTTGACTATTGCGATAGCATATCCCTATATGTCAATACTATCACATCGGCCAGATCGTTGTTTTAGTATAAGTACCTTCAGGACATTCCAATGTGCACTGCAAAGCATACAACATATCACTTGTTTGCACTTACAAGGGTTACTAGTTAAGGATACAGATATGTCCTCTTGGCTTTTGTTGGATATGTCGAAACCAACAACATTAAAAACTCTAAAATACAAAGATTCCAACATACCGGTGCGTGTATCAGCTTCTCATATAGAAGATATAGTAATGAAAACTGTATCTGTAAGTGTTCTCCAGGAAATGCTTCAAACAGTGAAACATTCACCGAGCCTTAAATCAATGAAAATAAGTACATGTAAATCAAAAGAATATCAAGACTTGAACATCGATTTGAGGCACGCAAAAAGCCTACAATGTATAGACATACGCGAACTAAATGGTTCGTCACTGTACATAAATACAACATGCATACAAGAAGTGAAACTGGTATCACTTAGAAATAAATTACCAGATTTCTTTACGTCCCTCAGACACTGCAGACGATTGACAACGCTGCATTGTGAGTCGTTATGCTGTGAAGGGAACTTAGATTTATCCGAGAGCCTTGAACTGAAATGTCTTTGGCTTGATGATGTTAGTGTAAACAACATAACATTGCCTAAAAACTGTATTCGTGAATTAAAACTGCATGTTTTTGTAGGTGTTTCAATGATACACAACATGCAGCACCAGTCACAGTTGGAGGAACTGGACATATGTATTGTTCATGAGGGAAATTTAGACCTGTCCGATTTTACCAAATTGAAAACCCTTAAACACCATTGTAGTGATATCATCACCGACACACCACCACGCGTCACATTACCATCATTAGGATGCCTAAGGGAAGTGGAACTTGAGATTTGTATGTTGAACACAAACGACAGTACTATTGGTGATCTGTTGAGTGATCTCCAGTATCAGGATCAGTTGGAGAAACTCACTATAGATAACATTCATTACATAATGTCTGAGGCAAACATAAAACTGATGATAAGATCATTGAGCAAGCTGAGAATGTTAAAAGTGTTGAGTTTGAGGAGTGTTGATTTTGCCAACCAATGTCTAGTACTTTCGGGAAGTATGCAACAGTTGGAGAGGGTGGAGCTTGATGAATGTAAACTGACCCCGGTTAATTGGAGAATATTTGTACAGAGTCTCCAACAACTGAAACAGCGACTTAGAGTGAAAATTACTTATAGGATCGGGAAGTTAGACACTGGAACACTAAATTTCGTAAGAAACTATTCGCATGTTAGCTTAAAAAAGTACGATATTAGCAATATTATATTTCAACACATTGAATTTGATACATGTTAAGTTCTGTCAAAAGAAAACACACACGAGGAGATGGAATATGGCACCTGTAGTTTGACACTGACAATATGGCACTTGCAGTTTGATCATAATGCAATAATGATAACACTCTACCTGTGGTTTGATATTGACAACATGCCATAAGTTGGTACTAATAATAATAACAACACGACACCTTTTGAGTAATACTGACAACACAACTCTCTAATTTGATACGTACACATGGCAACTGTAGTTTGATACTGATCACTTGGCATCTATAATTTGATATTGACAACACGGCAACTGTTGTTTGATACTGACAACACGCTACCTGTAGTTTGATACTGACAACACGGCAACTGTAGTTTGAGACTGACAACACGGCGTCTGTAGTTTGATACTAACTACACGCAACCTTTAGTTTGATAATGACAACACGGCAACTGTTGTTTGATACTGAAACACGACAACTGTAGTTTGACACTGACAACACGCTACCTTTAGTTTGATACTGACAACACGCTACCTTTAGCTTGATAATGACAACACGGCACCTGTAATTTGATACTGACTACACGCTACATGTAGTTTGATACTGACAAAACGACACCTGATGAGTAATACTGACAACACAGCACTCTAGTTTGATACGGACTGTATGACAACTGTAGTTTGATACTGACAACATGACACCTGTAGTTTGATACTGACAACACTACACCTGTAGTTTTATACTGACAACACGACACCTGCAGTTTGATACTGACAACACGGCACGTTTAGTTTGAAACTAACAACATGGTAACTGTATTTTGATACTGACGACACAGCGCCTGTAGTTTAATACTGACGACACGGCGCCTGTAATGTGATACTGACAACACGGCAACTGTAGTTTGATACTGAAAACAACGACACCTGTAGTTTGATGCTGCTAACACAACACATGTACTTTCATACGGACAATGCGGCACCTGTAGTTTGATACTGGCTATTTGGCACATGTAGTTTGATACTGACAGTACGGCGCCGGACAACATGGCAACTGTAGTTTGATACTGACAACACGACACATCAAGGGTTTAACGCGAAACTAGTGTAACTCACTTTTAAAAAAGTTTACAGGAGAAGCAAAAAATATCTTATTTTCATCATAAATGCATTTTAGTACTTTATTCTCTGGCATGTAATAAAGAAATGGTATTCATTTATGATTTGAGAAGAAAGGAAATAATTCATGTTATTCTGTATGAGATATTTAAGAAATATTGACTTACAATAGTTTCGCGCTCAAAATTTAAAGATATCGATGAAATGTATCAGAGCGAAACTACTGTAACTAACATTTTTTAGCAGTTATTGATACATTTATTCAGATTTTTTTTTAAAAACCTACATACTTCAATAAAAACTATTGGACAGTATAGTTTTAGACAGTAAGTTTGTATGTTAAGGCTCATTTTGGACAAACCTAAAAATCGTATGCAACCGAAATCCCCTAAGTTCTTGTTATCTTTATTTTAAGTTTAGTTTCACAATTGAAGCATACAGCAGTTATCATTATCTTCCTTTTACATAGTTATTATTAAATCTTTTCCATCTTCATTATGTTAAATGAGAACTTATTTGACTTTATATTTGTTTTATGTGAAACTATTGTAAGTCAATATTATTTTAAATGACTGATTTTTAAACAAACGATACATGTGCTATAGACAATACTTCTTACAGACAATATTTGTTTTAAAGATCATTCAATGCAGTAAAGTCACACAATTCAGACAATATGAAGATAATAACACTTATATGGAATGCAATATCTTATAATATTCCGTGACCTAAGAATGGTATGCAATAAAACTCCTTAAAATTCTTTAATCTTTAATTTAACTCATATTTCACATAAGAAGCATACAGAAGTTATTATTACCTTCATTTGGAATAATTATTAGGTAAATATTGTAAAGTTTAATGAGAATCAAATTTGACTTACAATTAAGTATCGCGCAAAATTATTTTTGAAAGCAAAACAAATGTAAATTATTATAATTTTAAATAAATTTGCAAGAAACAATATAATTTTGTTTGCTATAAACAATCCCTTATATGAAGATTTAATCAAAAACAAATGCAAAACTATTTTAAATGATTTAAACCTGAGTTACAATAGTTTCGCATTAAAAAAAAAGAAACTATGAGATACAATAATATGACACATTTTATTTTACTCCACCAAATTTTAGAATTTAGATCTAATATTTTGTGACATTATAAAGGGTCAGTATATGATATGGATTATGTAAAAAAAAAAAGCATTTTCAGAAAAAAGTGAGTTACAATAGTTTCGCGTTCAGCCCTCGACATGTTGTTTGATACTGACATCACGACATCACCTGTAAGTTGATATTGACAACACGGCTACTGTAGTTTTATACTGACAACATGTTGTGTGCAGTTTGATACTGACAACACGACATCGGTAGTTTGATACTTTCAACACGCCACCTGTAATTCGATAATGACAACACGACACCTATAACGTGAAACTGACACAACCTGTAGTTTGATCGACACCACGGTACGTATAATTTGATACTGACCACATAGCAACAGCAGTGTGATACTAACAACACGGCACTTGTAGTTTGATACTGACAACACGTCAACTGTAGTTTGGTACTGACAATACGGCGACTGTAGTTTGATACTGACAACACGGCACCTGTAGTCTGATACTGACAACACGGCAACTGCAGTTTGATACTGACAACACGGCATATGCAGTTTGATACTGACAGCACGACACATGTAGTTCGATACTGACAACACGGCAACTTTAGTTTGATACTGACAACACGGCAACTTTAGTTTGATACTGACAACACGGCAACTGTAGTTTGATACTGACAACATGGCACTTGTAATCATCCACAAACACCCATCAAAACAGACATATGTCCAAGTATAAATAGAACCGCGAAACATAAAAACGAAGACGTAAATAGTTTGTGTTGGGGCGTTTTCTGTGAAAACAACGTTTTTCAACAATAGAAAGTACTATATTATTGCCCGTTAAGAACCTTGCCACCAGGTCGTTAGTTTTACTGCGTCTGAGTGTATAATCAACAGTTTTCACTTTTCATATTTCTTGTTTCGACTTAATTATCAATATTATTAAAAAACATATGCTATTTAACCACGAACTATCTGTATAGCGTTGTGGAAATACAATAATAAAAGGGAGAAACGATTAAGGAGAGACGAAGCGTTGTGGAAATACAATAATAAAAGGGAGAAACGATTAAGGAGAGACGATGCATTTCTAAACTCAGCCTACATATAACTGTATGTCTTTGAAGCACTTAAAACTTAAATGTGGGAACTGGATATTATGTTTGTTATTAAGAAAGAGTCAAATATGGAAAATGTACTTTCGACCGAGAGAGCATCAAATATGAGGTTTTCTCAGATATGAGGGTTTTCGAGGCTTACTGTTGATATATATTATTATTTTCTGAAGTGTTAGACTTACCTATGCAGCTAGATCTATGAAAACATGAGTACTTATTGTTTTATCCGTTATGCATGCAAATGTACATTTTAGGTAATAAAAAAGACTTATGAGTATTGGTCAGTTATATTTTTATATGAACCATTTCTCCATTCCTCATTCCATTCTCAGAGCACACCATGGGATAGGTCTGGATAATACTACAATAGATAGAGAATATTTTTTGTTTTGGAGTGAAAAACATATTTTATTTCATCTCGAAGTGAGAAAACTTTATATTTTCACGAATGCGAACTTTATATTTTCACGAATGCGAAGCATGAGTGAAAATATAAAAGTATCTCACTTCGAGATGAAATAAAATATGTTACTCACGACAAAACAACAAATTTTCTTTTTATTTTATGATTTCACAAACAATTTTTTAGGGAAACTGCGGTAGAACAACACGGGAGGCAATTTCAGTGTACAATTCGCAGTTTTTCTCTCGGCATGTTTACATTTGCGTAGGAATATCTTGTGAACCATTTTACTGTGCATCTGTGTTCGGTGTACATTTAAAAGTAGTCCCGGCAGCTACTGTGGAAATAAAACTCTATATTCCACAGAGCGGAATAACACTTTTATTTCACTGATAAAATACAGTATTTCATTGCATATCATAAAATAAATGGCTTTTATTACGACTGTTCGAAGAAAATGTAAGCTATTCGTTCAACCCGGCGTCGATGTCTCCGCTGGCGTTGGTTAACATCTCTGAAACCGTTTCATGGAAGTTAATGGAACCTTACTCATGTATATTAAGGTTCATGGAAGGAACTCAAACTGATCAATAGTGCCAAAGCTATGTTATGCATTTAAACATACCTTGTATTTTACTCCTTTTTTTAATATACGATTTCTCATCTCTCATCGTATCTTATAAACCCTTCAAGGGATTCATTGAAACTGTACACATGAATTCACTGTCATAAAATGATCTCATCGACACAAATGCCAATATTCTATTATGTATTTAAACAGAAGTATGCCCTTTTTTCTTCTTTTCTTTTAAATCGTTTGTGATAAATTACTTTCGTGCATTGTGACAGATGGCCCGAATGTATTGCCCGTGACAAATTATCCTCCTGAATCGTCCCTGACCAACGTGTGTGATATATTGCGGCATTAATACCCGTGAAAAAAGGACATTATTCGCTCATAACAAATGGTCCCCATATTTCGCTCGTGACAGAAAACTCTCATGTGTCCGTCATGTATCGTCAATGAAAATAGGTACGCATGTATCGTACTGAACTCATTGTTAAATGGTCCGTATGTTATTGCACATGACAAATGGTTATAATGCATCATACATTTCAAATGGTCCGTATGATATTGCACATGACAAATGGTTATAATGCATCATATATTTCAAATTGTCCGTATGTTATTGCACATGACAAATGGTTATAATGCATCATACATTTCAAATGGTCCGTATGATATTGCACATGACAAATGGTTATAATGCATCATACATTTCAAATGGTCCGTATGTTATTGCACATGACAAATGGTTATAATGCATCATACATTTCAAATGGTCCTTATGTCATTGCACATGACAAATGGTTCTAATGCATCATACATTTCAAATGGTCCTAATAATAATAATAATAATAAAGACTTTATTTAACGAGAGAACTCATTTGAAACTAGTCAATCTACCATGAGGCCCTCAACAATACAATATAAACGATATTTACAAGTAAAATGCATTTAAAGTGGTATATTCAGTAAATGGAAATATGTTTAAATAGAACTGCAAGACTTAGTCATTTACTAATATATCGGATGGTGAATCCACTGTTAATACAGTGTTTTGAATTGATTTACAGATTGGGCATTTTGTATATGGTGGGGAAGAGAGTTCCACACTTTAGAGCCTGAATAAGCAAATGACTTTCTGAATAACTCACTATTGGGTCTGGGGGAATAAAGCTGTAGATTTGATGATCTTAGATTCCGCATATGGACATTTGAAGTTAGAGTAAATGCGTCTTTAAGATAAGCCGGGGTCTGATCATTAACTGTTTTAAACATAATGATTCCTTTTTGAAATATAACTCTTTCGGGAAATGTCATCCAACTGAGTTCGGTAAAAAGTTCAACGGAAGGAGTATCGAAATCTTTATCTAGGATCTTTTTTGGAACCTTACAAGTTTATCTTCGAGAGAAGTATTACAATTTCCCCATATCACACAACAGTAATCAAGATGGGGTAAGATATAAGAATTGAAAATTACTTTGCGCATAGGTATAGAAAGGTAAATCTTTATGCGAGATAACAGGTATAACGATGAATTACATTTTTTCAGAACTTTATCAATTTGTGTATTCCAAGAGAGGGTATTGTCAATTGCAACACCGAGTATTTTTTATTCGTAACTACAATTAATAGTTTCATCTTTGAACTGAATAGAAGGGGCATTATCATAAATATGATGTATTTTGTTCTTAGATGAGAGATACATTATTTTTGTTTTTGATGCATGGATAGACATGCGATTAGTATCACACCAGGCTTTGACGTTGATAAGGTCATTATTGAGTGAATTTGCAGCGTCGACAAGAGATGAATTAGAAGTTGAAAGCGTTGTATCGTCTGCAAAAATATCCGTGACTGTGTTTTCCGTAGATAATGGCAGGTCATTGATGTAGATTAAAAAATAATAAGGGACCTAATACAGATCCTTTGGGTACACCCGATACAATGGGTGAAGATTCTGAAGTTATACCAGAAACCTGAACTTGCTGGTGTCTGTTATTCAGATATGATGAAAACCAGGAAAGTGCAGAACTATCTATTTTGTAAATTTTTAACTTTTGCAGCAATATAGTATGGTCAACTAAATCAAACGCCTTTGATAGATCAAGACATATAGTACCAACAATTTCATTGTTGTCAATCCAGTCATCTAATATTCGTATTAGGGCAGTTTGACACGAGTGATTTTCCCTAAAGCCAGATTGTCGTGAATAAAACAACCTATTTTCTTCAAAATGCCATCTCAAATGTATACTTACACGACGTTCAAATATTACAGAAATAACAGGAAGTATTGATATCGGCCTATAATTGGCCTTGTCGTTTTTAGGACCCGTTTTATGCACTGGGATTACTTTTGCTCTTTTGAATAAATGTGGGTAGATAGTAGTGAGTATACTGGTGTTAAAATTTTTCGTAAGAATGGGGGCGATTACAGTAGCAGACATTTTCAAAAATCTGGCACTCATTTCGTCGGAACCAGTAGACTTGGTAGTATCAAGAGATTTAAGTTGACTTTCAACAAAGGACAGAGGTACCAGTTGAATATTACATTTCTGAGACTATCGCATTTTGTCGTCGATGAGATTTTCTAGTGGGACATTAGTGTAATTTGTGACGGGCGCGTTATTTGCTTGATACTTTTCAAAAACTGTAGAAAAGTGTGTATTAAATGTATTTCATCCAGTTTGGTTGATTTACCTTTTTAACGCGTTTTTTTCTTTTTGGGGCATGCTCTTTTAGGACTGCATTAAACATTTCAATAAATAAATCTAGGGAATCGTCTGGATTATCATATACGCCAATTATTGACAAGGGTTGTTCGGAAAGATCATTTATGAATCTAGTTTCGTCAAAATGTTTCAGAGATCTAAAACTTATGGTGTTATGCACAGGACCTTTAATATACTTAGCTGAAACTTTTCGAGTTAAACAATAATGATCACTTATTGAGTATAACGGAATAGATATTTTAGATATGTTCTGCGGCATATTCGAAAACGCATACATTTCCAATGGTCCGTATGTTATCATAAAAAGTGGGATTTACTTAAGCAAAGTCGGAATTATCTTTTACTATGCTTTTATTTTTTGGCAGAATTGGCCATGGCTGACTTTATGTATTTAATATAGCATTATAATTTATTAGAAATAGTTGAATTTTCAGATCAACATATATTTATTATATTCCGGACAGTCGCAAATATTAATTTTCAGATCAACATATATTCATTATATTCCGGACAATCGGAAATTTTGACAGTTGATAACATTCCCGGAAATATAGTTCCATATTCCGGACAAATCGGACATATTGGGATTTATAAATCCCTATTCCAGACACTCGGACACTTAGCCGATACGGGAAATATTAAAGTATATTCCGGACAATCGGAAATATTAAAGTATATTCCGGACAATCGGAAATATTGAAGTATATTCCGGACAATCGGAAATATTGATATAGGCTGGTAATTAAATATATCAGACTCCGGAAAATCGGAAGAATATTACCAATGAGATTATAAATGCTTTACTTTAAATTATACTCCGGATATCGGAAGCGTAATAATAAATGAATGTTTATTTATCTTGTAATTCATATCCTTTTCATAAAATATGAGCCGATACGTGCTGGTAAAGCCAAGACCATTCGGACAATGCTATATTACTGTATATTAATACACTTTAAAATTGGAAAGACATATCACTAATATATACGCTTCTAATTAAACACCGAGAAGACGAATGAGTTGGATATTGGAATGCTGTCTTTCAGCATAACCTAATATTTCCATGTTTTATCGTGTATTGTTTGATTCTTGCTTTACATCAGCCATGACGTAGTTGCAGTGTTTCAGATGTACTCAGTTGGTTTGTTTTTTCGATTGTTATATTCCTCTTGGCGCGTTCCCCGTTTGGTCACGGGGCAAGGATATGGCCACTGCAGATCCCTTTGGAGGGGTAGGCAGAGGGATAGAATCCCCCCAAATTCATGTTCGTGTTATCATTTTTTTGTTCATGTTCATTAAAGGTCTTCATCATGATCCCTGCATTGTTTCAGGTGCTATCTCGCTCGCATCAAAAGAGCAGTGGCAGAAAAAACAATAATGTGGCTCCAACGTAAATGGAGTTTCTACGATAGAATTTGCAGCAACTCTGCAGTTCAGGGTGAGAAGGTTCTAGGCCCATTTTCCATATTTTATCTCGATGTACATGGAAGATGAGCCTGGCATGTTCATGCCTGTTATGTGCCATATAACCTTTTCATGTGTTGGTGCGCCTTAAAACCCCAATTCAATTCAATTCCTCTTGGCGCTGAAAATAGAAAAGAACAACACCAGCAGCAAAAGACAAAAATCCTGGTAAAACAGTTATATAGGGTTGGGAGGGCGGGTATAATGAAATATTGTTTAGTAACTATAAAAAAATTAATTTATCGTGAAACAAATTTGCAATAAACTTACTTGATTTTTCCAAATCCGTGTTATGAAGGGAGCTTACTCTATGTGAAGTTTTAACACTGTATATACAGCAGTAATTTCCCCTTTTGTGATAACTATAATTACTTGTAATTTTATGCCTTCATAATTCCATTTATCACAAATATTGGGATTTACTGAAACAAAGTCGGAATTATCTTTTACTATGCTTTTATTTTTTGGCAGAATTGGCCATGGCTGACTTTATGTATTTACTATAGCATTATAATTTATTAGAAATAGTTGAATTTTCAGATCAACATATATTTATTATATTCCGGACAGTCGGACATATTAATTTTCAGATCAACATATATTCATTATATTCCGGACAATCGGAAATTTTGACAGTTGATAACATTCCCGGAAATATAGTTCCTTATTCCGGACAAATCGGACATATTGGGATTTATAAATCCCTATTCCAGACACTCGGACACTTAGCCGATACGTGCTGGTAATGCCAAGACACGCAAATACGAGGTAGCACGTGTGCGCGTGTCCCGCCAAAAAGTACGCGCTTTAGGCGGACTAGCACGTGTCGAAAAAAGGTGCAAGCCACGGACCAACTTCTGCTTTGTCTGGGAAAAAAGATGCATTTGACTGCATAAATTGGTACAGTCCACCTTGCAGGATGTTTAACATTTTGTTATTACCCAGATCTAACAGATGTTCGTTATTCTTAAACATTTCCATACTTTCTGAAATTTCAGGATAAGCAATATATGCGTATCCATTTTTGATGAGATATTTGCCTATGCAATTATTAATACGGACTTTTATCTAACTGTTTATGACATAATTCGTCACGGTATTTCAACCTTGGGAGGATGGCCGACCAAACAATTAATGTAGTTGGAAAGCGTACCAGCAGGTCATACATAACTGATTTGAAGTAGCCAATAATGTACGAAATCGGGATTTGGCCCGTATCATTACCCCCACAGTGTAAAACTATGATATTGATGTAGTGGAGCTAGACCCTGTTTAATGGGGGCTTATTTAATCGGATGTTTCCATCGACCTAATTCATAATTTCATCTTCGATTTTCTTTCATTAAACATTGCTGTTGCACCCCTAATTCTGAAAGATTGGGATTTATAATATGTTCTCTGAATGCCAAAGGATTATAATGCTTTAAGCACCCTTAAATTGGTAGCTTGTTACTGGTGATCCATCAAAATGGCATAGAAATTAACCTTCTATTTTTGGCATGCATGCCAAGTATCTACCAGAGCCTCTTTAATGGAAGTGTTGTGTTCGGAGAACTGTACTGTGATTTTTTCACCCCTACCGATCTGATCGTTTTTCGAATTGAAACTTAAAACTTTGTTATCAGAATCTGTATTTGACTTGGACACTTTACATACTCTTAAAAGAGCACAACATTCCAGAGCATATGCACAACTGAACAAATTCGCTTCATATTTTGAGATACAGGTATGTATTAGAATAGGCATAATCATGTTCAATAGTGTAATGGTGATGGATGGGCCTTCTTCATTTCAATTCATTTCATTTCATTTTTTATTTTATTTATTAATTTAATATAATTTAATATAATTTAATTTAATTTAATTTAATTTAATTTAATTTAATTTAATTTAATTATTTTATTTTATTTTTATTTTATTTCATTATATTTTATTTTATTTTATTATTTTATTTGATTATGTTATTTTATTTTATTTTATTTTATTTTATTTTATTTTATTATATTTTATTTTATTTGATTATTTTATTTTATTTTATTATGTTATTTTATTATATTGATGTATTTGTTTATTTATATTTGTATTTATTTTTTTTTTTTTTTTTTTTTATGTTTTTTTTTTAATAGTCATTGACTATATTTGACTCTTTTATTTGATTGTATTTTATTTTATTTTATTTTAATTTAATTTGTTATTTTATGTTGTTGTTTTTTTGTTTTTTTTGTGTTTTGTTTTTTATTTTATTGATGTATTTATTTATTTATATTTATATTTATATTTATATTTATTTATTTATTTATTTATTTATATCCTAACTTATAATTATTGTATATTCCGGACGATTAGCAATATTGTCAATTCGACTTATAATCACATATTCCGGATAATCGGAAATATTTTAAATAGTCATTGACTATATTTGACTCCGGAAAATCGGAAGTATATTAAAGTATATTCCGGACATCGGAAATATTAAAGTATATTCCGGACATCGGAAATATTAAATTATATTCCGGACATCGGAAATATTGAAAAGGACCGCCACCCTGTTTAAATAACAATGGCAATTTTGGCTGGTCATTGAATATATTAGACTTAGGAAATCGGAAGTATTAAAGTATATTCCGGACAATCGGAAATATTAAAGTATATTCCGGAAATCGGAAATATTGAAAAAGGACCGCCGCTATGAGGCGCCATACGTGACTATATGTTGTAAGATAAATATATACGTTGCGTGTGAAATATTTATATACTGAATACAAAATATTTATGATACAAACAAATATATACGTTACTCCGAAATATATATATTGAACACAAAATATATATGATACAGACAAATATACACGTTACTACGAAATATATATATTCTATCCAAAAATATATATCACACAAATATATATGTTATTCCTATAAATATATATTCTGAAAAATATATATTCTGTTTTTAAATATATATTGTAGAACGCAAATATATACGTTACTCTGAATATTTTTTCCCCTAATTCATATATTGTAGACGCAAACATTTATATGTTATACCGAAAATATATTCGCTTTATAAAAAAATAAATTGTCAGTCTTAATATATTGAAGATGAAAATATTTGAGATGGAAATAAATAGTTTCTCTAAAATAAATATATTGCAGACACAAATATATCAATGACATATCGATAAATAATGGTGCGAACTTCTGGGTGACCGAAACTAAATAAATATTTGTTTTCCAAATATATCGATCCCAACTGCCTCAATCTTTTTTTTTCAAAAATAATTATTTCCGATGATCTACGGAAATTAGCGAGTTTGTACGATTGCCAAATATATATGACTTTCGCAAATAAATACGTTGGCACAGACTGTGCTGCAAATATATACGTTGGCGTAGACTACTACACTGTCCCGTTTTTCATAGGTGGCGATTACCTATGAGCCAAAAGTATGTTTTAATAAATCATCCAGTCAAAGATGAATTAATTCATCGGTATTATATTTAATTCATTGTAACTTTATTTGATTCACTACTTCTTTTGAAACCATTTAATCAAACTTAAAACAATCCGATGCTTTGTAAAATAATCCGGAGTGTTTTTTCAAACCATCTAATCGATCTTGAAACGATTCAATGCACTGCTAAACAGTTCAGTCGGAAACATGAATCATTATATCTCTCCCTCTGACGAATCGAACGTTGTTTAACGGCTTATCAACACAGTATAGGTTATTTAGAGCCGCCCCAGAGAGAGGGGAAGGATACACAGGAATCCGGGAACCGTGTCCTACTCTTAGTATCGAATATATTCCTATGGTTCTTCAACGTGCTCGGGGGATAAACCGATACACAGGACTGCCCGGTTTAGGTCTCCATCCGACGGACGAGGCTAAGGGAAAGTGTTTTGCCCAAGAACACACCGACGAATCTCAGTGGTACCACGGAGGATTGAACCCGGGACATCCGGTTACAAATCCGCCGCGCTACCGACTGCGCCACGCCAGCCGAGGCCACGCGCCTGATGCATTCGGATAATATAAACATTATTGAGGTGGTGGAACGGAGGGTGGGGGATACGGTTTACGTGATCAATACGTTGGTAAGAAGATGGTGCATCGACGAATCAGATATGTCACGACAGTTTCTTGTATTACAAAACTACTTTTAGACAAAGTATGATCATTATCGCAGTCGCGTATTTCAATATCAGCATACTCGAGATACTCGCTATTACACTAACGAGGTCTGAACCAAGGCCTGAAATTGCGGGTTGCTTAACAAAAGAAATAAATAATATTCTATCTGAAAGACAGCATGGTTTCAGAAAGAAGAGATCCTGTGAGAGCCATCTCATAATCATGCTCCAGGACTTAGCATCCGGTCTAAATGACGAACAACAGACAGATGCCATTCTGCTCGACTTCGGGGTTTGCGTAGACCCCAATCAGAGATTTTTTAACCTGTTTTTAACTGCACTTGGACCGTTCACCACTTGTACTTAGTTCACCACATGTGCGAGTATGTTCCGGAGGAACCCGGCACATTAGAAGAAGAAGAAAAAAAAGAAGAAGAAAAAAGAAGAAGAAGAAGAAGAAGAAGAAGAAGAAGAAGAAGAAGAAGAAGAAGAAGAAGAAGAAGAAGAAGAAGAAGAAGAGAAGAAGAAGAAAATCAATAGTTCTTCGTACGTTAGATGTTTGGTCGTCCATTTTTTGCGGATTTGTTATGTTTTCGTGGTAAAGAAACTCCAACATGCGGAACACTTCTCGGACGCTGGGAAATACGCTCTTTAAATTTGGCTTTTCTCGAGTTTGAAAAACGGGACAGTGTAGCAGTCTACGCCAACGTATATATTTGCAGCACAGTCTATGCCAACGTATATATTTGCAGAAGGCATATATATTTGGAAAACAAATATGTATTGAGTTTCGGTCACCCAGAAGTTCGCACCATTTATTTATCGATCTTTCATTGATATATTTGTGTCTGCAATATATTTATTTTAGAGAAACTATTTATTTCCATCTCAAATATTTTTTCAATATATTAAGACAGACAATATATTTTTTATAAACCGAATATATTTTTCGGTATAACATATAAATGTTTGCGTCTACAATATATAAATTAGGAAAAACATATATTCAGACTGACGTATATATTTGCGTCTACAATATATATTTAAAAACAGAATATATATTTTTCAGAATATATATTCTTAGGATTAACATATATATATTTGTATGATATATATTTTTGGACAGGATATATATATTTCGGAGTAACATATATATTTGTCTGTATTATATATATTTTGTATTCAATATATATATATCTCGGAGTAACGTATATATGTGTCTGTATCATATATACTTTTGTATTCAGTATATATATTTACACACAACGTATATATTTATCTTACAACATATAGTCACGTATGGCGCCTCATAAGTATGTTCCGGAGGAACCCGGCACATTAGAAGAAGAAGAAAAAGAAGAGGTAGAAAAAGAGGAAGAAGAAGAAGAAGAAAAAGAAGAAGAAGAAGAAGAAAAAGAAGAAGATCAATAGTTCTTCGTACGTTAGATGTTTGGTCGTCCATTTTTTGCGGATTTGTTATGTTTTCGTGGTAAAGAAACTCCAACATGCGGAACACTTCTCGGACGCTGGGAAATACGCTCTTTAAATTTGGCTTGTCTCGAGTTTGAAAAACGGGACAGTGTAGCAGTCTACGCCAACGTATATATTTGCAGCACTGTCTATGCCAACGTATATATTTGCAGAAGGCATATATATTTGGAAAACAAATATGTATTTAGTTTCGGTCACCCAGAAGTTCGCACCATTTATTTATCGATCTTTCATTGATATATTTGTGTCTGCAATATATTTATTTTAGAGAAACTATTTATTTCCATCTCAAATATTTTGTCAATATATTAAGACAGACAATATATTTTTTATAAACCGAATATATTTTTCGGTATAACATATAAATGTTTGCGTCTACAATATATAAATTAGGAAAAACATATATTCAGACTGACGTATATATTTGCGTCTACAATATATATTTAAAAACAGAATATATATTTTTCAGAATATATATTTCTAGGAGTAACATATATATTTGTATGATATATATTTTTGGACAGAATATATATATTTCGGAGTAACATATATATTTGTCTGTATTATATATATTTTGTATTCAATATATATATATCTCGGAGTAACGTATATATTTGTCTGTATCATATATACTTCTGTATTCAGTATATATATTTACACACAACGTATATATTTATCTTACAACATATAGTCACGTATGGCGCCTCATACGCCGCCCTGTTTAAATAACAATGGCAATTTTGGCTGGTCATTGAATATATCAGACTCCGGAAATCGGAAGTATTAAAGTATATTCCGGACAATCGGAAATATTAAAGTATATTCCGGACAGTCGGAAATATTGATATAGGCTGGATTTATAATTCCCTATTCCAGACACTCGGACATAGGCATATCGGACATAGGCATATCTTACCTATAATTCTGGTAAATTCCGGACGATTAGCAATATTGTCAATTCGTCTTATAATCACATATTCCGGATAATCGGAAATATATATAAAGTATATTCCGGACATACTCCGGAAATTGGAAGATATTAAAGTATATTCCGGACAATCGGAAATATTAAGGTATATTCCGGATAATCGGAAATATTGATATAGGCTGGTTATTGAATATATCAGACTCCGGAAAATCGGAAGAATATTACCAATGAGATTATAAATGCTTTACTTTAGATTATACTCCGGATATCGGAAGCATAATAATAAATGAATGTTTATTTATCTTGCAATCAATATCCTTTTCATTACATGTTAGCCGATTCGGAAATATTTTAAATAGTCATTGACTATATTCATCTGCGGAAAAACGGAAGTTTATTAAAGTATATTCCGGACATCGGAAATATTAAAGTATATTCCGGACATCGGAAATATTGAAAAAAAGGACCGCCGCCCTGTTTAAATAACAATGGCATTTTTGGCTGGTCAGGGAATATTTTAGACTCCGGAAAATCGGAAGATATTAAAGTATATTCCGGACATCGGAAATATTAAATTAAATATTCCGGACATCGGAAATATTGAAAAAGGACCGCCGCCCTGTTTAAATAAAAATGGCATTTTTGGCTGGTCATTGAATATATTAGACTCCGGAAAATCGGAAGATATTGAAGTATATTCCGGACACTCGGACTCGCATATCTTACTTATAATTATTGGATATTCCGGACGATTAGCAATATTGTCAATTCAACTTGTAGTCACATATTCCGGATAATCGGAAATATTTTAAATAGTCATTGACTGTATTCAACTCCGGAAAAACGGAAGTATATTTAATTATATTCCGGACATCGGAAATATTAAAGTATATTCCGGACATCGGAAATATTTGAAAAGGAACGCCGCCCTGTTTGAATAACAATGGCATTTTTTGGCTGGTCATTGAACAAGACTCCGGAAAATCGGAATCGGAGTTATAATTCTTTAATTGTACGATGACCGGACAGGCTGTGGACCCTATGATGACGCCTACCTAAAGCCCATTGGGACGGTGGCGTTTGATGTTTGTCCATGTTCTTTCTTGTCGTGCCCTTAATGGTGTATTCTCTTACTGCTCTGGCTTCTGCCAAGTCATTGAGTACCTTCATTGTGGCTTTCTAGGCTATTGTTTGTTGTTTTTTTGTATTATATTTACACGAGCATATTTGTGTTTTACTTATATTGCCTATTGATGCTTCCTTGTTGGTTAGAGTTTAGATCATGGCGGGGATTTCTTTATTTACACTGTCCTGTTTTAATGGGATGACAGTAGGGTAAGTGTGAGGTTTGGTGCACCCTAGAACCGGTTTAAAACCCTAGTGGCCTACTTTGCCACTGACCGTTCTAAGGCGGTAGCCCTATTGTCAACCCTTTTGTGTTTGTGATGTCGTTTGCATTTTTTATTACTTTTGCCTTTTCGTTTGTCTGTTTGCGTGTTTGCTTTTGTGTTTTGTGGTTGACTGTCGTCCTTGAATGCTGCTTTCCCTGTCCGATATTATTATCCTTATTTATATACTACTGTCATAGTGGAATTCAAGAACGTTGTCATCTTAATACAGAAAATTATCTGGTTACAGTGGCGGATCCATTCATGTCATTTAATGTATATGTATATAATGTTAGTTTTGCATATACTTGATTTCTTAAAACTTTTATTTCTCAACCTTATTTGAGGTAACCTTATTTGATGTAACATGAACATTGCCAGAAACAACTGACTTGATGACTAGATAAAAATACAAAGAACATGTGAAATAAAATGATATACTGAGGCATGGTAGCTAATGTTGTGACTAGACAGTATATCTTCAGTGCATTGTGATTGTTATAGAAGTGTTGGTCAGTTTATACTCTGATGTCCAAAATGTTTCCACACGACAGCTTTTCCCTTTGAATTGTGAACAATGTCATGTTGCCTATCTATTTTTAGCGTACCATTTTCAGCAAATCATCGATTGGTTACCCAGTTTATATTACGGAGATTATCCCTGAATAGTGAATGCGAGAACCAGTAATAACACTGCGTAATCGCGTCTAAAAATAGAACGAAACATTCCAGAAACTACCTGGACTCGTTAAACTGCACTGGGTCCCAGTAAAAATGATTGTGTTTTGTATTAAGTCTACTTTGTAATACATTTAATCTGTAAACTGACCTTTTCCATATTGATCTTTCTTTATATGAATACATTTTATTAACTTTGTAAACTTTCTCTACTGATGCAATATAAAGTGCAGCTCTGTATTTTGAGACTTTTCGTACATTGTTAGCAGCAATATCCCTACAGTACTCCGTGGAAGAAATAAAGCTTTCCCGATATTGATGACGTATTTTCATAACTACACAAGATCTATATCTACTCCGTTGTTATGGCGACCGCCTGCCGATCAAATATGTGTGTGATACGTCACAATGTACATAGGATAGGCAACGATTATGTTGAAAACAATGCCTTAAATATATCGTAGATCTATTAATTTTAGGCACATTTATATCGAGCAGTTAATTGTTTATATTTTTATTATCTACCAGTCTTGTTATGAGAACATTTTGATGTCATGTCTTGCGATATTTCGATCCTGAGTCGGGCGCCATTTTAATTCATTTGTGTCCACCTTTCCCAGCGGGATAGCCGATATTGTAAATCTCAAAACATCATGACTACTAGCGTAGTACCACTCAATTTGAGTTCAGTAGCTTGTAAAGCAGGCGTTAATGAAGTTATAAAACTCAAATCTATAATGAAATATTGTTTAGTAACTATGAAATTGTTAATTTATCGTGAAACAAATTTGCAATAAACTTACTTGATTTTTCCAAATCCATGTTATGAAAGGAGCTTACTCTAGGTGAAGATTTAACACTGTATATACAGCAGTAATTTCCCCTTTTGTGATAACTCTAATTACTTGTCATTTTTATGCCTTCATAATTCCATTTATTGCACATGACACATGGTTCTAATGCATCATATATTTCAAATGATCCTCGGTTATCGTACATGACAATTGAACCTCCGGTATCGTACAAGACAAATGATCCTTGGGTATCGTACATGACAAATGTTCATTGGGTATCGTACATGACAAATGATCCTTGGGTATCGTAAATGACAAATGATCCTCCGGTATCGTACATGACAAACAAATGATCATCGGTTATCGTACATGACAAACGATCCTCGGGTATCGTACATGACAAATGATCCTCGGGTATCGTACATGACAAATGATCATCGGGTATCGTACATAACAAATGATCCTCGGGTATCGTACATGACAAATGTTCATTGGGTATCGTACATGACAAATGATCCTTGGGTATCGTAAATGACAAATGATCCTCCGGTATCGTACATGACAAACAAATGATCCTCGGGTATCGTACATGACAATTGAACCTCCGGTATCGTACAAGACAAATGATCCTTGGGTATCGTACATGGCAAATGATCATCGGGTATCGTACATAACAAATGATCCTCTGGTATCGTACATGACAAATGATCCTCGGGTATCGTACATGACAAACAAATGATCATCGGTTATCGTACATGACAAACGATCCTCGGGTATCGTACATGACAAACTATCCTCGGGTATTGTACATTACAAACGATCCTCGGGTATCGTACATGACAAACGATCCTCAGATATTGTACATGACAAATGATCCTCGGGTGTCGTACATGACAAATGATCCTCGGGTATCGTACATGACAAATGATCCTTGAGTATCATACATGACAAATGATCCTTGGGTATCATACATGACAAATGCTCATAGAGTATCATAATTGACAAATGGTCCTTTGGTATCATAAATGACAAAATGATCATAGAGTATCATACATGACAAATGATCCTGGAGTATCATACATGACAAATTATGATAGTGTATCATACATGACAAATGATCCTCGGTATAATATCTGAAAAAAATGATCATAGGGTACCATACATGACAAATGAACCTCGGGTATCATACATGGCAAATGATCCTCGGGTATCGTATATGACAAACGATCCACGGGTATCGTACATGACAAACGATCCTCAGGTATCGTTCGAGATAAATGATCATCGTGTATCCTACATGACAAATGATCCTCGGGTATCGTACATGACAAATGTTCCTTGAGTATCGTACATGACAAATGATTCTTGGGTATCGTACATGACAAATGATCAACATGTATCGTACATGACACATGATCATCGGATATCGTACAGATCCTCGTGTATCGTACATGACAAATTATCCTCGGGTATCATACATGACAAATAATCATCGTGTATCGTACATGACAAATAATCATCGGGTATCGTACATGACAAATGAAAATAGGGTATCACACATGACAAATGACCCTCGGGTATCATACATTACAAATTATCATAGAGTATCATACATGACAAATGATCCTTGAGTATCATCCATGACAAATGATCATTGGTTATCATACATGACAAATGATCATAGAGTATCATACATGGCAAATGATCCTGGATTATCATACATGACAAATGAAGATAGGGTATCATACATGACAAATGATCCTCGGGTTTCTCACATGACTGATGATCCTTGGGTATCATACATGACAAATGATCATAGAGTATCATACATGACTAATGATCCTGGAGTAGCATACATGACAAATGATGATAGTGTATCATACATGACAAATGATCTTCGGGTATAATTTCTGACAAATGATCATAAGGTATCATATATGACAAATGATCCTCGGGTATCATACATGACAAATGATCCTCGGGTATCGTACATGACAAACGATCCACAGGGATCGTACATGACAAACGAACCTCGGGTATCGTTCGGGACAAATGATCATCGGCTATCATACATGACAAATGATTCTCGGGTATCGTACATGACAAATGTTCGTTGAGTATCGTACATGACAAATGATTATTGGGTATCGTACATGACAAATGATTATCAGGTATCGTACATGACACATGATCATCGGGTATCGTACATGACACATGATCATCGGGTATCGTACAGATCCTCGTGTATCGTACATGACAAATGATCCTCGTGTATCATACATGACAAAAAATCATCGGGTATCGTACATGACAAATGATCATAGAGTATCATACATGACAAATGATCCTGGAGTATCATACATGATAAATGAACATAGGGTATCATACATGAGAAATGATCCTGGATTATCATACATGACAAATGAAGATAGGATATCATACATGACAAATGATCCTCGGGTTTCATACATGACTGATGATCCTTGGGTATCATACATGACAAATGATCATAGAGTATCATACATGACAAATGATCCTGGAGTAGCATACATGACAAATGATGATAGTGTATCATACATGACAAATGATCTTCGGGTATAATATCTGACAAATGATCCTCGGGTATCATACATGACTGATGATCCTTGGGTATCATACATGACAAATGATCATAGAGTATCATACATGACTAATGATCCTGGAGTAGCATACATGACAAATGATGATAGTGTATCATACATGACAAATGATCTTCGGGTATAATTTCTGAAAAATGATCATAAGGTATCATATATGACAAATGATCCTCGGGTATCATACATGACAAATGATCCTCGGGTATCGTACATGACAAACGATCCTCGTGTATCATACATGACAAAAAATCATCGGGTATCGTACATGACAAATGATCATAGAGTATCATACATGACAAATGATCCTGGAGTATCATACATGATAAATGAACATAGGGTATCATACATGAGAAATGATCCTGGATTATCATACATGACAAATGAAGATAGGGTATCATACATGACAAATGATCCTCGGGTTTCATACATGACTGATGATCCTTGGGTATCATACATGACAAATGATCATAGAGTATCATACATGACAAATGATCCTGGAGTAGCATACATAACAAATGATGATAGTGTATCATACATGACAAATGATCTTCGGGTATAATATCTGACAAATGATCCTCGGGTATCATACATGACAAACGATCCACGGGTATCTTACATGAGACAAATGATCATCGGGTATCATACATGACAAGTGATCCTCGGGTATCGTACATGACAAATGTACGATGAGTATCGTACATGACAAATGATTCTTGGGTATCGTACATGACAATTGATTATCAGGTATCGTACATGACAAATGATCCTGGAGTAGCATACATGACAAATGATGATAGTGTATCATACATGACAAATGATCTTCGGGTATCATACATGACAAATGATCCTCGGGTATCGTACATGACAACGATCCACGGGTATCTTACATGAGACAAATGAACATCGGGTATCATACATGACAAGTGATCCTCGGGTATCGTACATGACAAATGTACGATGAGTATCGTACATGACAAATGATTCTTGGGTATCGTACATGACAAATGATTATCAGGTATCGTACATGACAAATGATCCTCGGGTTTCATACATGACTAATGATCCTTGAGTATCATACATAACAAATGTTCCTTAAGTATCATAGTTGAAAATGCTCCTTGGGTATCATACATGACAAATGATCATAGAGTATCATACATGACAAATGATCCTAGAGTATTATACTTGACAAATGATTATATTGTATCATACATTACAAATGATCTTCGGGTATCATACAGGACAAATGATTCTCGGGTATCGAACATGACAAATGATCCTCGGGTATCCTACAGGACAAATGTATTATACATGACAAATGATTATATGTGTCATTAATGACCTTCGGTATCATACATGACAAATGATCCTCATGTATCATACATGACAAATGATCCGAGGGTATCATACATGACAAATGATCATTGGATATCGTACATGACAATTGATCCTCGGGTATCGTATATGACAAATGAAATTCCGGTATCGTACATGACAAATGATCATAGAGTATCATACATGACAAATGATCCTCGGATATCTTACCCACCCAGTCGGTGGTGGGGTGTTAAGAATCACCCGACTGCTCGTTACTTAGCAGAGGGGTAGAACCCCCCCGGAATGTAACCCACCTGTTGACCGTGGGTGGCGACCCGTGTCGTTGGAGAAGGGAGTCCTGGTGGTTGAGTGGCGTGGAGATCAGGTAGTTATCTCCACGTTGCAACACACCACTTTGGTCCGGACTTCAACTAGACGGGCGGTCAGATTTGGCCCGATCTGATCAATCGGTTTGTCATGCCAGCTATAAGAGATCCGACCTTATTATTCAGACAGTACCAGTACACTGTATCTTACTTACTTTTTACATTGTTCTACTTTAAACATTATATAGATAGGGTCTTTTATGGCGGTGGCGCACGGGCTAATCAAAACGCTATATGGCTATACTCGTGCCACTTTTTAAGCGGAACATAAGTGCGGCTCTTTCACTTTTTAGTTAAGGGGTTATGTCCGCTGGGTGGTATGGGGGTTCTGATGCGTTAGCTTTATATGAGTATACCTTCTACGTATTCTTGTCATTTTGCTGTTGGATATCCACAGCAAATGTCCCCTTGTTGGACTCCGAGGTGGGTGAGAAGCGTGGAAGATGAATTCTTAACGCCACATCATGGCATCACAAAACGCACAAACTACTAACAAACGGAAAAATACAGAACATGAATCTGATACTGAGGAACCAGTCATCAATCAAGCCTTTCCTCGTTTTCTCATTATCGAATCGGAAAACGGGGAAAAATCAATTACTGATATGTCACCTTTCGTTATCGAGAAAACTGTCCATTCAATTGCTGGACATGTAAAACAAATTAAAAAATTAAAAAACAAAACTCTCCTGATTGAAACAGTAAACAAATCTCATTCGGATAATTTATTAACACTTACAAAAAATGTAAACACCAAAGTAAAATGCTATCCTCACACCTCTATGAACATCTCCAAAGGCGTCATCAGGTGCCCGGATCTCTCCGGAGTACATGAAGACGAAATTATTCACGAGCTTGCCCCACAGTTGGTAACTGCAGCTCGCCGAATAACCATAAAGAGGAATGATAACATTATTAATACAAATACTATCATACTCACATTTGCAACACCCGTCTTACCAAAAACAATAAAGGTGGCATATCTGCAATTGCATGTTGACGCCTACATCCCAAACCCGTTACGTTGCTACAACTGCCAAGCATTTGGGCACCACAACTCCAGGTGTACTAAAGAAGAACGTTGTGGTAAATGCGGCGAGTCTGCATTCAAGCATAACGAATCAGATTGTCCTAACGACCTCAAATGTACCAACTGCGGTCTAGGACATCACGCAAATTCAAAATCATGTGAAAAATTTAAAAAAGAAAAAGAAATCATAACAGTTAAATATACACAAAACATTCCCTTTCCAGAAGCAAGAAAATTGATTGAAGAAAAATATAAAATTTCAAGTCCGACCTCTTACGCATCTATTCTCAAAACAACAGCAACACACACAGAATGCAGGGATGCAAGTACGCAATATGAACCACAGCCAGAAATTCAAAATACAAAGAATACTTCCTCAGTATCAAATCCAAACAAAAGTCAACAAACACAACTTAACAAACCAAAATTAAACTTTTCATCTAATCAAACTTTTTCATTTAAATCAAACACCAAATCGGCAAGCTCTGGCAATGTCAAGAGCATGTCAATGTCTCAGAATTGGACAGGGGTTCTTCTAAGACTGTGAAGTCTAGTAGTTCCCCAGTCGTGAGGCCTAATACTTCCTCGGTTGGAAGGCCTAGTGCTGCTCCAACTAAGGAAGTTGGAAAGCCTAGTGCTTCTCCAACTAGGGAGCACAAGGAGCAGCCAAAGGTGTCTAACGGCCCTATTGAGCTGCATAACAAATTCGAACAGCTCATGGACATTTCAGAGCCAGCAGCTGCACTGCCACTTCCATCCTCGCATGAAAAGTTAGTTGAGGTGCCACTTCAGCTGACTTCTTCCAGGGAGGAGGATACATCAGTGGAGATGTCGCTGCCTAAGACCTCTCCTAAATCTAAGGCCAAAAATAAAAATAAAAATAAAATTAAAAGTCGCCTTAACGCTCAATAATGGGTAAAACTAATAAGATCATTCATTGGAATTGTCGAGGTTTGAAACCAAATTATGATGAAATCAGCTTAATTTTAAATGAACACAACCCTATTGCCTTTTGTCTTCAAGAAACATTCTTGAAGACAAGTGATAAGGTATCTTTTAAACAATACTCACTATACAATCATATTCGTGATACCGGGGACAAGGCGACTGGTGGAGTTTCGATAATCGTTAATCGAAACATTCCTCACAGACCTGTTGCGTTGAAAACAAATTTGCAAGCTATTGCGGTCAGTGTTACTATGCACAGAGTCATAACAATATGTTCCTTATATTTACCACCTAGTTCTTCACTAGACCCTAAAGATCTAAATCACCTAGTTGCACAATTGCCATCACCTTTTATACTCTTGGGCGATTTTAATGCACACAACTACATCTGGGGTTGTAAAGATATAAACGATAAAGGCAAGAAAATTGAGGATTTCTTAGCCAAAAACAATTTATGTCTTTTTAATAACAAGTCACATACTTATTTACATCCTGCTACATGCTCTCATTCTTCCATTGATTTAACAATATGCGATCCAACGCTTTTGATGGATTTTTCGTGGAGTGTTGGAGACGACCTCTGTGGAAGTGACCACTTCCCCATATTTCTTGAAAATATCGGCCCTCCACTTCTCGAAAAAATGCAACGATGGAAACTTCGCAAAGCTGATTGGACTACGTTTCAATCTCTTTGCGAGGAACAATTAAAGCCTTCCGTTTTCGAGGATGTCGAAGACGCAACTGCTCTTTTTACCAAAGCGCTTCACGATATAGCTGATCAAACCATTCCAAAAACCTCGGCAAATCCTAAACGCCCACATAAACCATAGTACGACGATGACAGCAAAAAGGCAGTCAGCGATCGTAAAGCTGCATTAAATAATTTTAACTTGCGGCCAACTCAAACAAATTTAGATAACTTTAGAGTTTTTCGTGCGAAAGCCCGTCGTACTATTAAGGATAGCAAGAGGAAATCCTGGAGATCTTACGTCTCTAGGCTGAATTCTCGCTCATCTCTTAAGAAGACATGGGACATGGTCCGGAAAATAATTGGTAAAGGTAATTCCAGTTCTGTAAATCATCTTAAAACAGATAATGGAGATATAACATCTGTCAAAGATATTACCAACACTTTGGCAGAAACTTTCTCAAAAAATTCTTCTTCTGAAAATTGTCAACCAAATTTTCTGAAAAATAAGAAACAAAAAGAACAGAAGAAGCTGAACTTCAAGTCGAAAAACTTGGAAAAATACAATAAACTATTCACTCTCAAAGAACTTCGAGAGTCCCTTAAAAAGGCTCATGATACATCAGCTGGTCCTGATGATATCCATTATCAATTACTAAAACATTTACCTAAATCCTGTCTCTCTACCCTTCTTGATATATTTAATAAGGTTTGGGTGACGGGAAACTTCCCCGATTCTTGGCGGGAAGCAATCGTTATTCCAGTCCCCAAACCTGGAAAGGATCATACGGACCCAATAAATTATCGCCCAATCGCTTTAACGAGTTGTATATGTAAAACCATGGAACGAATGATTAATGAGAGACTCGTTTGGTACATGGAGTCCGACAAACTGATAACAAAGTATCAAAGTGGATTCCGGCGCCAACGAGGCACAACAGACAATCTCATACGATTTGAATCGTTTATTAGGGAAGCTTTCATAAAAAAGAACATTTAGTCGCTGTATTTTTTGACTTGGAGAAAGCTTATGATACTGCATGGAAGTACGGTATTATGAATGATCTACATGACATTGGTCTTAGTGGCCGATTACCCATTTTTATAGAGAAATTCTTAAATGATAGACAGTTTCGTGTCCGAATGGGTTCAACCCTCTCTGATATTCATGAACAGGAGATGGGTGTTCCACAGGGCAGCATACTATCTGTCACACTTTTTAATATAAAGATTAACAGTATAGTAAAATGCATCAATCCAGGTGTGGATTGTTCGCTATATGTTGACGACTTTGTTATATGTTATCCTGCAAAAAAAATTAATACTATCGAGAGACAATTACAACAATGTCTCAATAAACTTCAGACCTGGTCTGATGAAAATGGTTTTACATTTTCTAAATCTAAAACTAATTGTATGCACTTTTGTCAACTTCGTAAACATCATGAAGACCCACACTGGACGGGTCACCAATACCAGTAGTGGATGAGACAAAATTCCTTGGTCTTATTTTCGACCGTAAATTAACGTTTATACCACACCTTAAATACTTGAAGGCCAAATGCCTTAAAGCTCTTAATTTACTTAAAGTTGTTGCAAACACTAATTGGGGAGCAGATCGAAAAGTCCTCTTGCGACTTTACAAATCTCTTATCAGATCCAAGCTGGACTATGGATCAATAGTATATGGATCGACTCGCAAGTCGTACTTGCAGATGCTCGACCCTATACATAATCAAGGATTACGGCTCGCCTTAGGTGCCTTTCGTACATCACCAGCCGAAAGTCTATATGTTGAAGCCAATGAACCATCACTGTCTCATAGACGAGACAAATTAGCTCTTCAATACGCCATTAAATTAAAGTCTAACCCTTCAAACCCAACTTTCGATAATGTTTTTAATCCTAGTTGTGAACCTCTTTTTGATCGAAAACCGAAGGCCATTCGACCATTTGGTCTTCGTATTAAACCAAAATTGAGAGACACTGAAATCGACCTAAATTTGATTGCCAAGTACAAAGTACCACAAATTCCACCGTGGACTTTGGAAACTCCAACAATTTTTTTTGATCTTTGTAATAATAACAAATCCAGTACAGACCCTACTGTCTTTCAAAGCAAATTTAATGAAATTAAATCGAAATACTGTGACTTTCAACATATCTACACAGATGGCTCTAAAGATGGAGATAAGGTAGCTGCAGCAGCTGTTCACAAACACAGCATAAAGAGCCGCCTGCCTGACAATGCTTCTATCTTTTCAGCTGAACTTAAGGCAATAGAACTTGCCTTAAATTATATTCAGGAATCTGATGATGACCATTTTGTAATCTTTTCTGATTCCCTTTCATCTCTTCAAGCACTGGGTAATATGAAACATGATAACCCAGTTGTGCTTCAACTTTTAGAAATGTACAATTCTCTTATAATTGATAATGTTATTATTTTCTGCTGGCTTCCAAGCCATGTAGGAATACGTGGTAATGATAGAGCTGATAGTGCTGCTAAGGCAGCATTAGATCTACATATATCTAATACCAAATTACCTTATACTGATTTTAAAAGTTGTATTAACACATATATTCGTAACTCTTGGCAAACCGCATGGGATGTGTCAGTTAACAATAAACTCCATTCAATTAAACCGTTACTCGGAGAATGGCGCTCTTCTAGTAGACCCATTCGTCGAGAGGAAGTTGTCCTAGCTCGGTGCAGAATAGGGCATACACGTTATACTCATTCATATTTATTACAAGGTGAGCCATTACCAGAATGTATACCCTGCTTTGCACCGTTAACGGTCAAACACATATTGCTGGAATGTGTAGACTTTGATCCTATGCGTCAAAGGTACTACAATGTTAATACTATGACCGAGTTATTTAATACTATAGATTTTAGTCTAGTTTTAGATTTCCTTAAGGAAATTAGACTTTATAAATCAGTATAATATGTTCTTGTATATAATTACTTTCTTATATACCCGTTTTCGGGCATTCGTTGATTTACATATATAGTTTATATTACTACCATATCATCCCTTATTTTTTTAATAGTTTTATCCTGATATATTTACATTAATTTTTAATTAATCCTTCATTTATTCATATTTTGTCAGTTTTTGCGCACAATATGACCTATTTATGTGTCGACGTGCCGTAAAACAACATTTATTCATTCATTCATTCGGATATCTTACATGACAAATGATCATCAGGTATCATTAATGACAAATGATCCTCGAGTATCATACATGACAAAAGATCCTCGGGTATCATACATGACAAATGATCACTGGGTATCGTACATGACAAATGATCCTCGGGTATCGTACATGACAAATGATCCTTTGGTATCGTACATGACAAATGATCATCGGTATCGTACGTGACAAATGATCATCGGGTATCTGTCATGACAAATGATCATTGGTATCATACATGACAAATGATCCTCGGGTATCGTACGTGAAAAATGATCCTCGGGTATCGTATCTGACAAATGATCATAGGTATCATACATGACAAATCATCATTGGGTATCATACATGACAAATAATCGTTGAGTATCATACATGATAAATGATCCTCGGGTATCGTACATGACACATGATCCTTGAGTATCGTACATGGCAAATGATCCTCAGGTATCGTATATGACATATGATCATTGGGTATCATACATGACAAATGTTCGTAGAGTATCGTACATGACAAAAGATCCTCGGGTATCGTACATGACAAATGATCTTGAGTATCATACATGACAAATGATCCTCGTGTATCATACATGATAAATGATCCCTGGGTATCGTACATGACAAATGAGCATTGGGTATCATACATGACAAGTGATCCTTGAGTATCGTACATGAGAAATGATCCTTCGGTATCATACATGACAAATTATCCTTGAGTATCTTACACGACAAATGATCCTTGGGTATCGTACATGAGAAATGAGCCTTGAGTATCGTACATAACAAATGATCCTCGGGTATCGTACACGACAAATGCTCCTCCGGTATCGTTCATGACAAATGATCCCTCCTGAGTAGTTCTACGTGACAAATGATCAAAGGGTATCATGCATGCCATATGATCCTTTGGTATCGTACATGACAAATAAACATCGAGTATCATACATTTCAAATGATTTTTCAGTATCCCCGGATGTACATGAGAAATGATCCTTGAGAATCATACTGACAAATGATCCTTGGGAATCATACATGAAAAATGATCATTTAGTATCATACATGACAAATGATCCTCGGGTATCGTACTTGACAAATGATCCTCGTGTATCGTACATGACAAATGATAATCAGATATCGTACGTGACAAATTATCATCGGGTATCGTACGTTACAATTGATCCTGGGTAGCATACATGACAAATGATCCTCGGGTATCGTACATGACTAATAATCCTCGGATATCTTACATGACAATTGATCCTTGGGTATCGTACATGACAAATGAACTTCCGGTATCGTACATGACAAATGATCATCAGGTATCATACATGACAAATGATCCTCGAGTATCATACATGACAAATGATCCCTGGGTATCGTACATGACAAATGATCTTCGGGTATCGTACATGACAAAATATCCTCGGATATCGTACATGACAAATGATCCTCGGGTATCATACATGACAAATGATCCTTGGGTAACGTACATGACAAATGATCATCGGTATCGTACGTGACAAATGATCATCGGATATCGTTCATGACGAATGATCCTTGGTATCATACATGACAAATGATCCTCAGGTATCGTACATGACAAATGATAATCAGGTAACGTACGTGACAAATGATCATCGGGTATCGTACATTACAATTGATCCTGGGTAGCATACATGACAAATGATCCTCGGGTATCGTACATGACTAATAATCCTCGGATATCTTACATGACAATTGATCCTTGGGTATCGTACATGACAAATGAACTTCCGGTATCGTACATGACAAATGATCATCAGGTATCATACATGACAAATGATCCTCGAGTATCATGCATGACAAAAGATCCTCGGGTATCATACATGACAAATGATCCCTGGGTATCGTACATGACAAATGATCTTCGGGTATCGTACATGACAAAAGATCCTCGGATATCGTACATGACAAATGATCCTCGGGTATCATACATGACAAATGATCCTTGGGTAACGTACATGACAAATGATCATCGGTATCGTACGTGACAAATGTTAATCGGATATCGTTCATTACGAATGATCCTTGGTATCATACATGACAAATGATCCTCAGGTATCGTACATGACAAATGATCCTCGGGTATCGTATTTGACAAATGATCATAGGTATCATACATGACAAATGATCATTTTGTATCATACATGACAAATGATCGTTGAGTATCATACATGACATATGATCCTCGAGTATCGTAGGTGACAAATGATCCTTGAGTATCGTGCATGGCAAATGATCTTCAGGAATCTTATATGACAGATGATCATTGGGTATCATACATGACAAATGTTCGTAGAGTATCGTACATGACAAATGATTCTTGGGTATCATACATGACATATGAGCCTTGAGTATCGTACATGACAAATGATCATCGGGTATCATACATGACAAAAGTTCCTCCGGTATCGTACATGACAAAAGTTCCTCCGGTATCGTACATGACAAAAGATCACGGGTATCAAACATGACAAATGATCCTTGAGTAGTTCTACATGACAAATGATCATAGGGTATCATACATGCCATATGATCCTTTGGTATCGTACATGACAAATGAACATCGAGTATCATACATTTCAAATGATTTTTGAGTATCCCCAGATGTACATGGCAAATGATCCTCGGGTATCGTACATGACTAATAATCCTCGGATATCTCAAATGACAATTGATCCTTGGGTATCGTACATGACAAATGAACTTCCGGTATCGTACATGACAAATGATCATCAGGTATCATACATAACAAATGATCCTCGAGTATCATACATGACAAAAGATCCTCGGGTATCATACATGACAAATGATCCCTGGGTATCGTACATGACAAATGATCTTCGGGTATCGTACATGACAAAAGATCCTCGGATATCGTACATGACAAATGATCCTCGGGTATCCTACATGACAAATGATCCTTGGGTAACGTACATGACAAATGATCATCGGTATCGTACGTGACAAATGATCATCGGATATCGTTCATGACGAATGATCCTTGGTATCATATATGACAAATGATCCTCAGGTATCGTACATGACAAATGATCCTCGGGTATCGTATCTGACGAATGATCCTTGGTATCATACATGACAAATGATCCTCAGGTATCGTACATGACAAATGATCCTCGGGTATCGTATCTGACAAATGATCATAGGTATCATACATGGCAAATGATCATTTGGTATCATACATGACAAATGATTGTTGAGTATCGTAGGTGACAAATGATCCTTGAGTATCGTACATGGCAAAAGATCCTCAGGAATCTTATATGACAGATGATCATTGGGTATCATACATGACAAATGTTCGTAGAGTATCGTACATGACAAATGATCCTTGAGTATCATACATGACAAATGAGCCTTGAGTATCGTACATGACAAATGATCCTCGGGTATCGTACATGACAAATGATCATCGGGTATCATACATGACAAATGATCCTTGAGTATAATACATGACAAATGATCCTCGGGTATCGTACATGACAAATGATCATCGGGTATCATACATGACAAATGATCCTTGAGTATAATACATGACAAATGATCATCGGGTATCATACATGACAAATAATCCTCGGGTATCGTACATGACAAATGATCCTCCGGTATCGTACATGACAAATGATCACGGGTATCATACATGACAAATGATCCTTGAGTAGTTCTACATGACAAATGATCATAGGGTATCATACATGCCATATGATCCTTTGGTATCGTACATGACAAATGAACATCGAGAATCATACATTTCAAATGATTTTTGAGTATCCCCAGAAGTACATGACAAATGATCCTTGAGTATCATACATGACAAATGATCCTTGACTATCATACATGACATATGATCCTCGGGTATCGCATATGCAAAATGATCCTTGGATATCGTACATGACAATTGATCCTCGGGTATCGTATATGACAAATGAACTTCTGGTATCGTACATGACAAATGATCCTCGGGTATCCTACATGACAAATGATCCTTGGGTAACGTACATGACAAATGATCATCGGTATCGTACGTGACAAATGATCATCGGATATCGTTCATGACGAATGATCCTTGGTATCATACATGACAAATGATCATCGGTATCGTACATGACAATGATCATCGGATATCGTTCATGACGAATGATCCTTGGTATCATACATGACAAATGATCCTCGGGTATCGTACATGACAAATTATCCTCGGGTATCGTATCTGACAAATGATCATAGGTCTCATACATGACAAATGATCATTTGGTATCATACATGACAAATGATCATAGAATATCATACATGACATATGATCCTCGAGTATCGTACGTGACAAATGATCCTTGAGTATCGTACATGGCAAATGACCCTCATGAATCTTATATGACACATGATCATTGGTATCATACATGACAGATATTCGTAGAGTATCGTACATGACAAATGATCCTTGAGTATAATACATGACAAATGATCCTCGGGTATCGTACATGACAAATGCTCCTCCGGTATCGTACATGACAAATGATCAACGGTTATCATACATGACAAATGATCCTTGGGTATCATACATGACAAATGATCCTCGGATATCGTACATGCCATATGATCCTTTGGTATCGTACATGACAAATGAACATCGAGTATCATACATTTCAAATGATTTTTGAGTATCCCTGGATGTACATGACAAATGATCCTTGAGTATCATACATGACAAATGATCCTTGGGAAGCATACATGACAAATGATCATAGATTATCATACATGACAAATGATCCTTGGGTATCATACATGACAAATGATCATAGAGTATCATACATGGCAAATGATCTTTGAGTATCATACATGACATATGATCCTCGGGTATCGCATATACAAAATGATCCTCGGATATCGTACATGACAATTGATCCTCGGGTATCGTACATGACAAATGAACTTCTGGTATCGTACATGACATATGATCATAGAGTATCATACATGACAAATGATCCTCGGATATCTTACATGACAATTGATCCTCGGGTATCGTACATGAAAAATGATCATCAGGTATCATACATGACAAATGATCCTCGAGTATCATATATGACAAAAGATCCTCCGGTATCATATATGACAAATGATCCCTGGGTATCGTACATAACAAATGATCTTCGGGTATCGTACATGACAAATGATCCTCGGGTATCGTACATGACAATTGGTCCTCAGGTATCGTACATGGCAAATGATCATCGGGTATCGTACATGACAAATGATCCTTGGTAGCATACATGGCAAATGATCCTCGGGTATCGTACATGACAAATAATTCTCGGGTATCGTATCTGACAATGATCAAAGGTATCATACATGACAAATGATCATTGGGTATCATACATGACAAATGATCGTTGAGTATCATACATGACATATGATCCTCGGGTATCGCATATAAAAAATGATCCTTGGATATCGTACATGGCAATTGATCCTCGGGTATCGTACATGACAAATGAACTTCTGGTATCGTACATGACATATGATCATAGAGTATCATACATGACAAATGATCCTCGGATATCTTACATGACAATTGATCCTCGGGTATCGTACATGACAAATGAACTTCCGGCATCGTACATGAAAAATGATCATCAGGTATCATACATGACAAATGATCCTCGAGTATCATATATGACAAAAGATCCTCCGGTATCATATATGACAAATGATCCCTGGGTATCGTACATAACAAATGATCTTCGGGTATCGTACATGACAAATGATCCTCGGGTATCGTACATGACAATTGATCCTCGAGTATCATATATGACAAAAGATCCTCCGGTATCATATATGACAAATGATCCTTGGTAGCATACATGACAAATGATTCTCGGGTATCGTACATAACAAATAATTCTCGGGTATCGTATCTGACAATGATCAAAGGTATCGTACATGACAAATAATTCTCGGGTATCGTATCTGACAATGATCATAGGTATCATACATGACAAATGATCGTTGAGTATCATACATGACAAATGATCCTCGGGTATCGTACATGACAAATGATCCTTGAGTATCATACATGACATAGGATCCTCGGGTATCGCATATAAAAATGATCCTTCGGTATCATACATGACAAATTATCATGACAAATGGTCCTCGAGTATCGCATACAAAATGATCCTTAGGTATTGTACATGACAAATGATCATGACAAATGGTCCTCGAGTATTGCTTATACAGAATGATCCTTGGGTATCATACATGACAATTGATCATGAAAAATGGTCCTCGGATATCGTATATACAAAATGGTCCTTGGGTATTGTACATGACAAATGATCATGACAAATGATCCTCGAGTATCGCATATACCTAATGGTCCTTGGGTATTGTACATGCCAAATGATCATGACAAATTGTCCTCGAGTATCGCATATACAAAATGATCCTTGGGTATTGTACATGACTAATAATCATGACAATTGATCCTCGGGTATCGCATATACAAAATGATCATTGGGTATTGAACATGGCGACTTACCATGACAAATAGTCTTCGGGTATCGTACATGACAACTAATCATAACATATAACCTTCGTGTATCGTATTTGCCAACTAATATTTGGTGTTGTGCATGACAAGTGATCATCTGGTATCCTAAATGCCAAATCATCCTGACGTAACGTACATGATAAATGATCCTCTAGTATCGTACATGTTAAATGATCTTGGGGTATCGCACAATACAAGTGATCCACGGGTATCGTACATGCCAAATAATCCTTGGGTATTGTACATGACAAGAGATCCTCGGGTATCGTACATGCCAAATGATCCAGGGGTATCGTATATGACAATGATTTTCAGGTGTTGTATATGACAATGATTATGAGGTATCGTATGTGACAATGAATTCCAGGTATCGTATATGACAAAATATCCTCGAGAATCGTACATGACAAGTGACACTCGAGTATCGTACATGATAATAATCCATATGTATCATACATGACATA
Source organism: Cyrtodaria siliqua (assembly GCA_037043455.1). NCBI lineage: Eukaryota > Metazoa > Mollusca > Bivalvia > Adapedonta > Hiatellidae > Cyrtodaria > Cyrtodaria siliqua. Next base: position 63,273 of record JAWPHD010001313.1, read on the forward strand.
TGATCCTCAGGTATATCATACATGACAAATGATCTTCGGGTATCGTACATGACAAATGATATCGGATATCGTTCTTGACACAAGAACCTCGGGTAGCATACATGACAAATGATCCTCGTGTATCGTATATGACAAACAATCCTCAGTTATCGTACATAATTCTATCATTCTCATATATAGTTCATGACAAGTGAACTCGGGTATCGTACATGACAACGATCCTCATGTATCGTACAAGAAAAATGACCGTTGGGTATCGTCTATGACAAACGATTATCTGGTATCATACATGAAATATAATCCTCGTGTATCGTAAATGAAAAAAATGGTCCTCACCTATCGTACATGACAATGATCCGCTGGTATCATACATGACAAATGATCCTCGGGTATCGTAAGTGACAAATGGTCTTCGGGTATGGTACATGACAAAATTAATGTTCCTCGGGTATCTTACATCACAAATTAGCATTGGGTATCGTTGGGTATCGTACATGAGATACGATCCTCGTGTATCGTGCATGATCAATGATCCTGTTAAAGTACATGACAAATGATCCTAGGGTATCTTACATGACAAACTGTCATCATGTATCGCCCATAACAACTGGTTCCTGGGTATCGTACATGAGAAACGATTACCGGGTATCGTACAAGTCAAAAGGATCTCGGTTATCGTACATGACAATGATCTTCATGCATCATTCCCATATATCGTACATGAATAATGGCCTTGGGTATCGTACATGACTAACGATTATCTGGTATCATACATGAAACATGATCCTCGTATATCATGACAAATGTCCCTCTGGTATCTTACATTACAAGAGATCATTGAGTATCGTACATGAAAAACGATCCTCCGGTGCCATACAAGAAAATTATTCTCGGGTATCGTACATAACACTTTTTCCTCACGTATCGTTCATGACAAATGGTCCTCAGTTATCGTGAATTGGGTCGTCGTACACAGGTATCTTGGGGTATAGTACAAGACAAATGATCCTAAGATATCGTAAACGACAAATAGACCTTAGGTATCGTATGTGAAAATTGCTCCTCGGGTGTTGTTAATTGTTCTCATGTATAGTACATGACAATGATCCTCATATAGCGTACATGACAATGCTCCTCTGCTCTGGTGTCGTACATTTCAAATATACCTCGGGCATTGTACACGACCTATGGTTCTCAGGTATCTTGACAAAGCCACTTTAAGTGAGGAAGTGTCGATTCTTACGGATGGCGAGAGGTGTACAGTACTGGTTCTACCCAGGAAAAGTGGGTGGTCTGCCCCTACCATAAAAAATCGACCGTCACGTATAACCTTACATATATTGAAAATGACACTTGGACCACACATATCGTATATGACAATGCTCTTTATGTATCGTACATGACAAACGGTTCTCGGGTATCATACATAACAAATGATGTTCGGGTATCGTTTATGACTCATGGTCCGCGGGTACCGTACATGACAAATGATCTCCGCATATCATATATGACAAATAGTCCTTTGGTATCGTAAATGACAATTATTTTTTATCATACATGACTATTCTCTTTATGTATCAGGTATGATCCTCGAATATTCTACATTGCATATAATCATTGTCTATCGTTCATGACAAATGATCCTCGGATATCGTACATGGCAAATAATCCTCGAATATTCTACATGCCATAATAATCATTGGCTATCTTTCATGACAAATGTTCCTCGGGTATCGTACATGATAAATGGGCCTCGTGTATAGTACATGACACTGATCATAAGTTATCGTTCATGACACATGCTACTCATGTATTTTACATGACAATACTCCTGTGCTCTGGTGTCGTACATAATAACTATTTCTAGGGTATCGTACATGACAAATGGTCCTCACGTATCGTATATGACAACTGATTCTCGGGTATCGCCGATGAAAAATGGTCTTCGGGTATTGTATATGATAAATAACCCTTGGATATCGTTCATGACTAATGGTCCTCAGCTACGGTACATGTATCGTCATTTTCTTTTCATAAACGAAAAATGGTCGTGGATAAGGTACGTGTCGAACAGATATCTGGTATCGTATATGACAAATGGTCTTAGGGTATCGCCTATTACAAATGGTCCTCAGCTATCGTACATGACAATGATCCTTATGTATCGTACACGGCAAATGATCCTCATGTATCGTACATGACAAATCGTCCTATTGTACCCTACATGACAAATGATCCTCGGATTTCGTACATAACGAATGGTCCTCAGGTATCGTATATGACAATGATGAACATGTATCGTACATAAAAACTGTACCTCGGGCATATTGCATGACAAATCGTCCGCATGTATTGAACATGAAAACTGGCATTCGGTTATCGTACATGACAAATGATCCTGATATATCATACATAAAAACTGGTCATCGGATACAGTACAAGACAAATGGTCCGCATGTATCGTACATGACATTGTTCATCATGTATCGTACATGAAAACTGATCCTCATGTATCGTAAATGACAAATAATCCCCATGTATCGTAAATGACAAATAATCTTCATGTATCGTAAATAACAAATAATCCTCATGTATCGTAAATAACAAATAATCCTCATGTAGTTCGAAATTTAATACGAAATTCGAAATTTAGTACGAAATTTCGACCTGATGTAAGTTGATGGCACTAACAGGATTCCGTAAAAAACATAGTCACCTTATAATTATACGAGTCCTAAAACTGAAGCAGCATCATGGAGGAATATAAATATAATTTGCAGTCATCATCGTTCAAAGCATCTTTGTTTGTTTTTGTCCTTGCTTTTTTTAATTAATATTAACATTACTATTTTGAAATATAAGTTTTACTGACATATTTTTACCTTGATTGACCCTCTTACAATGTTTGAAAGTCACCTTTTCAAAACAAAAAGGAAAATTAACAAAGCGATGCACACGGACCATAATAGTCATGTGCGATACACGAGGACCATTTGTCACGTGCGATACAGGAGGACAATTTGTCATATAAAATAACATTTGTTATGTAAGATACCAGAGAACTAGTTGTCATATGCGTCACCTGAGGTTCATTTGTCATGAGCGATACAGGAGGACCATTTGTCATTTAAAATAACCGAGGACCATTTGTTATGTAATATACCGGAGAACTAGTTGTCATGTGCGTTACCTGAGGTTCATTTGTCATGTACGATACCTGAGGATCATTTATCATGTTCGATACCTGAGGACCATTTGTTATGTAAGATACCGGAGAACTATATGTCACGTGCTTTACCTGAGGTTCATTTGTCAAATACGATAACTGAGAATCATTTATCATGTTCGATACCTGAGGACCATTTGTTATATGCGATACAGGAGGACCATTTGTCATGTGCGATACCGGAGAATCATTTGTTATGTGCGATACCGGAAGTTAATTTGTCATATGCGATACCGGAGGTTCATTTGGCATGTACGATACCTGAGGATCATTTGTCATGTACCATACCCGAGAACCATTTTTCTTGTACGATACCCGAGGACCAATTTTAATGAACGATACCCGAGGAGCAATTACCACGTACGATACTAGAGGATAATTTGTCATGTACTGTACTCGATGACCATTTGCCATGTACGATACCCAAAAACCATTTTTCTTGTACGATACTCGAGGATCATAGATCATTTGTCATGTACGATAACCGAGGACCATGTGTTACGTACGTTACACGAGGATCATTTGTCATGTATGATACCCGATGACCATTTGTCATATACGATATCTGAGAACCATTTGTCATGAACGATACCTGATGATAATGTTTCATGTACAATACCCGAGGACCATTTTTCATGGGGGATAACCAATGATTATTTGTAATGAACGACAACCGAGGAGCATATGTCATGTACGATACCAAATGATCGTTTATCATTTACGAAACATGAACAGCATATGTCACGTACCATATACATAAAGACCATATGTCATGTGCGATACCAAACGACCAAAAGTGATACCCAATGGTCATTTGTCACGTACGATACCTGAGGACTATTTGTGATGGGCGATACCCAAGCGTCATTAGTCATGTATGATACATGAGAATGACTTGTCTACATGACACCAGGGCAGAGGGTCATTGTAATGCCCGATACATGAGTACCATTTGTCATATACGATATTTTATAATCAGTATCAGTTGCTATACATGAAGACCATTTTTCACAAGTCGAAAACCCGCTGTTACGAAAACACGACAAAATGGTCGTCGAAAACCCGCCGTCACGACAAAGGGACAAAATAACCAATTTGTCGTGCTGTCGTGACGGCGGGATTTCACCTTTTAAAAGGTCGAAAACCCAATCGAAAACCCGCCGTCACGACAGCGCGACAAAATTACCAATTTGTAGTGCTGTCGTGACGGCGGGTTTTCGACTTTTGACGCTTGATTGTAAATACAAACATCTTGACCGTTTGTGCAGAAACAAATTTGAAACTGGAAGCACGCGACCGTAATTTTTTTTTTAATAAATTATTTCTGACCATCCGCATTTAGTTCGTCGATATAATAATGAAGTTTCCCTCTTTGTTTATCTTTGTTTATTTATAAATGTATTGTCTTTCTTCCTTAAAGGATGAAAGATTAAGAGTGTCTAAAAATAATTGCCGTTTTCCATTTCTGAAAATTACATATCTAAACATATCTAAAGTAATGCTCAACATCTTCAACACCATCATCACATATACAATTAGGATTATCCCTCAAAAAAGATAGAGATCAGCGTTTGAATTGCTGCAATTGTTTCGCAAACGCGGATGTAGAACTGAAAGTCATCTATCACCCAGTATGTAGTATTGGGGTACTATCGAGGGTTTAAAGTAATTTGTAAGTCAAGTTTTAAAACTCGAAAGGGAAACTGCTTCGCGAATGTTAATATCAAGTTCGTTCCAAAGTTTTAGAGATGACGGTAAGACTGATCTCGAAAACATTTATGTTCTTCTAGGTAAAGTAACACTGTTGGAACTGTTTCTCAAGTTATAGGGATTCGATTCTGAAATAGTTGCGGGGAATATTTCATTCAAGTAAATCGGTAAATCTCCAACTTTTGGATGTGTCTTCTATCGGACAAATAGACCCAACCAATTTCAGTTAACAAGTTTTGTATCCTTTAAGTCCTCGCAAACTCTTATACTGCATCGATCAACCAACGGACGAGGAAAGTCATATTATATTTAAATTAGATGGAGAAAAAATGACTGAACGAGTAAATTGAATTGAATTTCATGTTGTTTAACGGCTGATCAACACATTATAGGTTAATAAGAGCCACCCCAGAGAAAGTTTAACGTATTGAGTGGATGCAAATTGAATTGAATTGAATATTGTCCAATGACTCATCAACACTGTATATGTTATTTAGAGCCGTCCCAGTGAGAAGCCTGAGAAGTATTAAAACTTAAATTGAATTGAACTGAATATTGTTGCAAGCTAATCAACACATTATAGGTTATTTAGAGCTATCCCAGAGGAAACAGAATATGATATTATAACTTATTGAGTGGTGAAATAATGACTAAATAAAGGATTTGAATTGAAACTTGCTTAACGGCTCGTTAACACATGAAGGTTATTTAGAGCCGTCCCAGAGAAGGGGAATGTTGTGGTATAGCTTATTGAGTGGTAAAATACTGACTAAATAAGGAATTGAATTCAACTGAATATTGTAAAAAGGCTCATCACCGATATTTAGAGCAGACCCAGAGAGTGTGGAATGTTAGTGCTTGATTACTATAGTGTATAGTACAATTATTCATGTATGTGAAGTTGACTCGGCGTTCGGGGTTCGACATTCAAACCCAGTTCAGTATTCAACATTCGAACCCAATTCGAGTTTCAACATTCAAACCCAATTTGGGGCTCGACATTCAAACCCAGTCCGGTATTCAACATTCAAACCCAGTTTGGGTTTCTACATTCAAACCCAGTTCGGTATTCAACATTCGAAACCAGTACGGAGTTCAGCATTCAAAGCCAGTTTTGGGTTAAACATTCGAAACCAATTCGGAGTTCAACATTGAAAGCCAGTTCGGGTTCAACATTCGAACCCAGTTCGGGGTTCAACATTCAAACCCAGTTTGGGTCTCGACATTCAAGCTCAGTTTGGGGTTCGACATTCCCAGTTCGGTATTCAACATTCGGAACTAGTTCAGAGTTCGACATTCAAAGCTAGTTCGGTGTTCAACATTCGAAACCAGTTCGGAGTTCAACATTCAAAGCCAGTTCGGGGTTCAACATTCAAAACCAGTTCGGAGTTAGACATTCGAACCCAGTTCGGGTTTCAACATTCAAACGCAGTTCGAGGTTCAACATTCAAACCCAGTTCGGTATTCAACATTCGAACCAAGTTCAGGGTTCAACATTCAAAGCCAATTCGGGGTTTAACATTCAAACCCAGTTCGGTATTCAACATTCGAACCCAGTTCAGGGTTCAACATTCAAAGCCAGTTCGGGGTTCAACATTCAAAACCAGTTAAGGGTTCGACATTCAAACCCAGTTCGGGGTTTAACATTTAAACACAGTTCGGTATTCAACATTCGAAACCAGTTTGGGGTTCAACATTCAAAGCCAGTTCGGGGCTCAACATTCAAAACCAGTTTGGTGTTCGACATTTGAATCCAGTTCGGGGTTCAACATTCAAAGCCAGTTCGGGGTTCAACATTCAAACCCAGTTCGGTATTCAACATTCGAACCCAGTTCGGGGTTCAGCATTCAAAACCAGTTTGGTGTTTGACATTCGAATCGCGTGCGGGGAGTTCGTGGTTCAACATTCAAACCCAGTTCGGGGTTTAACATTCAAACACAGTTCGGTATTCAACATTCGAAACCAGTTTGGGGTTCAACATTCAAAGCCAGTTCGGGGCTCAACATTCAAAACCAGTTTGGTGTTCGACATTTGAATCCAGTTCGGGGTTCAACATTCAAAGCCAGTTCGGGGTTCAACATTCAAACCCAGTTCGGTATTCAACATTCGAACCCAGTTCGGGGTTCAGCATTCAAAACCAGTGCGGGGTTCAGCATTAAAACCCAGTTTGGGGTTCAACATTCAAACCCTATTCGATATTCAACATTCGAACCCAGTTCGGTGTTCAGCATTCAAACACAGTTCGAGGTTCGACATTCGAATCCAGTTAGGGGTTCAACATTCAAAACCAGTTCGGGGTTCAACATTCAAAACCAGTTCTGGGTTCGACATTCGAATCTAGTTCGGGATTGAACATTCAAAGCCAGTTCGGGGTTCAACATTCAAAACCCGTTCGGCGTTCGAGATTCAAAGACAGTTCGGGGTTCGACTTTCAAAACCCGTTCGGGGTTCGACATTCAAAACCCGTTCGGGTTCAACATTCAAAACCCGTTCGGGGTTCAACATTCAAAACCCGTTCGGGGTTCGACATTCAAATACAGATCGGGGTTCAACAATCAAAACCCCTTTAGAGTTCAACATTCAAAGACAGTTCGGTGTTCAACATTCAAACCCAGTTCGGGATTCGACATTCGAACCCAGTTCGGGGTTCAACATTGAAACCCAGTTCAGGATTCAACATTCAAACCCAGTTCGGTATTTGACCACTAGTTTTACTATTTTAGAAACTATTTTAAACTTATTCATGTAATCTCTCAATCTATATTTACCTTAATTGTCATGTTGAAATCATTTTTTCAATATATTTTTACTGCAAATACAATAATAGCTGTTTAAAAATCAAAAGCTAGTTGTATTATCCATCCCTGTCAATAAAATGTCATTACACCTTTGTCCCGATTGGTGATACTATTTAAACAAATTTACTCTTTTTATTATTTTGTCACATAACTTACTCAGTTGCAAATAAGTAATATTAGTCATTAGAATATGAAAAATGCAAAGTTGTTTTTCTTCCTAAAAGTAATACTATATATGGAGATTAAATTGCACCAACAGCAAAAGTTAAACATATGGTAAATTAACGAAGGCAACTTATAACCCATTTCCTTACTGGTTAAGAAACTTAAAGTTCCTTATTCGTAATTCGGAGCATATCTCCTTTCTATGTGAAGATGTTCATTTTTTTTCGCTAGCCAGATAATCTGAATAACGATTTCGTGATGTTTCGTGGCATGCAAACATTACTGTGTGTAAATAGTAACACCCCAGATATTCGGAGTTGGACATTATTCCAGCAATCAGCAGTTTTAATTATTTTTCCAACATAACATTTTGACATATCTTTTTCCATTACATTCCGATTCCTTTGTTGGTGTTAAAAACCGTTCGAAAAGCAGATGTTCCTTTAACGTCTTAATTTGCTTCGATAGATGATCGACCATTTTCATTGTTTCTTGACAATTAAACTACCATGTGTAAGAGAAGGGGGAACACTTATCATCTAAATGGAACAGTTCCTTATTTGACGTCATATACGAAATAAGGAACCGGTTCATTATTCCTTATTCAATAAGTATTTAAGGCTACTGCTTTCAAAACTTATTTAATGTAAAAGCAAGTGAAATCAGAACCATACCAATCAACGTCAGTAAACTGATCTTCACATCCCGTTTTTAATTCTGAAAATAATAGTGAACATGCATTAGCGGCCATATATGTGTAGTGTTTAAGTTTTGTGTTGGGTGTCTTTCGTCGATAGATTTGGTGTTTTTATGACTGGTCATGATATGTCTTAAAAAAGTATTAGTCCTTATTAATAGGAAATAGTTCCTAATTTGTTATTTGACTAACGAATAAGTAACCAGTTCATTGTTTCTTATTCGAATAACGAATACGGAATAAGGAAAACAGAACCAAAGTTCTCCTCATTATATATAAGATTGAAATCCAGTTTCCTTAATATATTCTGTTCGTATTTACACCAATCTTTTTTTTTGGTTGAACGTTGACAACAATATTGCAATGTCTAATCATAATAATGAAGCCTAAAAAGGACATATGACTTCACGACTTCTAACTTCATTATTTCTAACACCAAGATTTAATGGCTTTAAACTTCATAACTTCTAATTTGGTTACTCCTTACTTCATGACGAACTTACTTCTAATATCATGACGTATAACTTCATTACTTCTAATTTGGTTACTCCTTACTTCACGACGAACTTACTTCTAATATCATGACGTATAACTTCATTACTTCTAATTTGGTTACTCCTTACTTCACGACGAACTTACTTCTAATATCATGACGTATAACTTCATTACTTCTAATTTGGTTACTCCTTACTTCACGACGAACTTACTTCTAATATCATGACGTATAACTTCATTACTTCTAATTTGGTTACTCCTTACTTCACGACGAACTTACTTCTAATATCATGACGTATAACTTCATTACTTCTAATTTGGTTACTCCTTACTTCACGACGAACTTACTTCTAATATCATGACGTATAACTTCATTACTTCTAATTTGGTTACTCCTTACTTCACGACGAACTTACTTCTAATATCATGACGTATAACTTCATTACTTCTAATTTGGTTACTCCTTACTTCACGACGAACTTACTTCTAATATCATGACGTATAACTTCATAACTTCTAATTTGGTTACTCCTTACTTCACTACGAACTTACTTCTAATATCATGACGTATAACTTCATTACTTCTAATATGGTTACTCCTAACTTCACGACGAACTTACTTCTAATATCATGACGTATAACTTCATTACTTCTAATTTGGTTACTCCTTACTTCACGACGAACTTACTTCTAATATCATGACGTATAACTTCATTACTTCTAATATGGTTACTCCTTACTTCACGACGAACTTACTTCTAATATCATGACGTATAACTTCATTACTTCTAATTTGGTTACTCCTTACTTCACGACGAACTTACTTCTAATATCATGACGTATAACTTCATTACTTCTAATTTGGTTACTCCTTACTTCACGACGAACTTACTTCTAATATCATGACGTATAACTTCATTACTTCTAATCTGGTTACTCCTTACTTCACGACGAACTTACTTCTAATATCATGACGTATAACTTCATTACTTCTAATTTGGTTACTCCTTACTTCACGACGAACTTACTTCTAATATCATGACGTATAACTTCATTACTTCTAATATGGTTACTCCTTACTTCACGACGAACTTACTTCTAATATCATGACGTATAACTTCATTACTTCTAATTTGGTTACTCCTTACTTCACGACGAACTTACTTCTAATATCATGACGTATAACTTCATTACTTCTAATTTGGTTACTCCGTACTTCACGACGAACTTACTTCTAATATCATGACGTATAACTTCATTACTTCTAATTTGGTTACTCCTTACTTCACGACGAACTTACTTCTAATATCATGACGTATAACTTCATTACTTCTAATTTGGTTACTCCTTACTTCACGACGAACTTACTTCTAATATCATGACGTATAACTTCATTACTTCTAATTTGGTTACTCCTTACTTCACGACGAACTTACTTCTAATATCATGACGTATAACTTCATTACTTCTAATTTGGTTACTCCTTACTTCACGACGAACTTACTTCTAATATCATGACGTATAACTTCATTACTTCTAATTTGGTTACTCCTTACTTCACGACGAACTTACTTCTAATATCATGACGTATAACTTCATTACTTCTAATTTGGTTACTCCTTACTTCACGACGAACTTACTTCTAATATCATGACGTATAACTTCATTACTTCTAATTTGGTTACTCCGTACTTCACGACGAACTTACTTCTAATATCATGACGTATAACTTCATTACTTCTAATTTGGTTACTCCTTACTTCACGACGAACTTACTTCTAATATCATGACGTATAACTTCATTACTTCTAATTTGGTTACTCCTTACTTCACGACGAACTTACTTCTAATATCATGACGTATAACTTCATTACTTCTAATTTGGTTACTCCTTACTTCACGACGAACTTACTTCTAATATCATGACGTATAACTTCATTACTTCTAATTTGGTTACTCCGTACTTCACGGCGAACTTACTTCTAATATCATGACGTATAACTTCATTACTTCTAATTTGGTTACTCCGTACTTCACGACGAACTTACTTCTAATATCATGACGTATAACTTCATTACTTCTAATTTGGTTACTCCTTACTTCACGACGAACTTACTTCTAATATCATGACGTATAACTTCATTACTTCTAATTTGGTTACTCCTTACTTCACGACGAACTTACTTCTAATATCATGACGTATAACTTCATTACTTCTAATTTGGTTACTCCGTACTTCACGACGAACTTACTTCTAATATCATGACGTATAACTTCATTACTTCTAATTTGGTTACTCCTTACTTCACGACGAACTTACTTCTAATATCATGACGTATAACTTCATTACTTCTAATTTGGTTACTCCTTACTTCACGACGAACTTACTTCTAATATCATGACGTATAACTTCATTACTTCTAATTTGGTTACTCCTTACTTCACGACGAACTTACTTCTAATATCATGACGTATAACTTCATAACTTCTAATTTGATTACTCCTTACTTCACGACGAACTTACTTCTAATATCATGACGTATAACTTCATTACTTCTAATTTGATTACTCCTTACTTCACGACGAACTTACTTCTAATATCATGACGTATAACTTCATTACTTCTAATTTGATTACTCCTTACTTCACGACGAACTTACTTCTAATATCATGACGTATAACTTCATTACTTCTAATTTGGTTACTCCTTACTTCACGACGAACTTACTTCTAATATCATGACGTATAACTTCATTACTTCTAATTTGATTACTCCTTACTTCACGACGAACTTACTTCTAATATCATGACGTATAACTTCATTACTTCTAATTTGGTTACTCCTTACTTCACGACGAACTTACTTCTAATATCATGACGTATAACTTCATTACTTCTAATTTGGTTACTCCTTACTTCACGACGAACTTACTTCTAATATCATGACGTATAACTTCATTACTTCTAATTTGATTACTCCTTACTTCACGACGAACTTACTTCTAATATCATGACGTATAACTTCATTACTTCTAATTTGGTTACTCCTTACTTCACGACGAACTTACTTCTAATATCATGACTTATAACTTCATTACTTCTAATTTGGTTACTCCTTACTTCACGACGAACTTACTTCTAACGTATAACTTCATTACTTCTAATTTGATTACTCCTTACTTCACGACGAACTTATTTCTAATATCATGACTTATAACTTCATTACGTATACATGTAATTTCAAGACCTAATCATTTCAAACGTCATGACTTTTTTAACTTCATGACTTTCACCATCAGTTATAATAGATACCTTTGGAGGCATATAAATAGCATAAGTGGTAATTCAAAAACGATATCCTGATTGAATTAACGATAGAAGATGAACTTGTAACAATAAATGAAGAAAGAATACATACAATGAATACATATTTTGCAAACATAAGTGCTTGTTCAAAAGTTGATAATACAATCGCACAGACAAATTCTAGCAAATTGACAGAATTTACTAAGCCTAAAGTTCCTTCAAATGTTAATTAAGAGATTCCATTATTGAAACATGATGACATTATTCAACTTTTAAACTGGATGTAACCAAAGCCATTGGTATTGACGGATTAAGTTTTAAAATAGCAAAGCTTGCAGCAGAAGTAATAGCGCCTTCGCTCTTAAAATTAATAAATATAGATTTTCATACAGCCTGAGGGAATTTTCCTGAAATATTGAAATTAGCAAAGATATTTCCAATTCACAAAGGCGGTGCTACCGACTATCCAGCAAATTGTAGGCCCATCTCAATTTTACCAGTTAATTGTTTCAAATATTATTGAAAAACATGTCACAAAACACCTATTTAATACAAACTCTTCCATATATACTTCACAATCTGGGTTTCGCCAAAAACATTCATTTTAAAAAGCGTTTGCAAAACTTATCGATAACTGGTTCAACGAAATTGAGATGGAAACAATTGAGGAAATATATCTCGATCTATAAAAAGCTTTCAACATTATTGATCATACAACTCGCAATATATAACAGAGGTCAATCTTCTATGAACTGGTTCACTTCTTACATATTTAACCGATCAACAATGCATGGTATCTGGCAAAGAAATATCTACCAAAAAAACTGTCTTAAACTGAGTCCCAACAAGGATCTGTCTTTGGACCTATATTGTGTTCTTGTTATTTATAAACGGCTTACCCTCTATACTATACTGGATAAACTAACACAGACCTTTTTGCAGACGACACAACTTTACACTTATCTCACAAAGACAAGTCAGTTGTAGAATCACGTTTACATACCGGTCTTGTCATTTGGTGCAATGACAATAACATGCTTATGAACGTAAATAAAACTTTCAGTGTGGCGGCAGTAAAACGTCTCCCCGCGCTTGCAATCAGTACTTTTATTCATTCGATCTTTGGAGATCGCTGAGCCCGATACACTTATATTTATCGGTGGTACATTTTCAATTTCTTTTGTTTTCTTAATTAATTTTTGATTCGGTGGTTCCACTACTCCGGCCGATAAAAGGCTCTGGGTATTGTTTAACCACTTATAGGATATGTTGTCTGCTTTTTAATTTAGTCTTTTGGCTGTTACGTGTGATACGCAGGCTTCATAACCGCTGCTCCCAACTAAATTCCATTATGTTTATTGTCGCTCTTCGGGGCATTTAATTTTATTAGATACTGGGACCATACGCCGTCCGACATGGGGAAGCTATAAACTTCATGTCCACCGCCATATGCATGCCATCTTCGGGATGGTTAAAGTTTTGTACAATTGATTTTATTAATATTGAGTTCTGCTAAACCCGGTGCTTGAGGGCGTGAGCGGTAGCTAGCATATTTCACTACCGCTCATGAGCAGTCTCAATCAAACCGAGACTGCAATATTTCGTATGTGTCGTGCTCGGCCGTTTCCAAAGGACCATTATCATACTCTTTTTTAAAAAACAGTGGCGTTGCTTGTGCAGTGTGGCGGCAGTAAAACGTCTCCCCGCGCCTGCAATCAGTACTGTTATTCATCCGATCTTTGGAGATCGCTGAGCCCGATACTTATATTTATCGGTGGTACATTTTCAATTTCTTTTGTTTTCTTACTTAATATTTGATTTAGTGGTTCCACTACTCCGGCCGAAAAAAGGGCTCTGGGTATTGTTTAACCACTTATAGGATATGTTGTCTGCTTTTTAATTTAGTATTTTGGCTGTTACTTGTGATACGCAGGCTTCATAACCGCTGCTCCCAACTAAATTCCATTATGTTTATTTCGCTCTTCGGGGCATTTAATGTTATTAGATACTGGGACCATACGCCGTCCGACATGGGGAAGCCATAAACTCCATGTCCAACGACATATGCATGCCATCTTCGGGGTGGTTAAAATTGTGTACTATTGATTTCATTAATATTGAGTTCTGCTCAACCCGGTGCTAGAGGGTGTAAGCGGTAGCTAGCATATTTCACTACCGCTCATGAACAGTCTCAATCAAACCGAGACTGCAATATTTCGTATGTGTCGTGCTCGGCCGTTTCCAAAGGTCCATTATCATACTCTTTTTTCACAATGCATATAGGTACTAAACATATGGCAAACAAAGCAGGTAACATAAATTTCAATGATAAATGATTCCTTAATATAATCTGTAGAGTCACAACGTTGCTGAGAGTAAAAATAGACAAATATTTAACACGGGATATGCAAATTGATAGTGTATGTCTAAATATTTCACGAAATATTACCTTGATGAAACTATTGTCTAAATATGCCACCCAAGATAGTTTAAAGACATACTATAAGTCATATATACTGCCGATTTTGGACTACGGTTGTAGTATTTGGGGAAGATGTACCAACTTGAACAAAGATCGCATAGTTAAACTGCAAAAGCGTGCAAACGTCGAAAAGCTGACTTTTAACACTATCTGAGCAAATGTTTAAAGATTTAAATCGTTGCCTAAACGTTTTCGATATCAACACATGCCTAATGCTTTACAAATCATTAAATGGTCAAACACCAGAATATATCAAACAACTATTAATAAATGCCTTAACAATACGTGAGCGAAAGGAACGTTCTAATACAAATGAAAACTCGCATATTTCCAGATTACATACATCTTGCTATGATAAATCTTTTTCTGTGTGTGGTCCTAAAGAATGGACACACTCCCCCTATCGAAATTAGACAATCATCATCACTTCATCAGTTCAAACGTTTGCTAAAATCACCTCATGAAATTGTAAAATTGAAACTTACATTGTCTCATGACGGTCTAGCTATGTATTTGTCTAATCATACACTAAATGATCTGTTTAAATTATACATTTACCTAAAACTTATATTGTCTTTTGGTGGATTAGCTTGTATGTTGTATAACCACAGACAAATATAAGTAGTGTACTATAGTTATTAATCATATGTTACAGCTCATTTTTTTATTCATCTTAGACATCATTGTACATTTTTCTTTTAATATGTTATAAAGTTTCTATACATGTTTTATGCCATATATAACATTGTTTCCACAAATGTGTGTACATCATGTAAATATATGTGTTTTTGTTTGAGGACCATATGTCAGACTGGCTATAAGCCAAATATGTTCTTCTTGATACATAAATATAGTAGTAGTAGTAGTAGTAGTAGTAGTAGTAGTAATAGTATAGTTCTAACTTCATTACTTCTAACTCTATGTTATCTAACTTCTTACTTCTATCTGCACGATTGAATGACTTCTGACTTCATGATTTTTAACTTTATGACTTCTAACTTACTTCACTATTTCTAAATTCTATACTTTTACTTCACGACACGTAAATTATAAAGTTAGAATTTAAGAAGTTAGTCTTCCAGGTTTCCATACCAACCAAAGCGTAAATATATGTTTTTAGACTTCAAGAATGGGTCTTGTGATTGTGGATTACACCTTTCAGATATAGTTATTACATGTTACAGGTAGAGTAAGTGCAATAAGTGGATTATGCACATGTACGTTTTTCTGGATTTTTTATCTTAGACTTTAGATTGTCCACACTAACTACTTGATGCATTTCAATGTAATTTGCCACACGTCTTTAGTATCCTAAATGGAACTGAATGATATAAATCACATAATTAAGACAGTCTTCGTGTTCGGCCGTTTGCAACGGTGCACTGTCATAATCTTTTTTTAAGCAGAATTGCATAATTTTTTCCACTTTTAAATTTGGAAATCAAGCGATAGTAAAATTACTGAAGCCATGAGATATTCTTCTTTTTTCTTTTTTTTAATTACCACTCTTAATCGTATCCAGTATGGTCACCTATTAGTAAATCCTTTTCTTTAATCATATTTTGAATGTCTGCGATAGTGGAACTGGTATAGGGCGTTTATTACTATGCAATAGATCAGCAACACCTTATATTGTATATTTGTTTTGTAAATGGCCAAGGAATCTCATGTCGATTTTCCAATAAACTTAAACATTCAATATGCCTTTAGTTGTTTTTATTTAGGTACGATAATTTTACTAAGTCAATTTTGATAGAAGAACTGTGGGGTCGAATGTTAAATACCAAACTGGGTTCGAATGTTGAATACCGAACTGGATTCAATAGTTGAACTCCGAACTTGGTTTGAATGTTGAATACCGAACTGGCTTTGAATGTTGAATACCAAACTGGGATCGAATGTCGAACTCCGAAATGGTTTTGAATGTTAAACTCCGAACTAGGTTTGAATGTTGAACCCCGAACTGGCTTTGAATGTTGAACCCTAACTGGTTTCGAATGTCGAACCCCGAACTGGTTTTGGATGTTGAACCCCGAAATGGGTTCGATTGTTGAATACCGAACTGGGTTCGAATGTCGAACCCCGAACTGGGTTCGAATGTTGAAGACCAAACTGGGTTTGAATGTCGAACCCCGAACTGACTTCGAATGTTGAACCCCGTACTGGGTGCGAATGTCGAACCCCGAACTGGTTTTGAATGTTGAATACCGAACTGGTTGTGTATGTCAAAACCCGAATGTTGTATACCGAACTGGTTTGAATGTCGAACACCGAACTGACTTTGAATGTTGAACCCCGAACTGGGTTCAAATGTCGAACCCCGAACTTGTTTTGAATGTTTAATACAGAACTGGGTTCGAATGTCGAACCCCGAACTGACTTTGAATGTTGAATACGAACTGGGTTCGAATGCGAACCCCAAACTGGTTTTGTATGTTGAATACCGAACTGGGTTCGAATGTCAAACACCAAAATGACTTTGGATGTTGAATACCGAACTGGGTTCGAATGTCGAACCCCGAACTAGGTTTGAATGTTGAATACCGAACTGGGTTTGAATGTCGAAACCCGAACCCCGAGCCAACTTCAAAAACATTTTACAGTTAGTTGAATTCCAAACGATATACAATTACAAGGGAGGTAATTTAGGATTACCATGTTTCATTTTATTATAGGCGGAACATCTGAATAAATGGGTCAAGGTTTAATGTTTTTTAATATTATTTCATACCTGTTTTAAGAAGTTTATACCTTTACCCGGTCTTCGATTCATGTTATGTGGTTTATCAATTCATATAAAGGGAGAGTAACTCTCAAAAGATGTAACGATTTAAACAAAATATAAATATTTTACAAACTATTGGTCAAAACAAAATACTTACCAGACAACTATTCTAAAAAATATTTAAGATAAAAAAAAATTGTTAAGATACAAAAGCGAGTATTTATATTCACTTATGTTGTGATGTTCTTGTAGTCAACTATTGGTTACATTATGTCTATGAGTACGGTTTGAACCGGACAATTATTAACAATAGTTCTAAAATAGTTTGTGTGAATAATTTATAGATGGCAATATACTGTTATCCCACATTTTAGTCACCAACGTGCGTTTTTGTTGTTATAATGTCCACTTTTTTGTCGATCTGTGTGTAATTGTGGGTGCGAACTAAACACAAAAATCAAGAAATTTTCATTTTAAAGTAAACAAGCATTTCAATTTTGAAAAGCAATGTACTAACATTTCTAAGATCGTTAATTCACTGACATATCACCCGGGTAATGCATATAATTTTGTGTTTCGTGTACAGCTCATCATCCTCTGTCCATTTCCCTTTTTGACAAAATTAATAAATAATGATGGCTACGACTCCCTCTGAGGCCTCTTCTTGCTTCTCTCTGTCTTCATTATGTCTGCCATCTCTAGTAGTACAGTACAGTAGCTTGTCTCCACCTGTATCTTGTGTCAGGTCTTCCTGACATTCTCATAAATTTGGCAGCATGCGGATCATCTGTCAAATTCTGTCTATAAAGGTGTGTTGATGATAGCAGTAGGTCATAAACGGACCTCAGTAGAAACTGATTTTAAAATGGTTACTACGGTCTCTTCAAGTCAATGAGTGATCCCTTGCATGCTCATATGTATTGCTTTTGACAGTTAGAAATTCGTTTTGAATCATAACCTTCTGTCCTTGGAATTATAGTATCATTCCAGCACCCTCAATCACTGTTGATCCCACAATATCATATGCTTCCGTCAACTATCTGCTAGCCTGCTGCGTGAACTGTCAACCACCTCATTGCAGTTGTTGTCCCGGTGACTGTTGTTCCGCTAATTTAAACTCCTAGACATAACATGAGATGAGTAGTATAGCTGGATAGATCGGCCGAAGAGACCAATACTTGTTAGCCCATCGCAGGTATACATTTGGTATAATCAGACTTTACCTAAAGCCCATTAGGACGGTGGCGTTTGATGTTTGTCCATGATCTTTTTTGTCGTGTCCTTAATGGTTTATTCTCTTACTGCTCTGGCTTCTGCAAAGTCATTGAGTACCTTCATTGTGGCTTTCTAGGCTATTGCTTTTTTGTATTATATTTACACGAGCATATTTGTGTTTTACTTATATTGCCTATTCATGCTGCCTTGTTAGTTAGAGATTAGATCATGGCGGGGATTTCTTTAGTTACACTGTCCTGTTTTAATGGGATGACAGTAGGGTAAGTGTGAGGTTTGGTGCACCCTAGAACCGGTTTAAACCCCCAGTGGCCTATTTTGCCACTGACCGTTCCAAGGCGGTAGCCCTATTGTCAACCCCTTTTGTGTTTGTGATGTCGTTTGCATTTATTATTGCTTTTGCCTTCTTGTTTGTCTGTTTGCGTGTTTGTTTTTGTGTTTTGTGGTTTACTGTCCTCCTTGAATGCTACTTTCCCTGTCCGATCTTTTTATATTTCTTTGTATCGGGGTCGGGAAGGGCTATCTACAAAATGCGACTATAAATAAAATCATACTGAAAGCTTTTTCATACTAACCTTTCACTCATCTTTCATACATAAATAAAGATTATCTTGTGGAATACTCTGCATCTAATATCCTAATGAGCAAAAATAATTTCAAGATAGCTAGTCTGTTCTCCATTTCTCCACTCAGATGCTCATTTCCTTATAAATATTTTGCATTAAGTATTTGTTGTAATGTTTTTTAAAATGTCTTTGACCCTTGGTCAGTTTCACAGACGGATAAATATGCTATATGATACATTGTATGAAACATTCAGCAAGATGAACAGAGGGTTATTTCTAGTTAAGGGTTTTCTAATACATGTTTATAGCTTTTCCAATTAATTTTACAGATTACATGCCTGTTATTTGTTGTTGCTATATATTTAAGACATCTATATGAATTTCTCATTCTGTTTGTGAAAGCTGGCAGTGATAATGGTAAACGTAAAGAAAAACATATAGTATTTTGACTCCAATATATCACTATATACAATGTGCGAATACGTAATCTGTATTTTAGTACAACTGGACACAGTATCTTTGTCTATTGTTCAAAGCAGACGAATTTATTTTTAAAATAATCCGAATTAAACTTACTTCAAATCCATTTCGCATGTTGGTTGTAATTTGTATACGTAGTACGGTATTTGACAATAAACCCGTGTAAAGGCTGTGTTTCTGCACGATAAACTGGTTCTTCTGTCTATATCAACACGCCCAATTTATTTAAGTGGGCAATGTTGTCCTTCGGAAGTATCCGTTGCTTTGCAAGTATGAATAGCATCTTCCATTCAGGGAGCTGTTTATAGTCCGGAAGGGTTCGTACAACATCAGGTAATATATCTGAAAATTGTTCTACTACCTGCTGCTGATTTGTTGACATTCCTGCGCGATCAACAATGACAACATCATCTGTTTGACACCCAACGTCAGATTGAAAATGCGAAGGTGCAACTTCATTGGCACCATTCCCAACCGGAGATAGTTTTATTTTTTTGTGGGTCGCAAACGTATATCGTCATCCGTATCAACAACTTTAATGGTCTTGGTGTAAGCCAATGCCGAATGCTTTTCCCACTGGAATACTGTACAGATGGTATTACTTGGAATGCACAGATCTACTGATAGTTTTTCCAATAAATACTACAGTTCTCATTATACCCAATGACTTTGTTCCATAAAAAACACATGTTTGATTGATGATGTCTACAAACGAATCATCAGTGAAGTCGCAATAGTAGCAGCGGTACTGGTGCATTTTAGCTGAAATGCGAATGAATTCTTCTTAAATACAATAAAATGTTTTCCACTGTATGTTTCTATATCCCTAAGTGTATTGAATATTAATCAACTATAAGCATAAGTATTGTGCTTATTGGATAAAAGGGTTGAGCAAAACCCAATATTTAACATGTCAATAGTACATAAATTTGAGCAATCCCGAAGATGGTAAGCATAAGACGGTGAACATGGAACCTTCAATGAGGTATTTTCACACCATTCCATGGCCAGCGGCGTATGGTCCCACATTCTAACAAAATGCTTTGCCCTAAACGGGAAAACAATGGCGAAATAAACAAAATGAAATTTAGTTGTGATCCGAGGAAGGCCTGTTAAACAGTCAAAATACTAAATTAAAAGCAGGCAGCATATCCTAAGGGTGATTAAAGAATACTCAGAACCATTAAAAGTTGGATTAGTGGAACCACACATATTCAAAATAAAAGTAAAAAAGAAAAGTATTGAGAGTGTACCACCAATATCTGTAAATAGATATAGGGCTCAGCGATCTCTAAAGACCGGAATTAATAACAGTCTGATTGCAAGCACGGGGATACGTTTTACTGCCACCACACTGCACAGGGCAACGCTACCACGATAGATAAAACGAGCATAAAAGGAGAAATCTGGAAATCGACAAACACGTTAAATACAAATCATATTGCAGTCTCGGTTTGATTTAGACTGTTCATGAAAAGTAGTGAAACGTGCTTGCTACCCATTAGCCCCGGGTTGAGCAGAACTCAATATTTAACAAGTCATTAGTACAGTAATTCGAGCCATCCCGAATATTGTATGCATATGACGATAACATCCAACCTTCAAAGAGGTATTTTCACACCATTCCATCGCCAGCGGCGCATGATCTCAGTTTTTAACAAAATGTTTTGCCCTAAACAAGAAAACAATGGGCAAAATAACCAAACTGGAATTTAGTTGTGATCAGAGGTTATGAGCCTGCGTATCACATGTAACAGTCAACATACTAAATTAAAAAGCAGGCAACATATCCTGAGGGTGATTAAACAATACCCAGAACCATTACAGGCTGAGTAGTGGAACCACCCATTTCAACTTTTAAGTAAAAAAAAAGTAAGAAAAATATCGGGCTCTGCGATCTCCAAAGATCGGAATGAATAACAGTTCTGATTGCAAGCACTGGGAGACGTTTTACCTCCGCCACACTGCACACGTAACGCTACTGTGATATATAAAAAGCGTATTAAAGGAGAAATCTGGAAATCGCTGAACACGATAAATACAACAAATATTGCAGTCTCGGTTTGATTGAGACTGTTCTTGAACGGTAGTGAAACGTGCTTGCTACCGTTCATGCCCTCGAGCACCGGGTTGAGCAAAACTCAATGTTTGACATATCAATAGCACAGCAATTTGAGCCATTCCGAAGATGGTATGCATAAGACGGTGAACATGGAACATTTAATTAAGTATGTTCACATCATTCCATAGCCAGCGGTGTATGGTCCCAGTTTCTAACAAAATGATTTGCCCTAAACGATAAAACAATGATCGAAATAAACAAAATGGAATTTAGCTGGGATCAGAGGTTATGAAGCCTGCGTATCACATGTAACAGTCAAAAGACTAGATTAAAAAGCAGGCAACATATCCTGTAGGCGATTAAACAATACTCAGAACCATTAAAGGCTGGAGTAGTAGAACCTATTCGAAATAAAAAACAGAAGTATTGAGAGTGTACCACGATATCTGTAAATAAATATCGGGCTCAGCGATCTTCAAAAATCGGAATGAATAACTGTTCTGATTGTAAGCACGGGGAGACGTTTTACTGCTACCTTACTGCAAAGGCAACGCTACTGTGATATATAAAACGAAAGGAGAAATCTGTAAATCGCCGAACACGATAAATACAAAACATATTGCAGTCTCGGTTTAATTGAGACTGTTCATGAACGGTAGTGATACGTGCTTGTTACGATTCATGCCCTCTAGCCCCGGGTTGAGCAGAACTCAATATTTAACATGTGAATAGTACATACATTTGAGCCATCCTCAAGATGGTATGCATATGACGGTGAACATGGAACCTTCAATGAGGTATGTTCACACCATTGCATGGCCAGCGGCATATATGGATATTTAAAGGGGGCTATAAATACTGATAAAGGTGATCCTTTGGGAGCAACAAACACAATTAAGAGAATAAATCAGCAGACTCGGTTTTATTGAGTCTGTTCATGAGAAGTAATGAAAGAAGCAACACCTCTCACGCCGCCTAGCACCGGCTTAAGCGGTATTCTACTTCAAAGCCACATATATTGGGCTCGTTGGTCCCAAAAGACCAGTAAAATAACACTACTGATTCGTAGCACGGGGAGACTTTTTACAGCCGCCACACTGCACTAAACGAACGCTAGTGTGAATGTTAATAAATACTAATAAAGGTGATCCTTTGGGAGCAACAAACACAATTAAGAGAATAAAGCAGCAGAGTCGGTTTTATTGAGTCTGTTCATGAGAAGTAATGAAAGAAGCAACACCTCTCACGCCCCCTAGCACCGGCTTAAGCGGTATTCTACTTCAAAGCCACATATATTGGGCTCGTTGGTCCCAAAGGATCAGTAAAAATAACACTACTGATTCGTAGCACGGGGAGTTCCTTTCATGTCTCGTTTTCTATCTTATGAAAGATTCCCGATTTCCTTTTTGATGTTGATTGATAACAATTTTTATTAAATATATTATACATATCTTTTGAACCTTTGTTACTTTTTAAAAATTGTACAATGTTATTTGGAATAATGGGCATGGTAGCTGAATTGTGTAGTTTATTAGCTTGTTTTAGTCTGAAAATGACTTTATTTCAATAATCATACAATGAAATTGAATAAAGTTCGCGTTTATATTATAGCTTCTATAGAATATATTGTTTTCACTGATCATACCATTTATATGCTGAATACCTTTGTAATACCAAGATTTATAAAAAAAAAACAGATTTACCTCCCACTAAAATATTAGGGTTGTAAAACAGTGGATTTGTTAAAAATTCGTAAGTAGATTCAATTTATTTTGTTAAGTCTATAACAGTGGCATATGCTTTGAGTACATCTTTCCAAAATGGAATGCTTATTTTAGTTATTAAGGTTTCTGTGTACAGTTTTCTAAGATTTACAATGTTCTTAATGTGTATTGTGTGTTTAATCGTGTGCTGCCATTGTCACTCTTTTATTATGATAATAAATACTGATAAAGGTGATACTTTTGGAGCAAAAACACAATAAAGCAGCAAAGAGCAAAGAGAATAAAGCAGCAAACTCGGTTTTATTGAGTCTGTTCATGAGAAGTAATGCAAGAAGCAACACCTCTCACGCCCCCTAGCACCGGCTCAAGCGGTATTCTACTTCAAAGCCACCTATATTGGGCTCGTTGATCCCAAAGGACCAGTAACAAATATTACTACTGATTCATAGCAAGGGGAGACTTTTTACAGCCGCCACACTGCACTAAACGAACGCTGGTGTGAATGTTGATAAATACTGATAAAGGTATCCAGTCCATGTTGATTTCAGTGCATATATAAAGGCTTTTAAATTGATCATCTTTAGTCCTCCCTCACTATATATTTTGATTAAGATACTGCTTTTTATGTTGGCAAGATCATCCCTAAAACATGTCGTTGATTTTGTTTAATTGTTGACTCATTTGTGTTTGGGATTGAAATGAATAGATAATTAAGTATTGGCAGTAATAAATACTGAAAAATGGATCCCATGGAAGCAACAAACACAAACAAAAGATTTAATAACTGTTATTTTATCAAATATTTAATTAACTGTTATTTTATCAAATATTTATTTTATCAATTGGAGTTAAATATCTGCGTTTCCAAAGTTTAATATTATGTTGTACTTTTGTAATTGTATTCGTATAGGCCGAACTTTCTAGCCTTGAACGGCAGTCCTGCTCATTCAGTACCCAGTTGTTTGATGTTGTTATGGTCCGATTATTCCTACTGAATTGTAATATAAGAATCTTTCATGGATATCCGGTGAAGATATTTAATTCCAACCCGAGGTATAAGTGTTTTTATCGGAACAGAGGTTCTCCGATTAAAACACTTATACCGCGGGTTGTAATTCCCTATCTGAACCGAATACCCACGATAGATTCTTTTTTCTTGCATATCAGAGACATGTGCTTTGACGCCGCCAGCTACTAACGTTTGGCATGTTTTCCTCCATACATCCGATGTTGGTGCGCGCGTGACTTTTATCTTCACCCATAAAGATGACCCCATGTAAAAATCAGAATAAAAGTCGAACTGGAAATGCAGCTTTGACAGAACACAGTAAAGCCCAAAACACGCAAAACGACAACCATGAATGGCAATGTTAATAAGGAATAAAGGCATATGACGTCACAAACACAAAAAAGGTTGACAATAGGGCTACCGCCTTGGAACGGCCAGTGGCAAAAAAAGGCCGCTGGGGGTTTATACCAGGTTCTAGGATGCACCAAACCTCACACTTACCCTACTGTCATCCCAATAAAACGGGACAGTGTAAATAAAGAAATCCCCGCCATGGACTATTCTCTAACCAACAAGGCAGCACTAATAGACAATATAAGTAAAACACAAAGATGCTCGTGTATATATAAATACAAAAAACATAGCCTAGAAAGCCACAAAGAAGCCAGATCAAGAATAGAATAAACCATCGAGGGCACGTCAAGACAAGATTGCAGACAAACATCAAACGTCACCGTCCTTTTGGGTTTTAAACCCCCAGTGGCCTACTTTGCCACTGACCGTTCCAAGGCGGTAGCCCTATTGTCAACCCTTTTTGTGTTTGTGATGTCGTTTGCATTTATTATTGCTTTTGCCTTCTTGTTTGTCTGTTTGCGTGTTTGTTTCTGTGTTTTGTGGTTTACTGTCCTCCTTGAATGCTACTTTCCCTGTCCGATCTTTTTATATTTCTTTTAGGTAGACGTCATCATAGAGTCCACAGCCTGTCCGGTCATAGCACAATTAAAGAGGAAAGCATAGTGGCGAACTGTAAATGGGTCCACCAGCAAGCATGCAGTGCGTTGCAAAATGATAGGGTCATAAACTCTTTTGATAAACCTTTTAACAAGTTTAACAAAGATAGTATGAAAGTGATCATGACCAAGGATCTTACGAAGTTTGTAAATCACGTCACCATAGAAGTCAGTTTGTGATAGTCATTGTCGCAGAAAAGTTTTTAAATGGAAAGAAGATACCAACAATTTGTCGATAAACGGTATGTTCCATACCTGACTAAAATATTATCTAATAGAAAAATAAGGGATTCACAAACTTCATGGCAAGTCCACATAGTGTAATTGTCCAAAATGTTGTTATAAAAATCGCTTTAATATTGTTACAGACCAAAATGTAGTATTTTCCCTAGAAAAAGTTTTTTGAATGAGAGCAAGATATGGTTGTGAGGTAAAGTTGTAAATACTGTATAAGTACTTAGAGATGAAGCTTGACGGTTATTGCAAATTGTATCAAGAACGTCGCCTGGACTTTTAATAGACAAAAATAAATTAATCTCAGAGTTTTCATTAGCTTTAGCACAATATTGTTTTAACGTGATCTTTAACGGAAGTAAGACAAGATGTTAAACGTTTGGAGATATTTGTAGTGGTGCAAGAACTACAGTTGTAAATAAAATGGGTTTTATATGGTTGTTTATGTAATTTGGGAATCC
This sequence comes from Cyrtodaria siliqua, assembly GCA_037043455.1. Lineage (NCBI taxonomy): Eukaryota > Metazoa > Mollusca > Bivalvia > Adapedonta > Hiatellidae > Cyrtodaria > Cyrtodaria siliqua. The sequence goes on from JAWPHD010001313.1 coordinate 89,656, forward strand.
AGTACATCGTTGAAAGTCTGTTTTGCTTTTCGTCTATTCCAGCCTTGAAAATCTTGCACTGCGTGATATGCGTCGAAACAACATTATCTTCTGTAGATTGCTCTGGAGTATACGAATTAGTACTCCCGAGTTCCTGAGATAAAACATGGACGTAATGAAGGCGTCAAACAATAATTATATTATTAGCTGCTTTATCAGCAGGAACTAAAACAAACTTATTATGAAATTTCTGGATTCCCGATTTTAAATAACGAAATGAAAACCTAGGTCTATGGGGAAGTAGGGAGTGGTTAGCTGTATAGAAGTTAATAAGAGTATCTATGATGTTAAAAATAGTATTTTTCCAAGTAGAAAGGGAGTTAGGGTCAGCATTTTCTTTACGACACCATTTAATACTAAAATCCACAATGGATTGGTCAAGCTGACCACGACATGCATTAAAATCAATCATAGAAGGCAATCTATACTTCGGACCTTTAGAAAACAAATGCCGAATACGTTTATCTATAGTATCAAAATTACCAGTAATGACATGACGGGCCGGATCATAGCAAAATTTAGATGTTCTACACTCGCATTCCTTAGGAGTGATATTTACTATATCAAGATCAGACACTATTTTGTTGTAGTTGAAAATCATATTTCTAATCGGGTTTTTTGTACTCATAACAAATTATAGAATTTTCGGAATTTCTGAAATATTTAGAAAATTATCTCGAAAAATACTTGGTATATCAATAAAAAGGTCAATGCCCTTATTAAGATAAAGAATATTTGGAAAATGTCAGACGTGATCCGACTCCTTGTCAATATGGGGTCGGAGAACATGCTGCGTATAGCTTTGAATTATGGAAGCAGTGTTATACCAAGTTATGTTCGAATGAACATTTTGTCTGCTTCCTCGGCAATCAGCTTAAGTGAAGAAATAGATAGAGATGTGAGACAAGAAAGCATCGAGTGCTTTCCAGATTGTTTAAAAATAGTATGTAAATCAGCGACTGACATAGTAATACGTGATTTACGTTTGATGTTACCATACGTCTACAACCATGAGACCTAGATTCACGCTTTCGAATGGAAAATATAGCAAAAAAGTCAATATAAGGCTCTTTTGAAATATATCCTTGTTGATAAATATTATCATTAAGGCCCAGTGTAAATGGTGTCTGCAAGTTTTTAGTTCCGCTATATGTCTGGCTTTTACTTTATGATAATGATATCATTATCATAAAGTATACATTCAACAGGTTGAACAGTGACGTTACTAAATCTATGACTTGACTGACGAAAGTGTTCGTACAGGTAATTCTTTAACTTTTTAGGTTTGCCTGCATTATATTTATGCTCACAGAATCGAACTTTTAAGGAACGACCTGTTTGTCCAACATATTGTACACCACAACGTGATGCATTTCAAGTCAAAACATAAATGACGTGAAAAGTACGTCAATCAACATTTGAAACTAGAGATATATTAAATGTTTTACCATTAACAGTTGATTTAATGGTGAACTTGCAAGACAAATAATTTCAACAAATGCACCTCTTAGCATTACACTTACTTATAGAGGGAAACACTCTGCGTCTAGATTGAATAAAACGATGTTTGAATGGAGACGTAACGTGTTTTTTTCTCGAAACAGGTGATCCCAGACGTGTTAATGAAACTTTTGAGCCGTTATTAAAAATCCTGGTAAAATTATTGGAAGGAACATGAAATGAGGTTGCCGAATGAAGATTTAAAGGTGTAAGACGTACAAATGGCTTAGATCTAAGAAATGTAGAGTTATTATGTGGAATTTGTGTAGATAACGCAAAGTGTAACCGAAGAGGAGAAATATTTATTTTAAGTGTATTCGTTAACGCGGATAAATTTATCCGGTAGAGCAAGAAATGCATGTCCGGTGCTGCGTTGGTTCCTCTGTCGCTCTTTCAGCTGCACTGATGATACAATTCATCCCCATCACGAACAATATCACTGGTCATAATCATTTTCTCCAGTGGCTATTATTTTGTTGTTTGGTCTCTCACAATTCTGACCGATAAAGAACATATACTACCCATGAGTGGGTACATAGTAGTGCTTCAGGCAAACATCGATACTTCCGTGTGGAATAGATATATATATATATAAAAATAGGTGTTGGAAATATCTAACAATACTACTGTAAGGTCTCTGTTGTACTGAGAACCTGGGTATACCGCTTTCTATGCAGATGTGTTGACAGCGAGGTAAACAAACATTCGTATGTAGTTAATTATAACACGATTGTCTCTACACATACCAATGCATAAACAAAAGGCAAACAAAAGTGAGTAGATATGTATGCTGTTTTAAGAAAATTAGTTACTCTGTGGCAAAATAAATATATGAACGTTTTTTAACGGCTCCTCAACACAGTATAGGTCATTTAGAAATGTGAATAAGAATAAGAATCCAGGAAATTGCTTTCTTCTTACTAACGAATATATTGTATATGGTTATTTCTGAAATGTTACAGCAGTAACGGTTGAAAACAAAACATATAAACCATGATATTATTTGGCGAAGCAGTGTAAACATATGATGGTTGCGGAAGGGTTTTTCTATAAAACGTGATGGTTAAAAATAAAAGTAGAAACTACTGTTGCTACTGCTGCTATTGCTCTACCGCTGCGACTGCTACTTCTTATATCTTCGCCGTACGTGCGCCCAGCGCCATGACACTTTCTTTACGTCCGTGTCTTGGTTAGATACTGGTACTGCTGTCACTGCTGCTACTGCTGAGAGTTGTGTATAAAACTTTAAGGTTAAAAAGAGAAACTAACCGCTACTATGACCAACTGCTACTATGACCAACTGCTATTGTTGTTACGCTAACAATAGCTACTGCTACTGCTACTGCTGCAAATGCTAGTTGTAGCTACTGCTACTGCTGCTAATACTAGTAGTAGCTATTGTCACTGCTGTTATTGCTCCTACTGCTAGCAGTAGTTTAAAACGATAGAGAACAAAACATATAAGCCATGATATTACTGGGCGAAGCGGTTGTGTAAACATATGCTGGATGCGAAAGTGGTGTGATGGTGGGAAAGTTGAAACCACATACTTGCGCAAAGAAAATATTCTTGCGATGAGTATATCTATTGAGATGGTGCTCTACTACATACTGCTACTGCTGACAGTAGATACTGCTACTGCTGATACTGCTGGCAGTAGTTAGCAGTAGCAGTAGCATTAACAAACATATGATGGTTGCGAAAGGAATTGTCTGTTAAACATGATGGTGGCAAAGTAGAAACAACATACTTGCGCAAAGAAAACATAATTACGATGACTATTGACTCTACTGCTGGCAGTAGTTAGCAGTAGCAGTAGCAGTTACAATAGAAGTAGCAAACATATGATGGTTGCGAAATGGGTTGTCTGTTAAACATGATGGTGGGAAGTAGAAACAACATGCTTGCGTAAAGAAAACATAATTACGATGACTATTGACTCTACTTCTGCTACTGCTGCTACTGCTGACAGTAGCTACTGATACTGCTGCTACTGCTGGCAGTCAATAGTCATCGTAAGTATGTTTTCTTTGCGCAAGTATGTTGTACTGCTGCTACTGCTACTGCCAACTTCACGTTCATTAATCTTAGGTATCTTAACTCCAATTATTATTTTCTGAATGTCTCGCGTTGCTTGATAGTTGGTCATACGTATTGTTGGTATTGATGGACAGCACTTAACGCTAACTTTACCAAGGTATAGATCATATTTTGATTTATTTTCATAAAACTTAAACTTGGTTAGGTAACGTAACCTTGTTTATAACTTCAATTTACTTTTTCTGAGTGCCGCCTTTCTTTGTTTGATAGTTAATCATATGCGTTGTTGGCATTAGTTCTCATCACTTAACACCAATACTACCAAGGTCGATGTCATCTTTTGCGTTATTGTCACAAATCTTAGCCCTGGTTAGATAACTTAACCTCAGTTTTCTTCTGAATACCTCATTTCTTATACTTGGTCATATGTTTTGTTGTCATTAGTAGACATTACTTAACACCAGTATTACCAAGGTGAAAGTCATATTTTCCGTGTGTTTTGTTTTCGCTAAAACATAACCTTGATAGGTGATTTAACCTGAGTAAACTTTTTTCTGATTACCTCACTTTAGTTTGTTTGATAATAGTTCATATGTATTGTCATTGGTGGCAGAGACATCCTCAGGTCGAGGTCTTGAATAATTTTAGTTCACTTGAGCCGATGGCCCAGAGGCTTCGGCTCAGAGATGAAGTAAACTATTGGGGTCACTCTTCGTCCGCTTTTCGCCCATCGTAGACTTTTAGTTTAAATAACTTTTCAGAAAACGTTTGACCAAATCTCACATGCGAAATGATTCTGGATGAATAACGAATATCGAGTTTTTTGTTTTTCGATATTCAAAATGTTGTTGTTGAATAACAAATCTCGAGATTTTTGTTTTTCGACATTTTCGAATCTCGAGTTTTTTTCTTTTTCGATATTCAAAACCTATTTTTTGCATAACGAATCTCTAGTTTGTTTTTCGACATTCAAAACTTATTTGTTGAATAACGAATCTCGATTTTTTTGTTTTTCGATATTAAAAACCTAATTGTTGAATAACGAATCTCGATCTTTTCGTTTTTTGATATTCATTTTTTTTTTGGTTGAATAACGCATCTCGAGTTTTTGTTTTTCTACACTCAAAATGTATTTGTTGAATAACGAATCTCGAGTTTTTTGTTTTTCGATATTAAAAACCTAATTGTTGAATAACGAATCTCGATCTTTTCGTTTTTTGATATTCAATTTTTTTTTGGTTGAATAACGCATCTCGAGTTTTTGTTTTTCGACATTCAAAACTTATTTGTTGAATAACGAATCTCGAGTTTTTTGTTTTTCGATATTAAAAACCTAATTGTTGAATAACGAATCTCGATCTTTTCGTTTTTTGATATTCCATTTTTTTTTGGTTGAATAACGCATCTCGAGTTTTTGTTTTTCTACACTCAAAATGTATTTGTTGAATAACGAATCTCGAGTTTGTTGTTTTTCGATATTAAAAACCTAATTGTTGAATAACGAATCTCGATCTTTTCGTTTTTTGATATTCAAATTTTTTTTGGTTGAATAACGCATCTCGAGTTTTTGTTTTTCTACACTCAAAATGTATTTGTTGAATAACGAATCTCGAGATTTTTGTTTTTCGACACTCAAAACTTATTTTTTGACGAATCTCGAGTTTTTTTGTTTTTCGACATTCAAAACTTATTTTTTGAATAACGAATCTCGATTATTTTCTTTTTGTGCTTTTCGATATTCAGATATTTTTGTTGAATAACAAATCTCAGTTTTTTGTTTTTCGACATTCAAAACTTAATTTTTCTTTAACGAATCTCGAGTTTTTTGTTTCTCGATATTCAGATTTTTTTTGTTGAATAACGAATTTCGAGTTTTTTGTTTTTCGACATTCAAAACTTAATTTTTGAATAACGAATCTCGAGTTTTTTGTTTTTCGATATTCAGATTTTTTGTTGAATAACGAATCTCGAGTTTTTTGTTTTTCGACATTCAAAACATATTTTTTGAATAACGAATCTCGAGTTTTTGTTTTTCGATATTAAGATGTTTTTTGTTGAATAACGAATCTCGAGTTTTTTGTTTTCCGATATTCAGATTTTTTTTGTTGAATAACGAATCTCGAGTTTTTTGTTTTTCGATATTCAGATTTTTTTTGTTGAATAACGAATCTCGAGTTTTTTGTTTTTCGATATTCAACTTGAATATCGAATGTCGAATATCGAATAGCATGTTAACTTCAGCCCGCCTATTTAACCTCAATGCTCATAGCCTCATATGCTCAGGACCGCCATGTTTTCGTTCTCATCCGAAGACGAGATTAGAGGCCCTCCCAGGGGGTCCATGTTCCCTTGTTCCCTGAAAATATGACCCAAAGTTCCCTTTTTCCCAAAAAATATTTTGCTTTGTTCCTCAAAAATAGTTTTCCATTGTTCCCTTATTCCCCAAAAGTATTACCAATGTTCCCTTGTTCCCAAAAAAATAAAAGGCCATACTCGCTTGTTCCCCAAAACCACTGGGAGACCTCAGGCTAAGGGAAAATGTCTTGCACAAGAACTCGCTCAGTGGCACCGCTGAGGCTTAAAGCTGAGCCCTCCGGTTACAAGTCGAGCTATCACTTGAACTGGGCCACCCCTGTCCCCCATGGAGAAGTGAGTATAAATGGTAAACATATTTGAAAAAGTCCTCACAGAACACAGACACTATATTTACGATACAGATGATAATATTAAATTTACAAACTAAACTATTCCCGCCACATTCGATGATATCATACAAGTTCAAATTATGCACACACCCACTTAACAACGCGCATGCGCTTTTACTCTGCGCACGCAACATTGACTTATTTCCCTACCGACGGATTTCTGTGAAACCGGACTGCTGAATAAACCTAAAATAAAAACGAGTGTTGCATACAAGGGAGATATTACGATAAGGTAAGATAGACTCTTAATATCTTTGATTTGATTTTCTAAATATATCATAATTCTCTAATTTTATCTCTATTAATTGACATTGATAATTAAACTGAAATTGAAAGAAAGCGAAAGTGCAAAGTATTTTTTGGTTAACTCGTTTTTACTAGTATTGCCAGAAGTCTTTGATTATTGAGATACATAAGGCATTTTTATATATACAAATAAAATAAATAGTTTAATTAACGTAATAGTAAAGCTTTCAGTTTATTGATTGCTAAATTTAGTAACGCTTTGGATTTACCTACTCTATTAATAGAAAAGCAAACCCGTCCAATCCCGTCATTTTTCGTGATCCCGCAAGCAATGTACGTGATGTTGCGAATGGTTTTGGGCGGGTGTTCATGTTTATTTTGCCTTAATTATAATAAGGAATAATATACATCTGTAAATTCTGTAAATTGATTATCATACTCGTACATTGATTGCATTTCTATTTCATATTATGTATATATCATAATATATTTCCGATTTATCCCTTACATTTTATTTATATCTTGATTGGTTTCATTTTGGGTGCTTTTTTACAGCTGACACATTTCTGATATGTTGTACGCTCCGTTTAGAAGGAAATAAAGAATATATGCATTGCTTTGCTTTAATTGATTTCAGAACGTGTGCAAAATAAGATAAAATTAAAATATACTTAAATAAAAGTCTTTCAGACGAAACACAGATTAGTTGATTTCATACTTGAATACTGTCCTCTATTCCACTTCATGGTAGTAACTAATACGGGCTCAGTCATATTTAAAAACCTATTATGTTGATTTATGGGCATATAATTGGGCCATTATTAACGCTTTAAACACACTCATTATCAGCTAAAATATCTAGTGTGGACCGAGGTACTGGTTAAGGCATGGGTTAAGTCATCAACATTGTATTAGTGTTTTTAACTTATCTGAGCTGAAAGGCTGTTTGGTTCCCTCGTCGTCCGTTGTCCGTCCGTCGTTAAGTTTTGATTTCAAATGGGAGTATGAATCACCGTTTTAATCCAAGCTTTAAACAACCTTTTTTCTCAGAAAGTGCCGATTTTGATTAAACTTCAAATGGCTAGATCAATGGCTTTCATATATGTTAAACTATGGTCAACGCAACCTTCAAAATGGCCGCCGTTACCTATAATAGTTAAAACCTTAAACGTATGCTTAACATGTTTTGCCTGCACATGATTGATAGGTAGAAGAGAATCAATCGTGTTTAAATGAAAATGGTCCCACCCTTGGAGTCCACAGCTTGTATACTAGTAAATAGATTTGACAACCGCATGTACACTTGATCTCAAGTTCATTTCATGCCCATCGTTGTTTTGATTGGATGTGTGTATGTCCATATTATTCCGTGCTGAAGTTATTTTTCTGTTATTTCAGTGTTTCCAAAAAGAAAACAAATCAAACAAAAAGACTAAGCATTACTACAGTTTACACGTGACCATGGACATCACCTAGCCCGAAAGCTCTGCATTGTACCGGAGTTAGAGAGTATAATAGGTAACCCAATATGTATAAAGATACGCATAAGATATAGTTATATTAAAGAAGATAGCAAACTACAAACTTATATAAGAATGTAATTGGAAATATAATGTATTGGCTTACACGTGGTTATACAGCTTTATAATTTAACTCTACTGGCCGCAACCCACGATATTGGATTTCACAACATTTGGCTTGTTTCAATAAGATATTGATTAACAATTGACGCGTGCATTACAGGTCGTACAGACTTCAATGAAATTCAGCTTGTTTACGCAATAACCTTATTAAAGGGACTGGAGGTGATCTGGGAGCATTATGAGTGTAAATCCAAATAACGAACACATCCATCATAATGGGTTTCAGATTCATATGCAATACGAGTATGCACAAATTCTAAGACCCATTTTGCATTCGATTTTAATTATTGTTTGGTCTTGACTACACGACTCGGACAGTGTTGGTATATACATCAATAATAGTAATTCATTTGGTGCTTTAAGGGTCTTATACATTATTGTTTTGTGATAAAAGTACACGTTATTTGAATTATATGTTTAACTGTTAGGATATAATCGCCATTTAAATTAATATATATACATTAATATAGCAACAAAACGAAGTTGTAGAGTTCGAACATTTTTTTATAATTTACTGGAATGTAATATATGGCTTAATTTAAGACAAATGGACATTTCATATGAAACTGAAAAACACTATGAAGGATGCATACCATCTTCGGGATGGCTCAAATTTCTGTACTATTGACTTTTGTTTTAAATATTGAGTTCTGCTCAACCCGGGGGCTAGATGGCGTGAAAGGTAGCAAGCACTTTTCACTACCGTTCATGAAAAGTCTCAATCAAACCGAGACTGCAATCTTTTTTTTGTATTATCAAGTTCGACGATTTCCAAATTACTCTTTTCATACCTTTTTATTTATTTATAATTGGATTCAACCAATCACTCTTCTGGATCGCCTCCAGTGTCTAATAGTTATGCGGTCTTGAGTGCTTTAACAATGAGAAAACCCCACGATTACGAGTTTAATAATGGTATCTCACATTTTCCCAATTGTGTGATCGTAGAGATCATGGATTGGATGAGTCCGAAAACGAGAATAACACATCCCACACTAACGATGTTGCAATTTTATATTTTGTGGCATGGGCGGCATAGCATGAGATGGCCCCTACGCGTTCGATTCAGGTACAATTTGTGAGAATTGACATGTAGGCGTAAATATTGTCGGATTTTGAAAAACGGAATGTGTATTGATTATTTACATGTGACAGTGGCAGTAGAGCGTCCTCATGCCATCATGAGATTCTTTTTGCCTCTTAGAGTAATACATTTTGATGTAAGATATAATGATTTTGTATCTAAATGTTATGAGATAAAGTATTTACATTTTACTATTAGAGTGATACAATTGGTTTCAACGGCCAAAAACTTACTAGTATTCTGTCTCATACAGTATTTTAGAAGTCGAGTTCTACATACACGAAGAAAGGAGAATATATACTATTACTTGAAACTGACAGGACCACCATGGACGTGACATAACCATTTGGGACTTCCACTGCACTTTAAAAAAGGTTTGTATAATTATTGCTAAGGCAATTATCTTGCCTTGTACTAACATGCTTTGTTTCTTAATAAAAGTGGCGTGGGTATTTGTAAAGATTAAAACCAGAGTTGATTTATTCTCATTTCATGAATATCAACTAAAACTAAAACAAATCATCAGACTTTGAAAATTATTTGCAGAGAGCTTATGTTGTAACTTATAACCATTTGGGACGTCTACTGTCCTTTAATAAAGGAAGGTGTAAGTATTGGTAAGGGCAATAATGTCTTGCCGTGTGGTAATATGTTTTGATTCTTAATAAAGGTTAAAGGTGCATTGTGTATTTCTAAAAATTAATACAAAAGTTGCTTTATTCCTATTTGATGAAATCTACTGTGCACACACTATCAACTAAAACAACAATCAGGCTTCCCCTTAATAGAAATACACATAACGGTCTCTGAATATGCTCATCAAGACATAAACTAAAACAGCTGACGAAGCACTCGGAAGCGTTACAACTTAAAAGAATTACGCTAACAAATAAACCGAATAAAATTAACTGTACACACTATGCCGAATAAATATGCGTGTACTAATTACGCTGTATCCAAAGCACAACATAGGAAGTGTACAGACTCAATTGGTTTATTTATATAACAGGTAATGTTTATTGTAAACACGTACAAGAGTTAGAAAGGCAGCGTGCCTTTTTAACGAAGCGTATGTTTCCAATATGTTGTTTCTATTAACGGCTGGGTACATCGGGGGATTTAATGCAAATTTGACGGTAATAGTATACACAAATAATTGACACAAAGTCTCTTCCATCTCCGTTAAGGTTAACAATAAGCATATTCTGACCTAATTATACATTATTAAATCACTAAATTTACAGACTGAGTAAATTATAATTGTAGAATGATTGTGCCATGCAGATAGAAAGTAAACCGGACCATGGTGACTGCTTTAAGTGATGTCTAGTCACCTAAGCTAGAGAAGAAAAAAGAAACATCTCTGTTGGATTGAGTCGAAATGGTACTAGAAGATCAACTAATTAGCCCTCCGTACCGAAACTGGGTCAGATCGGGACTGGCGCTCAAATACTTGAAAGAGGGATTACAGAATGTTGTTGACGACGAAGTCAAGAGTTTGCAGTCATCTTTCCTTAATGATATTGGTAAAACATTAAGCTTGACGTCAGTACTCTGTGGCCAGTGTACGACAGAGAATGTATTGCCATGCCCAACAAGTGGTATCTGCTCCAAAAGGGGGAGACACTGTACTTATCATGATAAGCGTGATCCTACCAAAACACCCAGCGCATGTCCCAAAGGAATTTGCAATAGCATATATCACAAGATCATCACGCAGCATCGTTATGGATCGCCATGTTGGAAGAATACCGATGCTTCAAAATGGTGTACTGACCATTGGGAGATCGCCAAATGTTTTATTCCGGAGGTAGGCTATAAGGACAAAGTCGCCGCTTCGGACACGGATTGCTCTGGCATTCTCAATGTGGCCATAAAAGGGTTATTTATGCAGAATGTCTTTGATACACCAATAAATCCGCCAGCTGATATCATAAGCAAGGTAAGTTGTCTTCAAAACTAGTATGAACTTTAAAAATCATAGTGAAATAATATAAGAATCATAGTAAAAGATAGATTAAGGAGCCGTCAAAAGTGCAGGTCATGCAAAAGAACGCTAATTTTATAGAAAAATAATTCCTATCATCAATGTGAAAAGGCATTTAACATTCTATGACGTGTAAATGTGTTATATACGAGAATTAATCCTCCATTGTTGAAGATTGTAATTGTTCACATGCAAACACTTTGTTTACAGAACCGTCAAGCGCGAAACGCCATCATGCACTCTTGTAATTTAGAAGTTACAGATGCCCAGCTGGGAGACTATATTGACGACATGGTTTCTCTCCTCAGTGATAAAAACAGATTGTTGAATCACCCGGATGCAGTTAATGCAATGACAACACTTATCCAGGTAGCTGTGCTGATAACATATGTGTTAAGTTAGTTATATATAACGTTATTTAAGCTGTACGCCTATCAAATAATGAAACATATCTTCTTGAATTTGTTTGATTTACGAAAGCATTAGCAAAGGCAACCACTTAAACTCTTTGCAATTCTAATAGAAGAGGTTTTATAGAACGATTTTTAAAGCCTTAAATCCACTTACACCGGTGCTAGGGATATTTGATATAGTAGCATTATTAATTATTAATTATATAATACTGATACATATGTTTTCGTAACATATATCCATGTATTTAAGTAGATGGTCTTAGTAGAATGGTCATGTCTTCATTAATGTCTAACAAAACTATGCTGTTATGTTTATTTACATATAATACAATGTTTGAATCGTTTCATATAGATTCGTTCTCTTCATTTTTGTCTAGAAAACATCTGAGTTTTCTTTAGCTGAATAATGTTCTCTAAAACGTAATATAGTCAGTAGACTTATTACTTGTCTTCTGGGATCATCAGGTCCAATATTTGTAGCTTTAAAGAAGAATACCGCTTAAGCTGGTGCTAGGGGGCGTGAAAGATGTTGTACCTTGTATTACCTCTCATGAACTATCAGACTCAATAAAACCAGGACCCGTCTATATTACGTATCTGATTCCCTGATAAAACCGAGTGTTCTACCTTTCTCTCTTGTTTGTGTTGTACTTCCATGGGATCCCTTTTTCAGTATTTATTAGTCTCTATCTATTCAGAACAAACCAACCATCTATTCCTTGCAACATACTGTGTGAAATAAGCACACTTCTCCTGTAATGATTCTTAGTGTCAAAATGTCGTCTAAAGACTGCGTAATTTTAATTGCCCAATTCTGTTTTGTAGCTGAAAAGCAACACTCTAAACATTACAACTAGCGATGAGTACGAAATTCGCCGAGAAGCATTGAATGCTGTGAACGAAAAGAAGCAAGAAGCACTGCAAATAATAGATACGAGACTTTCGGAAAGCATGGATACAATAAGCCGAAAAGAAGATGATGTCACACATTTCATAGATGAGAAAAAGACTGAAGCCAGAGATGCCTTAGTGAAACTCTGCGATGAACAGAACCAACAGTTACAGAATATCCGAGATACATTTGCTGCTGACATAGACAAGCGTATAGCAGACTCAGAAAAACGGATGGAAGATGTTCTACAGAGCAGACTAGATAGAAGGCTCGACGAGTTTTGTCAAGAAAATTTAAATGCTTTACAGGAACAGTTCCTAGAAATGCGACAGGTTAGTTGGTAAAAGTATATTTTTTCCATAAGTAAGTTTGATCATCTGTTGCAAAAATAAATTGATTATTAGGTGCCATGTAAGTAAACTTTATTTCTGTTTTATAAATAAATCGACAGTAATCGTAAATCAACCTTAAGTATGGCGTATGTATATGTATGCATGCATGGACGTTTTGAACGCTCGTTCAGTCACGACTGTGTCTGCTTATGGCAGGGAGCTCAATGCTCAACTGTACGGTGTTGCCACACTCAGACACTGGAATATCACGTCGTAGAGGCATGCCAGAATACCCAACCGAGTCACACATCATACTGAAACCGGATTAACCAGTCCTAGAACTACACTTATATACTGAGCGTCAAGCAAGGAGCTAGTATTTTTATGACGGTACTGGTATCTCCTTGCTTGCCATTCAGTAAATAAGTGTACTGCTAGGTCTGGTCAATAAGCCGGGTTTCAGTATTATATGTGACTGGGTGGTTTCAGTCTTATATGTGAGTGGTTTCAGTATTATATGTTCAGTATTATATGTGACTGGGTGGTTTCAGTATTATATGTTCAGTATCATATGTAACTGGATGGTTTCAGTATTATATGTGACTGGATGGTTTCAGTATTATATGTGAGTGGTTTCAGTATATGTTCAGTATTATATGTGACTGGGTGGTTTCAGTATTATATGTTCAGTATTATATGTAACTGGGTGGTTTCAGTATTATTTGTGACTGGATGGTTTCAGTACTAAATGCGATTGGGTGGTTTCAGTATTATATGTGACTGGTGGCTTCAGTTCTATATGTGACTTGTTGGTTTCAGTATTATATGTAACTGGGTTGTTTCAGTATTGTATGTGACTGGATGGTTTCAGTATTATATGTTACTGGGTGATTTCGGTATTATATGTGACTGTGCGGTTTCAGTTATATATGTGACTTGTTGGTTTCAGTATTATATGTGACTGGGTGGTTTCAGTATTATATGTTACTGGGTGATTTTGGTATTATATGTGACTGGGTGGTTTCAGTATTATATGTTACTGGGTGATTTTGGTATTATATGTGACTGGGTGGTTTCAGTTCTATATGTGACTAGGTGTGGTTCGGTGTGACCCGGCCGGAGATAGAAATCCCGCAAACGAGACTCCTTACCACTAAGTCTCCGTCACGGTATTTATGTATGAAGACCAGCAATTTTTTTTAATTGTATATATTTATTTCTGGTTTACTTTATTACCCGTTTGCTAATTTCCGTAATTCAGTTTTGTTTATCAATCAGTTTAAAATGTATGATCATTTGACCGCCCAAACAAATGTTTATTTTACAAAAAAGGATGTGCTCGCCATAAAGTATCTAGTCAATAAAGTGTGATATCAAAGCAATAGTTAACACCAACACAGGCGCATTTTATTTGTTTTCAAAGGAATGGCAAGCTGAAGTTACACGCTTACGGTCCGAGATGCAAACTCTGAATGATAAACATGCTGATAGAGTGGAACAGCTCCAGTGTTATCTGCAAAGAAAAGACAGTAAGTTCTATACATCTTGTTGTATACAAGAAAACAGTGATACAAAGTATCACAAGCCGGTCAGAACAGTTACATAAAAAAAAAACAGTGAGGTTAATGAATATCACCAACAGTGTGTAGATGCTAGAATTTTTTTTTTGTAATTGTCAACAATCAAAGCACATTTATCATGAAAAATTTGAGCACTAGATAAACTAATCATCATAAGACAAAATGAACATATTTTTAATTTGGCATCTGTGTTGTATAATGTTATAATATGAATATGATATACAGACATAGTATGTGTAATGGATCATTAACTAGAATGTTGTTTCATGATTAGAATGAAATGAATTGGGAAAAGATCATGGTTAGAATATGAAGAATTGGTAAATTAGCATAGTTATAAACAAAAAAAGACAACTTAATGATAATATAATAACAATTGGAGCGTCTGTGAAGGTAATCTCAGTTTTTAGCAATGTAAATTTACATTAGAAGAAAGGGTTTAATGTTAGATGATTTTTATTATTGAAATCTGATTAGTAGTTCATGAGAATAATTAGCAGTGGAACAGACCTATTCAAACTCTTTAGAAGATGCTTCAGTTAAAGTTTCATCAATTCTGTTAAATGATTGAAGCGGTGTTGCTTATTTTAAAATCAGACAGAACCAAAAGGAGATACATATATAGCAAGTATACATACAGACAAGACAATCCTGCTGTATGCAAAAATCCCAAATGGCAAGCCGTTATTTTTAAAAGGAAACTATTTCTATTTAGTTCATAGCTCTTCTAGTCGAATACTACGTGATCAAATGCGATGGCGCATTTATCTATTGTCCGGGTGCCGTCCGCATGTCCCTAAACTTTCTTCAAATTACAAGATGTCTGCCGCGAAAAAAACAGATTAAATTAAGAGTGTTATCTCTTCTCCTTTAAACATGAAGTCATATCGTTACTTAAGTGATCGTCAAGACATGTAAAAGTTCCTAAATGAAATCAATTTTGATCACAGACGTTTTTATTGACCAGCAGCAAGAATCATTGTTATTTAAGTAGGAACAACTTCATATTTCCAATTCAAAACATTGACGTGATTTTCATGAAATGTGTAGTATATTTCTTTGTATATCTAAAGCGAATATACGACTTGCGCAAAGTCAACACGTATAAAAATAGAATCAAAATAGGAATATTTGCTGTTATAAAGTCTTTTCTAGAATCGAAAGTGGCATTAACATGATATTTGTATCAAAGTGATTGCCATTAAATGTAGTTGATCCAAAATAGAAGTTAGTTTAATCAGACTGCAAAGATATCCAAAATGTGTAATCAGACACTTAATAACTTAATATAATAGTTTGTTATCCCAACCGCCAGCTTTGATCAGATCTCCTTGATGGCTGCAGACGACCACCAGCTTTGATCATATCTTTAATATGGTTGTAGGCGACCGCCAGCTTTGCTCAGATATTTGAGATGGCTGTAGGTGACCACCCGCTTTGATCAGATCTTTTATATGGTTGTAGGCGACCGCCTTTGATCAGATCTCCTAGATGACTGTAGGCGACCGCCAGCTTTGATAAGATCTCCTAAATGGCTGTAGGCGACCAACAGTTTCGATAAGATCTCCTAGATAGCTGCAGGCGACCACCAGCTTCAATCATATCTCCTAGATGGCTGCAGGCATGCGCGAGCTTTAATCAAATCTCCTAGAGGGCTATAGGCGACCACCAGCTTTAATCAGATATTTTAGATGGCTGTAGACGACCACCGGCGTTGATAAGATCTCCTCTAGATGGCTGCAGGCGACCACCAGCTTTGACCAGATCTCCTAGATAGTTGCAGGCGACCGCCATCTTTGATCAGATCTCCTAGATGGCTGCAGGCGACCTCCAGCTTTAATCAGATCTCCTAGATGGATGTAGGCGACCACCAGCTTTTGTCAGATCTTTTTAATGACTGCAGGCGACCACCAGCTTTGATGAGATATTTTAGATGGCTGCAGGCGACCGCCAGCTTTAATCAGATCTCCTAGATGGCTGCAGGCGACCGCCAGCTTTGATCCGATATTTTAGATGGTTGTAGGCGACCGTCTTTGATCAGATCTCCTAGATGACTGTAGGCGACCGCCAGTTTTGATAAGATCTCCTAAATGGCTGTAGGCGACCAACAGTTTTGATCAGATCTCCTAGATAGCTGCAGGCGATCACCAGCTTCGATCATATCTCCTAGATGGCTGCAGGCGACTGCCAGCTTTGATCAGATCTCCTAGATAGCTGCAGGCGACCTCCAGCTTTGATCAGATCTCCTAGATGGCTGCAGGTATGCGCCAGCTTTAATCAGATCTCCTAGATGGCTATAGGCGACCACCAGCTTTTATCAGATCTTTTAGATAGCTGTAGACGACGACCGGCTTATATAAGATCTCCTCTAGATAGCTGCAGGCAACCACCAGCTTGATTAGACCTCCTAGATAGTTGCAGGCGATCGCCAACTTTGATCAGATCTCCTAGATGGCTGCAGGCGACCGCCAGCTTTGATCAGATCTCCTAGATGGCTGCAGGTATGCGCCAGCTTTAATCAGATCTCCTAGATGGCTATAGGAGACCACCAGCTTTTATCAGATCTTTTAGATGGCTGTAGACGACGACCGGCTTATAAAAGATCTCCTCTAGATGGCTGCAGGCAACCACCAGCTTTGATTAGACCTCCTAGATAGTTGCAGGCGATCGCCAACTTTGATCAGATCTCCTAGATGGCTGCAGGCGACCGCCAGCTTTAATCAGATCTCCTAGATGGATGTAGGCGACCACCAGCTTTTATCAGATCTTTTTAATGACTGTAGGCGACCACCAGCTTTGATGAGATATTTGAGATGGCTACAGGCGACCGCCAGCTTTAATCAGATCTCCTAGATGGCTGCAGGCGACCGCCAGCTTTGATCAAATCTTTTAGATGGATGTAGGCGACCACCGGCTTTAATCAGATGTCCTAGATGGCTACAGGCGACCACCAGCTTTGATCAGATCTTTTAGAGGGCTGTAGGCGACCACCAGTTTTGATCAGATCTTTTAGATAGCTGTAGGCGACCGCCGCCTTTGATCAGATCTCCTTGATGGCTGCAGGCAATCAACAGTTTTGATCAGATATCATAGATGGATACAGGCGACCACCGCCTTTGATCTGACCTCCTAAAGGGCTGCAGGCGATCAACAGCTATGATCAGATAGCAAGGATTGCTGCATGTGACCACCGCCTTTTATCAGATCTCCTAGATGGCTGCATGCGACCACCAACTTTGATGCGATCTCCTAGATGGCTGAAGGCGACCTCAAGCTTTGATCAGATCTCCTAGATGGCTGCAGCGACAGCCAGCTGTGGTCAGATCTCCTAAATGACTGCAGGCGATCGCAAGATTTGATCAGATCTCCTAGATAGCTGCAGGCGACTGCCAGCTTTGATCAGATCTCATAGATGACTGCAGTCGACCGCCAGTTTTGATCAGATCTCCTAGATGGCAGCAGGCGACCACCAGCTTTGATCAAATCTCCTAGATTGCTGCAGACGACCGCCAGCTTTGATAAGATCTCCTAAATGGCTATATGCGACCGCCAGCATTGATAAAATTTCCTAGATGGCTGCAGGTGACAGCCAGGTTTGATCAAATCTGCTAGATGGCTGCAGGCGACCTCTAGCTTCGATCAGATCTCCGAAATGACTGCAGGCGACCACCAGCTTAGATCAGATCTCCTAGATGGTTGCAGGCGACCGCCAGCTTAGATCAAATCTCCTAGATGGCTTCAGGCGTCCGCCGGCTTTGAACAGATCCCCTAGATGGATGCAGGCGACCTCCAGCTTTGATCAGATCTCCGAGAAGACTGCATGCGACCACCAGCTTTGATTAGATCTCCTAGATGGCTGCATGCGACCACCAGCTTTGATGAGATCTCATAGATGGCTGCAGGCGACCACCAGCCTGCAGGCGACCGCCAGCCCAGCTTTGATCAGATCTCATAGATGGCTGCAGGCGACCGCCAGTTTTGATCAGATCTCCTAGATGGCTGCAGGCCACCACCAGCTTTGATCAGATCTCCTAGATTGCTGCAGGCGACCGCCAGCTTTGATCAGATCTCCTAGATGGCTGTAGGCGACCGCCAGCTCAAATCTCCTAGATGGCTGCAGGTTTCCCATTTTCAATTTCATTTGAAGGTTTGATTTGAAGGTTTGATTTGAAGGTTTGATGTTTGATTTGAAGGTTTGATTTGAAGGTTTGATCTGAAGGTTTGATTCAATCAAAGCTGAAAGTTCGACAATGAGCAAACTACAAACGTGCATTATGAAGTTACTGTCCTAGATAATGTCAACATAAAATAATGTACACTCTTTTATGCATTTATTTTATTAAACAGCTTATGATTTTAATGTACATTCTTTTATGCATTACTTTTATTAAACTATTATTTCTGATTTGAACACATTTTATTTGGTGGTTTACTTTTATAAGATCTCAGAGTATATGGATAGTGAGAGAAATTCTTGCTGTTTAATTTGTCAAAACTAACAGAATTTGAAACTGTGCACGCCATAACTTAAGTAAAAGCTTCCGATTTTCACCAAATAAAATTTGAAGGATTTGTTTCAGTTACATCTTGGACAAACTTGCCAATAAGCAAAGTCGATGCATTTGTAGCAGAGTTAATGTCTTTGATTAAGTAAAATGTTTTGTTGTTTTTTCTCTTATAAAACTATTATTAAAATATCTTCAGCTTTGTGTGTTTATCAATCTATTTATGGTGCGACTCGCACAACATTTTGGGTCTTATGTTCGAGGTTATGTAATTTTAACTAGATAAACGATGTATTTCACACTAGTTGCAACAGCAAGGTCATACATGTGTTTACATGGCTCATCACTACTTGTTTCATATTTAATTTTGCATTTGTAGAATGAATATGAATTGTCTTGTATAAAGTAATATTTTATAGCAATATTTTATCAATTTATAAAAAGGTCAGTCAAAATAGTTGTTTTAATAAACTTCTTTCTTCCTTTAAATAGCACCAATCAAACCAAAACTTGAAATAGCATCAATTAAACCAAAGTGGCACTCGTTTACATCTTGTTCAGATAAAAGAAAACACTCCGCGAATAGATAACCGTTGTCTCGTAGAATGGAATACAAATAGTACTTTTAAAGTCTGGTATATGCAATGGTATTCCATTTTCATGTAAAAGGGGTAGAGAAAATATAGACATAAATGTTTTCATCATAAATATAACCTTTGAAATGTACCCCTTTGCATTTCTGTAAGACTTTTAAAATGAGAAAAAGGTCCTTTAGAAATCATGGCAATGGAACCACAGGTCCGCACTGCACCACACACAATGTATAAATTAAATATACAATGACACAACACAACGAATGGTGAAGACAGGCTTACCGACCTTTCCATGGTTATACGCCTTTCCATTTTAGTATCTTGGATTTTGCAAGACAATTAAATATATGAGAATAATCTCTGCGAATGTTATACATAAAAAAAACTGTTGGAGGATGAAAATTTTATAACACAATAGCGGATGGGTGACGAAAGACGGATGGGGGAGAGCCGATGCACCACCACATACATATACAGAGATTATTACTAGAGTTCAATTATTCATAAAGTGCCCCACTGACACATTCTTGTAATATATAAGCATTTTACGATGTGTATAATAATAATAATAATAATAATAATAATAATAATAATAATAAATTCTTTATTTAAAGAAGGTTAACACATTATGACATACTATCAAGATATACACATCATATTTTCAATGCGGTCTTCTGTATATAAATTAACAAACATTTAGTGTTTTGTAACAAATACACTAACAATAAAAGCATTCAGTCTTCGACAAACACTCAGTTGTATTTGAATATAGAAGAAATCTTAGAAGTCTTACATAATGTACATATATATCCAAGCAAAAAAATAAAATAAATAATAATAATAATAATATCATTCATGTTAATGTGAATTTTGCAATAACCAATTTTATAATTATATTTAAATGACTGGATAGTAGGAAGAGAACGTATGTTCCAAACGTGTCGACCAAAGTCGCTAAAGGTGTCTTTCATGTATTTAGTTTGCGGTTTTTGTGTAACAAGATCATTTCGTGTAGCTGATCTTAGATAATACCTATTATTACATGAGAATGTCAAAAGTTGTGATATGTAATTAGGAGCTAGGTTGTTTATTGATTTATATATCAATACACCAGTATGATAATGACATCTGTTATGAAAAGAAAGCCACTGAAGTTCAATGAACATATCCTTAGAATTAGTTCGAAAAGGTTTGTTTAATATTATTCTAGCTGCTCTTTTTTGAATTTGATGTATTTTATCGTCTATTTTTTTGCTTTTACCCCATACAGTACAGCAATAATCAAATGTAGACATGATGTAGGCATTATAAAACATAATTTTCATATCATATGTTAAACAGTAAGATATACGTTTCAATAAGGCAATTTTAGAATTGAGTTTGGAACACATTTTGGTTATTTGTACATTCCAAGACAAAGTTCTGTCAACATAAACTCCCAGGACCTTTTGAACTGCGACATTTTCTATACATAAACTATCAACAGTTACTTTCAATATATCCACATCTTTGAGCTTGTGATTTGTTCCTATGACCATGCATTTAGTTTTCGCTGGATGTAATGACATATTATTCAAAATACACCACTTATTTTTAATATTCAAACGATCTTGAAGTCTATTTTGTACATCCAAAATATTTTAATCAGATTCGTATACTGTAGTATCATCTGCATAAATATCTGTATTTCCAGAGGTAGATGGGAATGCAATGTCATTTTTGTACAATAGAAATAACAGTGGACCTAGTATTAATCCCTGATGAACACCTGAAGTAACTTTAAGCATCTCGGATTTTAAAGTTTTTATCTTAATCAATTGTTTTCTATTCAAAAGATATGAATCAAATAATTTAACGGTATTGTCTGAAAAATGGTAAAGTTTCAATTTGTGTATCAATATTCTATGGTCTACAAGATCGAATGCCTTTCTTAGATCAAGAAATACAGCTCCTATTAATTTACCTGAGTCTATATCTTTTAACCATGCTTCTATTAACCGTGTCAGAGCAGTATGACATGAATGATATTGTCTGAAACCTGACTGGGTCTCGTGAATAACATTATACGTCTTGAAATAGAATAGTATTTGAATGGCTATATGACGCTCAAATATTTTTGAAATTGTTGGTAAGATTGAATGGAATGAAAACGGACGCTCCTGACTCTCGTGTCGTCTGAGTTACTCGTGACATTTTCATTACGGGAGTTCTATTTCGAGTGAAGCTACATTCACTTAAAAACAAACGAGTGCGCTCTCCCGCATTGAAAAACTCGTGGAAATTAAATACTGACATTTTTCAAAATCAAATGGTGAATCCTCATTTGAGCTACTGTGCATTTCAGGGTGCCTGGACGTCAAATATGAATCGAGATTGTTTTTATTACTTGCTATATGTTTTCATACCTGATATGGATGAATATATACGCTCCTGGATCTGTTTACAATCTTGCCATAGCCATCCGTTATGCTTTACAAATCCTAAAATTCATTTTAGACTCCCTTGATTACATTGTTAAAATTAAAACAACATGGCGCATTATTTTTAAATTTTGTCGTCTGCGCATGTCTGTTTCTAGGGTTCGGATGTACCAAGTAAAACGTAGGTTATGCAGGGTGGTGTTGTTGTTCAATGTTCAGCACCTCCAGCAATCGATCATACTTATCTTTTATTTTGGAACGAAAAACATTATATCTAGCAAATAGAAAGTTGATAAATAGTATACTGCCTTTGTATTTTATTAATTACACCACTATTGGTCAGCTGATTGTTTACGTCAACCTACCCTAGAACAAGAGGCCCAAGAGGGCCTGTGGACGCTCTACTGGCTAACATGGCTCTTATAACATCAATGAAGTGAGTGACTGCCATTTACGTTTTTTTGAAAGTTTCGGGCAAAAAAACAGCTTTTTAACTAAATCAAAGGCCATAACTAAAGAATCTGGTAAAGTTTGGTAAAGATCAGATGAAAAATGAAGGCCCAACCGTATCAACGAGGCAACATATAGCATGTTTAACTAAATCAAGAACACCTCTGTTACTGGTCCGACTGGTCGAACATAGAGCTAAAAAAAAAATAAATAAATAAATAAATCAAAAAAAAAAAAAATTGCAAAAAAAAAAAAAAATTGCAAAACATTTCAAAAAAAAAAGAGAAGATATTTCAAAAAAAAAAAAATTCAAAAAAAATAAATTCAAAAAAAAAAATTCAAAAAAAAAATATTTAAAAAAAAAAAATTCAAAAAAAAAAATTCAAAAAAAAAAAAAAAAATCAAAAAAAAATATCTCTATACATGTCTATGTAAAACATGTGACCCTAAACTTACAGCAAATGCAAAATATTAAACCTCTGGCTCTTGCAGTTCCAGAGAAGAAGATTTTTTTCAGTTTTTCCCTATACAAGCATTTATGTAAAACTGTGACCCCCGGGGCAGGGCCAGATGTGACCCCAGGGTCCCCATTTGAACAAAATTGGTAAAGGACCATAAGCTTATAGCAACAGCAAAATATTAAACCTCTGGCTCTTGCAGTTTCAGAGAAGAAGATTTTTTAAGTTTTTCCCTATACATGTCTATGTAAAACATGTGACCCTTGGGGCGGGGCCAAATGTGACCCCAGGGTCACCATTTGAACAAACTTGGTAAAGGACCATAAGCTTTTAGCAAATGCAAAATATTAAACCTCTGGCTCTTGCAGTCCCAGAGAAGATTTTTTTTCTTCAGTTTTTCCCTCTACAAGCATTTATGTAAAACTGTGAATCCCCGGGGCAGGGCCAGATGTGACCCCAGGGTCCCCATTTGAACAAAATAGGTAAAGGACCATAAGCTTATAGCAACACCAAAATATTAAACCTCTGGCTCTTGCAGTTTCAGAGAAGAAGATTTTTTAAGTTTTTCCCTATACATGTCTATGTAAAACATGTGACCCTTGAGGCGGGACCAAATGTGACCCCAGGGTCACTATTGTCACTATTTGAACAAACTTGGTAAAGGACCATAAGCTTATAATAAATGTAACATATCAAACCTCTGACTCTTGTAGTTGGCGAGAAGAAGATTTTTTAAAAAAAAATCCTATATAAGTCTATGTAAAACTGTGACCCTCGGGGCGGGGACAAATTTGACCCCCGGGTCAACATTTGAACAAACTTAGTAGAGGACCATAAGCTGATGCTACATGTATTACATGAGAGCTCTGTACCATGTGGTTCCAGAGAAGAAGATTTTTTTCAGTTTTTTCCTATACAAGCCTATGTAAAACTGTGACCCCCGGGGTGGGGCCAAATGTGACCCCTGGGTCACCATTTGAACAAACTTGATAGAGGACCACAAGCTTATAGCAAATGCAAAATATTAAACCTCTGGCTCTAGCAGTTTCAGAGAAGAAGATTTTTTAAGTTTTTCCCTATACATGTCTATGTAAAACATGTGACCCTTGGGGCGGGGCCAAAAGTGACCCGAGGGTCACCATTTGAACAAACTTGGTTAAGGACCATAAGCTTATAGTAAATGCAAAATATCAAACCTCTGGCTCTTGTAGTTTCCGAGAAGAAATTTTTTAAAAAAAAAATCCTATATAAGTCTATGTAAAACTGTGACCCCCGGGGCGGGGACAAATTTGACCCCAGGGTCACCATTTGAACAAACTTAGTAGAGGACCATAAGCTGATGCTACATGTAATACATGAGAGCTCTGTGCCTTGTGGTTTCAGAGAAGAAGATTTTTTAAAGTTTTTTCCTATATGTCTATATGAAAAACATGCAAAACCTCAATATACAAATTTTGGACCCCCGGGGCACGGCCATTTTTGATCCCGGGGACTTTATTTGAACAAACTTGATAGTCTAGGCGTTGGCGATCATTTTAAAAGAAAAACTGTTGAAATCTGTCCAGCGGTTCTGGAGAAGAAGATTTTTTAAGGTTTCGACCATATATGGTAATGGCAGCCATCTTGGATGTAGCATTGACCTAATTTTAACAAATCTAAAAAGCATTCAACTAAGGATCATCCACGTGAAGTTTGGTCAAAATTAGCCAAGCGGTTTCTGAGAAGAAGTCGTTTGAAGAAAAGTTAACGGACGACAGACGACAGACGACAGACAGACGACAGACGACGGACGACGGACAACACAGCATCCCATAAGCTCTGCTGGCCCTTGGCCAGTAGAGCTAAAAATGAAATATTCCGCCGTCACCATTTTGGTTTTCGGCTGTCAATAATATTATATGTAAACAGTGGGGGTCAAAATGATTTTTTTGGCTTTGCGAAGCCTAGAAGATGGCTACGCGAAGATTGCAAACAGATTCAGGAGCGTCCGTTTTCATTCCATTCAATCATATCAGGTATGAAAACCTATAGAAAGTAATAAAAAAAATCTCGATTAATATTCGACGTCTAGGCACTCTGAAATGCACAGTAGGTTTACATCGCGCCTCATGAAATTCCTTTGCTGCGATTCTCAAAGAATTATCGACATTGTTGTAAATTAAAGTTTTACAAATTAGAGAATAAATTATCGAAATCTCTTAAATGTTATGATATGCAATTGTTTTGAGGATTTATAATCAGTCCTAGTTTTAACAATCAATGGGAAACATGGACTGCTACGTTTATCATAGAAATGGATAAGGTGACGTTGACACAAATACATGTACGTAGAATAGAATAACTCTATTGTCCAATCATGGGCCACAAAGCTGGCATTATAATAAAATGAACAACATAATGAAACATAAAAAAGCGTAAATCTGATTAGCATAATAACAATATATTCTTATGGTGGCATATTTTTGCCACTAGATACCTAGATAATTATCACGATTATTTCGAGATAGTAGCATGAATCTTTCGAGATAATAATGAATTTTCACGAAAATCTTATAAAATTTGATTATCTAAATGTCATTAACTTATGATGTTAAATGCCACGATAATGCCCACTTCTGTCACCATGATAGTTTCTTATCAGGAATAGTTCGATACCCGTATCCGGTTGAGGGTAAAAGCCTTAACGTACAGTCAAACTATCGGAAATAGCAGGTGCTCTGGCATGGAGATTATAATGGCTAATAGTGTCTATGAAAGTGATCAATGATATGTATAATACTGTTTATATAATTTATGAATAAACAGACGTAATTTTATTTAAATCTAAAAATAAATATATAATGTTATAATATATATAAACAATGTTTCTATGGTGTAAACATTACAAAACATTTCCCGTACCGTACCGTACCTTACCGTACCGTACCTTACCCTACCCTACCGTGCAGCAACGTACATAATGTTCAACAACTTTCAAAGCGTATGTGTGACATTGACCTTGAAGGTAGGGGCCTTGTTCATAGTCGCGACACATCGTCTCATGATGGTGAACATTTGTTTATAGTATTATTGAAATCCAATGATAAATAAAGAAGTTAAAGCCCGGACACAAAACTTCAAGCAATGACATTCGAAGTACAATGTGTCTGTCTGTCTGTCTGTCTGTCTGTCTGCCTGCCTGCTGCCTGCCTGCCTGTCTGTATGTCCGTCCGTCCGTCCGTCCGTCCGTTTATTTGTAAAGTTATAATTGTTGTGGAACTTACGTTATTGTGTACACTATGTCAGGTACAGCTTTGTGTTGTTTTATTTAATATTTTGTATACATTATATACTATATTTTATAATAATTTATATAAATTTGATCACCTTGATATTTTTACATCGTATGAAAAGTAGGCCCATACATAAATGGTAATCAGTTTGTTTTGACAGCGATATACGGTACGGTACGGCATCATTTACCCCCGACCAGGTTATTTTATAAACAGTCTATTTATAGATATCTAAACTGCCGCGAGACGGGAATTTTCGCGATAGCTATTAGGCATTATTAAGAAAACGAAAGATTAACTAGCTAGTAACGTGAATCTCCATGATAATTCGTCAACATTATTACGAAAACAAAATTGCAAATGTTTAAGATAATTCTTATCGCGTTAACTATTGTGCTAACGTGATGACAGAGTGGACAGTATCGCAGCTATAAATTTACGAGAAAAAGTAACGTTATCGCGAAAAATACACGATAAATTATCTAGCTATCTCGTGGCAGAAATATGCTACCGTATATTCTGATTAGCATAATAACATCTCCATAAATCCTTACAAACAATGTAAAGTATGTTTTTATCTTCAGAACTTCAAGAAAGTATATGCAAAATGTACGCAAGACACGTATCAACCGTTCCTGTTTCACCACTGTTGAGCGAGGTAGTTGCAGATGTAAATACAGTTTACGGAGAACTTGTTATGCGAGATGACCTAATTAATGACACAGCTAAACGAGACATGACACAATCAACACAGACACAGGAAACGCAGGTTAAATCGTATAAAGACATTTTCAGTAAAGGCGATTCTAGCATACCTTGTACAAGAATATTTGTACTGGGAGATGCAGGAATGGGGAAAACAACTTGGAGTCTGAAACTTGTGAACACGTGGTTAAGTAGTTTGGACAAGGTGAACAAAGGTTTGGATTTAGACGATGAGAATGAGCAACTTATAATTAAATATGTTTTTTTGTTTTTCATATCACTACGCCATACGAAGACAGAACGAAATATATCAGACATGATAAAAAAACAATTATTTATTGATAAACCGGAGTTAATGGATATTACACTTGAGGTACTTGAACACGATTCTGAAAAATGTTTAATTATTCTTGACGGTTTGGATGAATGGTCGAATCAGGACCATGAAACATCCATTGATGAAACCGGACTTCCTGGTCAAAATGAAAGATACAAATACACAATATTAACCACAACAAGACCGTGGAAGCTAGAATCAATATGCCTAAAGGAAAAAGAAATCGATAGAGCTGTAGAAATCAAGGGTCTTGCCAGTGACAGTATTACTAAGCTAGCTACTAACATTGTACAAAGCCTTAACCAAAAGACTGGGGAAAATAAAAGTAGTAAAGAGTGTTTACACAATTTGGAAACAACGGCGGACAAAATTATGAATGTGCCATTACTTCTTACATCACTAGTATGTCTGTGGTATGAAAATGATAGCATAGACAAATCATTGGTAAAAGTTTACAGTGGTTTAGTCGAGATTCTTATAAAATATGCCGAGGGAAATACACGTAAGATTAATAAGAAGGGCAAGCTTGTAAACAAGCTGGCAGACATCCCTACGTTGAATGACACTAAAAAGAAATGGTCTCTAGATATGCGTACTCTTCCAGACTGTCTCTCGAGTCGTCGGTTGTGTAAGACGTATGGGCCATTGTTATTGGCACTTGGTAAATTGGCATTCAATGCGCTCTTCTCGGATGACAAGGAATCGTGTCTCGTCTTTACCGAGGAATCAATAGAAGAGTTTCTAAACGAAGAAGAACTGGAAATAGCGCTAAAAATTGGCATCTTATCTCAGTCAAAACTCGTTGGCAATATACTTTCTAGAAAATTCAGCATATCATTTTTGCATAAAACAATGCAAGAATTCTTCGCAGCAGGGTATATGGTTTCTGGAGACGATACGAATAAAACAAAACATCTAGGTATTTATACAGCTTATTGTAAAACCATTGAAAATGTGTTTGAAATGGAACATTTAGTTTTATTTGTGTGTGGACTGTGTCCATCCATGGCGAGTGCTATATCGGAACATATATCAACTCTTCCTGATGATATTAAAAAAAAAAAATGTGGCACAGCGTTTTATGGAGCAACGTTTTTGCCGCCACTTGATCGGCGTGACGTTTACCGTAGTATGTCCAGAAGGTTACACCAATACCTCCTGAACTGTGACGAACAAAAATGTTTGGTGTCCGATACGGAAAGTCATATTTACATTAAACAACATGTGTTAAACTGCAACACATTAATTCAATCTCGGTGTACTGAAGAAAACAGTAAAACAATGACATATTTGCAAAAGCATGGAAAGCATATGCGATTTTCACTTACAAGTATTAATACTAAACCGACCGAGAGCATCGTGGAAATGTTATGTACATATTTAAAAGAAGTGCACACATTAAATGAGTTGACTATTGCAATAGAATATCCCTATATGTCAATACAATTAAATCAGCCGGATCATTGTTTTAGTATAAGTACCTTTAGGTCATTCCGATGTGCACTGCAAAGTATACAACATATAACTTGCTTGCACTTACAAGGAATACGAGTTATGGTTACAGACATGTCCTCCGAGCTTTTGTTTGATATGTCGAAACCAACAACATTAACAACTCTAAAATACCAAGATTCCAACATACCGCTGCGTGTATCAGCTGCTCACATAGAAGATATAGTAATGGAAGCTGTATCTGTAAATGTTTTCCAGGAAATGCTTCAAACAGTGAAACATTCACCGAGCCTTAAATCAATGAAAATAAGTCGATGCAAATCAAAAGAATATCAAGACTTGAGCATCGATTTTAGACACGCTAAAAGCCTACAATGTATAGACATACGCGAACTAAATGTTTCGTCACTGTGCATAAATACAACATACATACAAGAAGTGACACTGATAGAAATAAGAAATGAATTACACGATTTATTTACGTCCCTCGGACACTGCAGACGATTGTCAATGCTGCATTGTGAGTCGTTATGCTGTAAAGGAAACTTAGATTTATCCGAGAACATTGAACTGAAATGTCTTTGGCTTCTTTGGCTTGATAATGTTAGTGTAAACAACTTAACATTGCCTAAAAACTGTATTCGTGAATTAAAACCGTATGTTTCAATTATACACAACATGCAGCACCAGTCACAGTTGGAGGAACTGAAAATAAGTATAAGTGAGGAGAATTTAGACCTGTCCAATTGTACCAAATTGAAAACCCTTAAACTCCTTTATATGCATGATACTGGTACCACCGTCACACCACCACGCGTAACATTACCATCATTAGGATGCCTAAGGGAAGTGGAACTTGAATTGTTTATAGAGGACACAAACGACAGTAATATTGGTGATCTGTTGAGTGATCTCCAGTATCAGGATCAGTTAGAGAGTCTCACTATAGATTACATATCTATCGGGACACCTTGCATGTCTGAGGCAAACATACAACTGATGATAAGATCATTGAGCAAGCTCGGCATTTTAAAAGTGTTGAGTTTGGGGACTGTTGATTTTGCCAACCAAGGTCTAGTACTTTCGGGAAGTATGCGACAGTTGGAGAGGGTGGAGCTTGGTGACTGTACACTGACCCCGGTCAATTGGAGAATATTTGTAGAGAGTCTCAAACAACTGAAACAGCGACTTAGAGTGAAAATTACTTCAACGGACGACGACGCGTTAGACACTGAAACTCTAAATTTCATAAGAAACTATTCGCATGTTAGCTTACAAAAAAAAGAATACGATATTAGGTTCGTGCAACACATTGAATTTGATACATGTTAAGTTCTGTCAAAAATACAATGAGGAGATGGAATACGGCACTTGAAGTTTGACACTGACAATATGGCACTTGCAGTTTGATCATAATGCATTAATGGCAAGACACCTGTAGTTTGATCATTATTGACAACACGGCACCTGTAGTTTGACACTGACCAAACCGAACCTGTAGTTTGATACTGACAACACGCCACCTGTAGTTTGATACTGACCAAACCGAACCTGTAGTTTGATACTGACAACACGGCGCCTGTAGTTTTATAATAACAACACAGCACCTGTAGTTTGATACTGACAACACGGCACCTGTGGTTCGAGACTGACAACACGGCACATGTAGTTTGATAGTGATAACACTGTACCTGTAGTTTGATACTGACAACACGGCACTTGTAGTTAGAAACTGACAACACGGCAACTGTAGTTTTATACTGACAACACGTCACCTGTAATTTGATACTGACAACACGGCACCTGTAGTTTGATACTGACAACACGACACCTGTAGTTTGATACTGACAACACGGCACCTATAGTTTGATACTGACAACACGGCACCTGTAATTTGATACTGACAACACGGTTACTGTTATTTAAAACTGACAAAACGTAAGTTGATCGTGATAACAAGGTATCTGTAGCTTGATACTGACAACGCAACACATCTAGTTTGATAGGACAATGCGGCACCTGTAGTTTGACATAGGCAAATTTGACACAGGCAAATTTGTCACATGCAGTTTGATACTGACAATACGGCACCTGTGGTTTGATAATGACAACACGACACCACATGTAGTTTGATAATGCCAACACGGCAACTGTAGTTTGATACTGACAACATGGCAAATGTAGTTTGATTCTGACAACACGACATCTGTAGCTTGATACTGACAACAAGACACCTGTAGTTTGATACTGACAACACGGCCCTTGCAGTTTGATATTGACAACACGGCAACTGTAGTTTGATATTGAGAACATGGCAGCTGTAGTTTGATACCTACTACACGACACATGCAATTTGATACTGACAACACGACACCTGTAGTTTGTTTGATACTGACAACACTATCTTAGTTTGATACTGACAACACTATCTGTAGTTTGATACTGACAATACGACACCTATAGTTTGATACTGACAATACGACACCTATAGTTTGATACCGACAACACGGCACGTTTAGTTTGAACTGACAATATGGTAACTTTATTTTGATACTGACAACACGGCGCCTGTAGTTAAATACTGACGACACGGCGCCGGTAATTTGATAATGACAACACAGCAACTGTAGTCTGATATTGAAAAAACGACACCTGTAGCTTTATACTGACAACATGGTAACTGTATTTTGATAGGGTCAACACGGCGCCTGTTGTTTAATATTGACAACACATTACATGTAGTTTGATACTGACAACACGACACCTGTAGTTTGATACTGACAACATGGCAACACGGCGCCTGTTGTTTAAGATTAACAACACGACACCTGTAGTTTGATACTGACAACATGGCACGTATAGTTTGATACTGACAACATTGCACCTGTAGTTTCATACGGACAACATAGCATCCGTAAGTTGATCGTGATAACACGACACCTGTAGTTTGATACTGACAACACGATACCTGTAGTTTGATACTGACAACATGGCACTTTTTGGTTGAAACTGACAACACAGCACCTGTAGTTTGATACTGACAAAACGCACCCATAAGTTGATACTAACAAAACGACACCTGTGAAGTAATACTGACAACATAGCACTCTAGTTTTATACTGACAACTTGGCATCTGTTATTTGATACTGACAACACGGCACCTGTAATTTGATCGTGATAACACGACACCTGCAGTTTGATACTGACAACACACTATCTGTAGTTTGATACTGACAACGCATTATCTGTAGTTTGATACTGACAACACATTATCTGTAGTTTGTAGTTTGATACTGACAACACATTATCTGTAGTTTGATACTGACAACACATTATCTGTATTTTGTAGTTTGATACTGACAACACATTATCTGTAGTTTGATACTGACAACACATTATCTGTAGTTTGATACTGGCAACACGACACCTGTAGTTTGATACTGACAACAAGGCACGTTCAGTTTGAAACTGGCAACATGGTAACTGTATTTTGATACTGACGACAGGGTACCTGTAATTTGATACTGACAGCACGGCACATGTAGTTTAATACTTACAACACGGCACCTGTAGTTTGATGCTGACATTACGGCACCTGTAGTTTGATACTGACAACACAGCAACAGTAGTTTGATACTGACAATACGGCACGTATAATCATCCAAAAACACCTAATCAAAACAGACATATTTCCAAGTATAAATAGAACCGTGAAACATAAAAACGAAGACGTAAATAGTTTGTGTTGGTGCGTTTTCTGTGAAAACAACATTTTTCAAAATATATAGTACTATATTATTGCCCGTTAAGACCCGGTGTTTCGACTTATTTATCAATATTATTAAAACATATGCTATTTAACCACGAACTATCTGTATAGCGTTGTGGAAATACACAAAATAAATAATAAACGGGTGAAACGATTAAGGAGAGACAATGCATTTCTAAACTCGAGCCAACACATAAATGTATACCGTTGAAGCACTTACAACTTAAATGTGAAAATTGTCGTGTTATTGTTTGTTATTAAGAAAGAGTCAAATATGGAAAATGTACTTTCGACCGAGAGAACATCAAATATGAGGTTTTCTCAGAAATGAGGGTTTTCATAAACCTTCTCGAGGCTTACTGTTGATATATATTATTATTTTCTGAAGTGTAACACGTACCTATGCAGCTAGATGTATGAAAACATGGGTACTTAATTAGTGTTTTATCCGATATGCATGCAAATGTACATTTTAGATAATAAAGAAGACATTTGAGTATTGGTCAGTTATATTTCTCCATTCCTCATTCCATTCTCAGAGCACACCATATGATAGGTCTGGATAATACTACAATAGATGGCTTTTTACTACAACTGTTCGAAGAAAATGTAAGCTATTCGATTTAACCTGGCGTCGATGTCTCCGCTGGCGTTGGTTAACATCTCTGAAACTGTTTCATGGAAGTCAATGGAACCTTACAAATGTATATTGAGTTTCATGGAAGGAACTCAGACAGATCAATAGTGTCAAAGCTATGTTATGCATTTGAACATACCTTGTATTTTACTCTTTTTTTTGATATACGAGTTCTCATCTCTCATCGTATCTTAGATACCCTTCAAGGGATTCATTGAAACTTTGCACATGAATTCACTGTCATAAAAGGATCTCATCGACACAAATGCCACAGAAGTATGCCCTTTCTTTTCTTTTTTTTTTATCGTTTGTGATAAATTACTTTCGTGCATTGTGACAGATGGTCCGAATGTATTGCCCGTGACAAATTATCCTCCTGAATCGTCTCTGACCAACGTGTGTGATATATTACGCGCATTAATCGCCTGTGAAAAAAAAGGACATTATTCGCCCTCCTCATGTTTCGCTCGTGACAGACAACGCTCATGTGTCCGCCAATGAAAATAGGTACGCATATCGTACTGAACTAATTGTTAACTGGTCCTTATGTTATTGCACATGACAAATGGTTCTAATGTATCATACATTTAAAATTGTTCTTATGCTCGAACATGGCAAATGATCCTCGAGTATCGCATATACAAAATGATCCTTGGGTATTGTACATGGCAAATGATCCTCGGGTATCGTAAATGCCAAATGATCCTTGGGTATCGTAAGTGCCAAATGATCCTCGGATATCGTTGATGACAAATGATTTTCAGATATCGTACATGACAATGATCCTCGGGTATCGTACATGACAATGATCCTCGGGTAGCGTAAATGCCAAATGATCCTTGGGTATCGTACATGACAATGATCCTCGGGTAGCGTAAATGCCAAATGATCCTTGTGTATCGTAAATGACAATGATCCTCGGGTAGCGTAAATGCCAAATGATCCTTAGGTATCGTAAATGCCAAATGATCATTGGGTATCGTAAATGCCAAATGACCATCGGGTATTGCTTATACAAAATGATCCTTGGGTATTGTACATGGCAAATAATCATGACAAATGATCCTCGGGTATCGCATATACACAATGATCCTTGGGTATTTTACATGGCAAGTAATCAAGACAAATGATCCTCGGGTATCGTAAATGCCAAATGATTCTTGAGGATCGTAAATGCCAAATGATCCTTGGGTATCGCATATAAAAAAATGATCCTTTGGTATCATACATGACGAATAATCATGACAAACGGTCCTCGGATATGGCATATACAAAACGATCCTTGGGTATCATACATGACAAATAATCATGACAGATGATCCTCGGGTATCGCATATACAAAATGATCCTTGGGTATCATACATGACAAATAATCATGACAAATGATCCTCGGGTATCGCATATACATAATGATCCTTGGGTATCATACATGACAAATTATCATGACAAACGGTACTCGGGTATGGCATATACAAAACGATCCTTGGGTATCATACATGACAAATAATCATGACAAATGATCCTCGGGTATCGCATATACAAAATGATCCTTGGGTATCATACATGACAAATAATCATGACATATGATCCTCGGGTATCGCATATACATTATGATCCTCGGGTATCGCATATACATAATGATCCTTGGGTATCATACATGACAAATAATCATGACAAATGGTCCCGGGTATCGCATATACAACATGATCCTTGGGTATTGTTCATGGCAAATGATCATGACAAAAAAAATGATTCACGGGTATCGCATATACAAAATGATCTTTGGGTACCATACATGACAAATAATCATGACAAATGATCCTGGGGCTTTGCATATACAAAATGGTCCTTGGGTATCATACATGACAAATAAATATGACAAATGGTTCTCGGGAATCACATATACAAAATGATCCTTGTGTATCATACATGGCAAATGATCATGACAAATGATCCTCGGGTATCGCATATTCACAATGATCCTTGGGTAGCATACATGGCAAATGATCATGACATATGATCCTCGGGTATCGCATATTCAAAATGATCCTTGGGTAGCATACATGGCAAATGATCATGAAATATGATCCTAGGGTATCGCAAATACAAAATGGTCCTCGGGTATCATACATGACAAATAATCATGACATATATCTTCAGGTATCGTATATGCCAAATAATATTTGTTCTTGTGCATGACAAGTGATCATCGGGTATCCTAAATACCAAATCATCCTGACATATCGTACATGATAAATGATCCTCTAGTATCGTGCATGTAAAAATGGTCTTGGGGTATCGCAAGTGACAAATGATCCTCGGGTATTGCACATGACAAATGATCCTCAGGTATCGTACATGACAAGAGATCCTCGGGTATCATACATGCCAAATGATCCTCGGGTATCGTACATGACAAATGATCCTCGGGTATCGTACATGACAAATGATCCACGGGTATAATACATGCGAAATAATCCTTGGTTATCGTACATGGCAAGAGATCCTCGGGTATCGTAAAAGACAAAGGATCCTCGAGTATCGTAATGAAAAATTATCCTCGGGTATCGTACATGACAAATCATCTTCGGGTATCGTAAATGCCAAATGATCCTCGGGTATCGTCAATTCTAATTGATCATCGGGTATCATAAATTCCACATGATCCTCGGGTATCGTAAATGCAAAATGATCCTTGGGTATCGTAAATGCAAAATGATCCTGGGTTATCGCTGATACAAAATGATCCTTGGGTATTGTTCATGGCAAATACTGATGACAAATGATCATCGAGTATCGCATATACACAATGATCCTTGGGTATTGTACATGGCAAATGATCATGGCAAATGGTCATCGGGTATCGCATATACAACATGATCCTTCGGTATTGTACATGGCAAATTATCATGGCAAATTGTCCTGGATATCGCATATACAAAATGATCCTTGGGTATCATACATGACAAATAATTATGACAAATGGTCTTCAGGAATCGCATAAACAAAATTATCCTTGGGTATCATACATGGCAAATGATCATGACATATGATCATCGGGTATCGCATATACAAAATGGTCCTCGGGTATCATACATGACAAATATTCATGACATATAATCTTCCAGTATCGTATATGCCAAATAATGTTTGTTCTTGTGCATGGCAAATGATCATCGGGTATCCTAAATGTCAAATCATCCTGACGTATCGCACATGACAAATGATCCTCGGGTATTGTACATGACAAATTATCCTCAGGTATCGTACATGACAAAAGATCCTCGGGTATCGTAAATGCCAAATGAACCTTGGTTATCGTAAATGCCAAATGATCCTCGGGTATCGTAAATGCCAAATGATCATCGGGTATCGTAAATGACAAGTGATCCTTGGGTATCGTAAATGACAAATGATCCTTGGGTATCGTCAATGCCAAATGATCCACGGGTATCGTAAATGACAAATGATCCTCGGATATCGTGAATTGCAAATGATCCTCGGGTATCGTCAATGCCAAATTTTCCTTGGATATCGTAAATGACAAATGATCCTGGTGTATCGCATATCTAAAATGATCCTTGGGTATTGTACATGGCAAAATATCACGACAAATGGTCCTCGTATATCACTTATACAAAATGATCCTTGGGTATTTTACATGGATAATGGTCATGACAAATGGTCCTCGGGTATCACATATACACAATGATCCTTGGGTATTTTACATGGATAATGGTCATGACAAATGGTCCTCGGGTATCACATATACACAATGATCCTTGGGTATTTTACATGGATAATGGTCATGACAAATGGTCCTCGGGTATCACATATACACAATGATCCTTGGGTATTGTATCATGGCAGATTTTCCTTGGGTATCGCATATACAAAAGGATCCTTGAGTATCATACATGACAAATAGTCATGGCAAATGGTACTCGGGTATCGCATATACAATATGATCCTTGGGTATTGTACATGACAAATGGTCCTCGGGTATCGCATATACAAAATGATCCCGAAGTATCATACATGACAAATAATCATGACAAATGATCCTCGGGTATCGCATATACGTAATGATCCTTGGGTATCATACATGACAAATAATCATGTCAAATGATCCTTGGTTATCGCATATACATAATGATCCTTGGGTATCATACATGACAAAAAACATGACATATAATCTTCGAGTATCGAATATGCCAAATAACATTTGGTCTTGTGCATGACAAGTGATCATCGGGTATCCTAAATGCCAAATCATCCTGACGTATCGTACATGATAAATGCTCCTCTAGTATCGTACATGTTAGATGGTCTTGGTGTATCGCAAATGACAAATGATCTACGGGTATCGTACATGCCAAATAATCCTCGGGTATTGTACATGACAAGAGATCCTCGGGTATCGTACATGACAAATGATCCTCATGTATCGTACATGACAAATGATCCTCGGGTATCATACTTGACAAATAATTCTCGGGTATCGTACATGACAAGTGATCCTCGGGTATCGTACATGACAAATGATCCTCGGGTGTCGTACATGACAAATGATCCTCGGGTATCGTAAGTGACAAATGATCCTCGGATATCGTACATGCCAAATGATCCTCCGGTATCGTACATGACAAATGATCCTCGGGTATCGTACATGATAAATGATCCTCAGGTATCGTACATGACAAATTCTCCTCTGGTATCGTACATGACAATGCTTTTCAGATGTCGTATATGACAATGATTTTCAGGTGTCGTATATGACAAAAGATCCTCGAGAATCATACATGACAAGTGACACTCGAGTATCGTACATGACAAATGATCCTCGGCTATCGTACATGACACGGATTTTGAGGTGTCGCATATGACAATGATTTTCAGGTGTCGTATATGACAAAAGATCCTCGAGAATCATACATGACAAGTGACACTCGAGTGTCGTACTCGTACATGATAATAATCCATATGTATCATACATGACATAGGAACCTCGGGTAGCATACATGACAAATTTTCTTCGGGTATCGTACATGACAAAGATCCTCATGTATCGTACATGATAAATTGCCTTTAGATATCGTACATTGACAAACGATTATCTAGTATCATATATAAAAATAATCGTACACGACAAATGGTCCTCGTCTATCGTACATGATAATGACAATGATCCGCTGGTATCATACATGGCAAATGATCCTCGAGTATCGTAATTGACAAATGGTCTTCGGGTATCTTACATCACAAATTATCACTGGGTATCGTTGGTATCGTACATGAGATACGATTTTCGGGTATCGTGCAAGATCAACGATCCCCCAGTATCGTACATGACAAATGATCCTCGGGTGTCGTACATGACAGACTGTGCATGTATCGCCCATAACAACTGGTTCTTGGGTATCGTACCTGAGAAACGGTCACCGGGTATCGTACAAGTCAAATGGACATCGGTTATTGTACATGACAATGATCTTCATGCATCATTCCAATATATCGTACATGAATAATGTCCGTTGGGTATCGTACATGACAAACGATTACCTGGTATCCTACATGAAACATGATCCTTGTGTTTCTTGACAAATGTCCCTCTGTTATCTTACATTACAAGTGATCATTGAGTATCGTACATGACAAACGATCTTCGGGTGTCATACAAGAAAATGATCCTCGGGTACACTTTTCCTCACGTATCGTCCATGACAAATGGTCCTCAGGTATCGTACATTGGGGTGCTGTACACATGTGTCTTGGGGTATAGTACAAGACAAATGATCCTAGGGTATCGTAAACGACAAATAGTCATCGGGTATCGTATGTGAAAAATGCTCCTCGGTTGATAAATTGTTCTCATGTACAGTACATGACAATGATCCTCATATATCGTACACGACAATGCTCCTCTGCTCTGGTGTCGTACATTTCAAATATACCTCGGGTATCATACACGACCAATGGTTCTCAGGTATCGTACATGACAAAGCAACTTTAAGTGAGGAAGTGTCGATTCTTACGGATGGCAGGAGGAGTCCAGTACTGGTTCTACCCAGGAAAAAATCGACCGTCATGAATAACCTTACTTGTACTGAAAATGACGTAAAACACCATACACACAAACAAACATGATTAATCGTCTTCATGTATCGTACATGACAAGTGATCCTCGGATATCGTACATGGCAAATGGTACTCGAGTACCATGCATTACACATGGTCATCGAGTACCATACATGACACAAGGACCACACATATCTTATATGACAATGCTATTTATGTATCGTACATGACAAACGGTCCTCGAGTACCATAAATGACACATGTTCCACACATATCGTATATGGCAATGCTTTTTATGTATCGTCCATGACAGACGATTCTCGAGTACCATACAAGACACATGGACCACACATATCGTATATGACAATGCTCTTTATGTATCGTACATGACACATGGTCCTCGGGCATCATACATGACACATGGACCACACATATCCTATATGACAATGCTCTTTATATATCGTACATGACAAACGATTCTCGAGTACCATACATGACACATGGACCACACATATCGTATTAACAATGCTCCTTGTGTTTCGTCATTTATTTTCATACAGAACATCCTGATATATCATACATAAAAACGGGTCCTCGGATACAGTACAAGGCAAATGGTCCGCATGTATCGTACGTGACAATGTTCATCGTATATTGTACATGAAAACTGGTCCTCATGTATCGTAAATGAAAATGATCCTCGGGTATCGTAAGTATCTTGAGTATCTCACATGAAAAATGGTCCTCGGGCATCGTACATGAAAAATGATCGTACACCACAAATTGTCCGCATATATCGTAAATGACAAATGACCCTTGGGTATCGCCCATCACAAATGGTCCTCGATATCGTTCATGACAAATGACCCGTGGGTATCACAATTGGTCCTTTGGTATCGTACATGACAAATGGTCTTTATGTATATCGTACGTGACATATTATGCTTTCATGTATCGTAAATGATAAATGATCATTTGGTATCGTACATGACATATGCTCCTCTGTTGTCGTTCATGACAAATGATCCCTAGGTATCCCCCATGACAAATGGTTCTCAGGTATCTTACATGTCAAATGGTCATCTTATTTCGTACATAACAAATGGTCATCGGGTATCGTGTATGACTTATGAGCCTCGTGTATCTCACATGACAAATGATCCTCAAGTATCTTACATGACAATTGAACCTCCGGTATCGCACATAGCAAATGGTCCTCCGGTATGACACATGATAAATGTTCCTCCTGTATCGCATATAACAAATGGTCCTCGGGTATCGTACATGACAAATGTTTCTCAGGTATCGTACATGACAAATGAACCTCAGGTAACGCACATGACAACTAGTTCTCCGGTATCTTACATGACAAATGGTCCTCGTGTATCGCACATGACAAATGGTCCTCGGGTACCGCACGTGACTAATGGTCCTCGTATATCGCACATGACTAATGGCCCTCGTATATCGAACTTGATTATTGGTCCTCGTATATCGCACATGACTAATGGTCCTAGTATATCGCACGTGATTATTGATCCTCGTGTATCGCACATGACAAATTGTCCTCGGTTATCTTACATGACAAATGGTTCTCGTATATCGCACGTGATTATTGGTCCTCGTATATCGCACATGACTAATGGTCCTCGTATATCGCACGTGATTATTGGTCCTCGTGTATCGCACATGACAAATTGTCCTCGGTTATCTTACATGACAAATGGTTCTCGTATATCGCACGTGATTATTGGTCCTCGTATATCGCACATGACAAATGGTCCTCGTATATCGCAAATGATTAATGGTCCTCGTGAACCGCATATGACTAATGGTCCTTGTGTATCGCATATGACAAATGGTCCTCGTATATCGCACATGACTAATGGTCCTCGTGTATCGCATATGACTAATGGTCCTTGTGTATCGTTTTGTTAATTACCCTGTTTGTTTTGAAAAGGTTATAAGAGGGTCAATCAAGGTAAAAATATAAGTCAGTAAAACGTATATTTCAAAACGGTAATGTTAAAAAAAGCAAAAACAACAATGACAAAAACAAACAAAGTTGCTTTGAACTATGATGATTGTAAATTACATATATTCCTCCATGATGCTGTTTTGAACGATGATGATTGTAAATTACATGACATCAATTACATATATTCCTCCATGATGCTGCTTTGAACGATGATGATTGTCAATTAATATATTCCTACATGATGCTGCTTTGAACTATGATGATTGTCAACTACATATATTCCTACATAATGCTGCTTTGAACGATGATGATTGTAAATTACATATATTCCTCCATGATGCTGCTTTGAACGATGATGATTGTAAATTATATATATTCCTCCATGACGGTGCTTTGAACGATGATGATTGTAAATTACATATATTCCTACATGATACTGCTTTGAACGATGATGATTGTAAATTACATACTACCCAGACGTGTCGTTCATTGCATCCACATACAACAATCCCTACCCAGATATGTCGTTTTTTGCATCCACATACACACTCTACACAGAGTTGTCATTCCTTGCATCCACATATACAACCTCTACCCAGAGGAATCGTTCATTGAATCCACTTACTATTATCTCTACCCAGAGTTGTCGTTCCTTGCATCCACGTACAACAATCTCTACCCAGAGGTATCGTTCATTGTATCCACGTAAAACAATATCTACACAGACTTGTCGTTCCTTGATTTTTTGTAAGGGACACCCCACGGAGATCTCGATTTGTAAGTGAGAAAATGTTGATTCTTACGGATGGCTGGAGGTATACAGTATTGGTTCTTACCAGGAATAAGTGGGTGGTCTGCCTCCACCACTAAAACACCGTCGTACATAGCCTGGACGTTAAACCACAATCAAACAAATGGACACTATGCTGTTAATTATACTTTCAGTTAAAATAGTATAGCAAAGGATAAATAAAGATATTTTAAAACAGCAATTGTCGTTCCTAAAAACATACACATTGCATCATAAATACGATGGAATATATTTTTTTGTAGAAAATGGATAAAGTCGATATGTTTTAACATCAACGAAGCAAATTATAATTACTTATTGTGGGAGAGTAAGCGTACATCACCACCCTCGGTGGTTCATAATTGAAAATTATGAGAACAATAGAAATTAAAATGAAGAAAATATCTTTGTTTTAATGATATTAAATAATATCACGAAAACTGTTCGGGTTGTTGACAAAAAATCCGCGTTTTACACCGTCCTTTTTCACAGTCACGGGTCTAGTGAGGTTACCCAAATGCAACTTTAAAGCTGTCGTATATTGCATGCATACAAAAGGCCCGGCCTTCGTGTGGTGATAGTCACGTGTCTAGTGAGGTTACCCAAATGCATCTTTAAAGCTGTCGTATATTGCATGCATACAAAAGGCCCGGCCTTCGTGTGGTGACAGTAAATGAAACAACTACATCTATTTTAAATATTATTTTATTAAACTTTATAATTGTGCCGAAATGTGGGCGGACACCAGTATACGATAGAAATATTTAATGAAAATGGGGCGGGCATTGATATGTTTATGCTTTTTATTCAAAAACAACGATTCATTTTCAATTATTAAATACATTCATGTCTTTCAAAAGATACACAAACATGGGTAATCCTCATTCGTCTTTTTATTTTAAAAAACAATAATAAATATATATAGACAATACCCTACCCGCCTAGTTAAAAAACGACTGAAGTAAATATATATATAAATAATATGTATATGTTACCAGGATTAAAATGAGTTTTTATTAAAAAATCTTTAAATTTCACACATTTTCTTTTATATTATCGCTAAAAATACTATAAAAAAATGAAGATACTGATGTTACAGTCACACGGCCATGTTACGGACCTACGGATGCCTGCGTATATTTGGATAATGAAAATGCGTAATTTTTGCCCCAAATTACGCAAATTTGACCAAAAGTAACCTATATTCTGCGGACGATACGGATTAGTTACGGATGTTACGTATGAATTGCGGATGTTACGGGTAAAACCTGCGGATGAGCCCATCAGCTGCCAACCCGCTGACACATGTCACGGACGACTTACAGATGACTTACGGATTTTACGGATGACTTACGGACGATACGGATGACTTAGAGACGATACGGATGAGTTACGCTCGTGTCTGCGCATGTCGGCTTCCTGTGGCGTCCGCACCATCCGCATATAAACACACGCGTATATCCGCAGGCATCCGCACACCCGACAAAGTGTGCGCATCAGTTATGCCCCTGTCACACTATAGCGCGTTTCCACTGCGTTGGCACGGCGTTGTTTAATTTTCCAGAACGCCGTGAGATCGCAAGAAAAATCTGATATTTTTCTTGAAGATGGAGATGTCACGGCGTCCTCACAGCGACCAAGGCGTTGCTACGGAGCTCCCATGGCGTTCTATCGCGTTCCTACGGAGTTCTTTTTGGCGATTGTCTGCGCTCTCACGGCGCTTCCACTGCGTGCACTGGGCTTTCACGGCGCTCACACTGCGCTGACGGCGTGTTGAAGACGTTCGTTTGCACTACCTATTATTCATTTATACTATTTTGTTCGTTTTTGTCATGCAAACGCCGATGGACGCGGTAGAAGCGCCTTGGGAGCGCAATGATCGCCGTGACAGCTCCGTACAGTCGTTGTAAGAGCGCAGTAAAATAAATAACACTCCGTATAAGCGCCGTAGACGCGCCGTATAAGCGCGGTAGAGACGCAGTGACATCTCAGAGAACGCCGTACAATCTCCGTGCAAGCGCCACCGACAACCACAGCGTTCGCACTGCGACCTCTGTGCGCGCCCGCGGAGCTCCTGTGGCGTTGTAGGAGACCTTACTGCGCTGCTATGGCGACCTTACGGCGACCCCACTGCGCTCTTATCAGAACGCCGAGCGACGGCGTTTGTTTTGTGCATGCTCAAAGTGCGCGCCGTCGCTTGGCGTTCTATGCGATCCCAATGCGTCTACTGGCGATGCCACTGCGTTGCTGTGGCGATGCTTGCGATCGTATTGCGCGCACCTCGGCGTTCTGCATTTTTCTTGGACGCCGTGGGATCGCCGTGAGAACGCGGCCCTAGTGTGACAGGGGTTTTACGTATCTTACGTATCCTGCGGATGAGTTTACGTATCTTACGTATGGGTTACGTATTCTACGTATGGATAACGTATATTTTGCGGATGCTTACGTATATTTCATCCGCAGCAAAATTTTGAGATTTTCAAAATTCCCGCTGCGGAT
The DNA here is from genome assembly GCA_037043455.1 of Cyrtodaria siliqua. Taxonomy (NCBI): domain Eukaryota; kingdom Metazoa; phylum Mollusca; class Bivalvia; order Adapedonta; family Hiatellidae; genus Cyrtodaria; species Cyrtodaria siliqua. Next base: position 134,061 of record JAWPHD010001313.1, read on the forward strand.
CTGCGTATGTCTGCGGATCCTGCGGATTGGGTTACGGATAAATACGGATGCTTACGGATGATACGGATTCTTGCGGATGCTTACGGATTTTGATCCGTAAGCATCCGCAGCTACCGTAAGTGGCCGTGTGACTGTAGCATTAGGTCTAGTTTAAAATTAGCTCGATATGTTAAATATATTTCCTACTATTTAAAAACTAAAATCTTATTATTTCTATAACAACAAAAGGATACAATCTACTCGGAGTTACATATAACTCTCACTTTTTTGATAAGAAATATGGTCACAAATGACAGGAAAAAAACATGAAAAAAGAAGTTTGATTAAAAGTTAGATTCATACATTATGAATGCTTACAATGAAACAATTATAAAAATTATGATTTAAAAAATAAATGTGAGAAAGTGATAAAGTGTCGATTCTTACCGATGGCGGAAAGTATATAGTACTGGTTCTACCAATGAATAGTTGGTTGGTCTGCCTCCACCACTAAATATCGACCTTGATACATAACATAAAAAGCTGAAAATGACGTTAAACCCTAAACTAAACATAAAACTCCTAGACTCAAAAATGTCAAAACTTTGTCACCATTCGATTATCAGTGGTACAACGGAACAATTCAAAGAATATTAGTTTTATTCTGAATGTAAAAAATAAAATTAATTGGAAGTAACAAAACGAACACTGAGACTAATACATTATACACATGATCCCCATTCCAAGATTAACGAACACTGAGACTAATACAGTATACACATGATCCCCATTCCAAGATTAACGAACACTGAGACTAATACAGTATACACGTGATCCCCATTCCAAGATTAACGAACACTGAGACTAATACAGTATACACGTGATCCCCATTCCAAGATTAACGAACACTGAGACTAATACAGTATACACGTGATCCCCATTCCAAGATTAACGAACACTGAGACTAATACAGTATACACGTGATCCCCATTCCAAGATTAACGAACACTGAGACTAATACAGTATACACGTGATCCCCATTCCAAGATTAACGAACACTGAGACTAATACAGTATACACGTGATCCCCATTCCAAGATTAACGAACACTGAGACTAATACAGTATACACATAATCCCCATTCCAAGATTAACGAACACTGAGACTAATACAGTATACACATGATCCCCATTCCAAGATTAACGAACACTGAGACTAATACAGTATACACATGATCCCCATTCCAAGATTAACAAACACTGAGAACAAAACAAACACTGAGACTAATACAGTATACACATGATCCCCATTCCAAGATTAACAAACACTGAGACTAATACAGTATACACATGAACCCATTCCAAGATTAACGAACACTGAATTAAATGAATGAGAAAAATAAGAAAAATACTGTAGAATTAGAAATGTCCGTATCAAAAATATGTTTTATATCGGTTCCCATAATGCATTTTTTTAAAGGTAAAAGTAAACAAAACTAATACTGACTCGTGTGTGTGTGTAATTCTAAGGTTTATAGTCCGTCCGCCAACGAACACGTCAGGGTATACCTGACGCGATGGGCACATTAGAGTCTGGACTTTACTGACTCAAGCATATGTATAGGTATTAAACTATATAGATCTATACTTATACATATCACAGAAACTTTTGACGCTATATGAGAAAAGAAGAATCCGAAATAGTACAATCCTTGTGTTCACTTCTGCACAGGAAGTTATTTTTCAGCAGTAAATATTATAAATTTTAGTTTTGTTGTTGTTTTTATGTATGGGAATTTATATATATATATATAACCAAATCACGGACAGCAGACAATAAGTGATTTAAATCAGTGAACAGATATAACTTAAAAGTTCGTATATGAATATGTGAAACGCTTTAGCAGAAGAAAAAAAAATAACATCGTATACAAACTACCAAACAAGAATAACCACTTTTGAGTTAATATGTTAAGTTTGCAATCCATCAGTCAAATTTCTTCATGTTAACACCAAACGTTAGAGAGCCAGACAGAGATCACGACCATTTGGCCACGATATTGTTACAAACAATATCACTTAGAATCCGATAGCTCCATTCCTTTGATTCCGCGATAGAATCTTATCAAAAAATGTGTTAGATCTCTGTATGTTAATGTAAAGTTGTTTTTCTTTTCCTCTCCGGATTCATTCAGAATTTGTTTATATCTCTTAATATATTTCGTCTGCTGACATTTTGATTAGCGGCTCAATCTTCACGCACTCACGTGCGCGCGTGTCTATCACAGCAAATTGACGATGGGTGAAATTCTGTAGCATTTCTGATCGACTCGTATACATTTCGTGCGCTTTTGGCGTCTATATTTCTAATATTGTCTACACGGTGTATCGTTTTACCGCCAATAAAAAAAAATGGAGATAAAAGTCCAATTTGTCAGTTGATATGCTAATCCCAAACATCAACAGAAATATAACGCCCAAGTTGTAATCTCGCGATGCTTCAGACGTTATCTCGATAAATCTCGTGCAGTATCCATTGGAACATCTTCATGAGGACCATTTGTCACGCGCGAACGGAAGACAACAGACAGGAACAACTTACAAATCTGTTTATGTTCCTGTATTTTATACCGTAACATGCGTACCTCGGTATTGTTCTACAAAGTCTAATAACGGTCGTCTCAAAACTTGAATGATATCCAAAGTATTGTAAATATGATCAGAAGTATTGTAAATATGATCAGAAGTATTGTAAATATTGTTCTCTCGTATAACAATATAAATCTCGTTTTTTAAACAAAACTCTGCAGTAGATTATGGTTCTCGAAACCTTACTGGTTGGAATTTTGATATAATTATACATATACAGATCACTGGGAACGTCTTCAAAGACAATTACTCGCCGATATTTTACTATGATCAAACATATAGGTTATAATAGCGTAACTGGTTCTCCATGCCCCTTCCATGGTGAGTAAAGTGAGGATGTTAAGAACCTGTTAAGGGGGGCGAGAGGAGGGGTGGGGTGGGGGTGGGGGGTGTAAATATCTTTAAAGAAAGAATTATTCGACTGTATACTAACACCGGGTCAAAGTTCATCATTATCTTTACCCCTTGCAATTGCATACCCTTTCTACTTTCACTTTTCATATCCATACCTAAAACTGTCAAAATCACGATGAGAGGCATTTACAAATATCATTAACATGTCCAGAATATAGTTACAGCCCCAAAATAACAGGAAAATAAACATTAAAAAGTTTTAAGAAAAAAATTAGATCGGCGCTCTTTTATAGAGAACTCCTTTCGACTGCACCAGGTGAGCACATCCGGTTGCTTTAGTATAATATAACCTATATATAACTGTAAGGCATTGTTTTACTGTAGATGGTTATAACCAAACAACATTTAGTCACATAATTTACCACATATAAAAGTACGATATATTCATATATATTTTCATAATATATAATGTTTTAAACGTTACTGTAATTTAAGGAGGATGACAGTGGGGATGAAATATTACGAAAGATGGTTAGATAGTGTAATACCTGAAGAATGTTGAAGGCAAAATATCAGTGTTATGTAACTTAATACTTGAAGAATGTTGATTGTGAAATACCAATATTATGTAACTTAATACTTGAAGAACGTTGAATGTGAAATACCAATGTTATGTAACTTAATACTTGAAGAATGTTGAAGGTGAAATACCAGTGTTTATTATATACTTGGTGGATGTTGAATGTGAAATACGAATGTTTTAATAATTGATGGATGTTGAAGGTGAAATACCAGTGTTATATACTTAACGGATGTTGAATGTGAGATACCAGTGCTATATACTTAATGGATGTTGAATGTGAGATACCAGTGTTATATACTTAATGGATGTTGAATGTGACATACAAGTGTTATATACTTAATGGATGTTGAATGTGACATACAAGTGTTATATACTTAATGGATGTTGAGTGTGATATACCAGTGTTATATACTTAATGGATGTTGAATGTGACATACAAGTGTTATATACTTAATGGATGTTGAGTGTGATATACCAGTGTTATATACTTAATGGATGTTGAATGTGAGATACCAATGTTTTTTTTATTAATTGATGGATGTTAAATGCGAAATACCAGCTAGTGTAGCAACAATGCATGCAATTACGATACAGGCAGCAAAGAATTGAAACACTCAAGACGGAAGATAATAAAGTGTGTGATATCGCGTCATTAATAATGCTGCTGTCAATATGTTTCAGTTTCCTATCTTTTTGTTTTCCATCGCAGAGCACACATTGGCAACAGAAATTAAACCGTATCAAAAGGCCCTGTAGGCAGTATTCTTTTATTTTCTGGTATCACTTGTATGAAAATAGTTATATTTTAAAAGTTTTCTTTGCGCAGTTACATCCATGATGCTGTAAAATACCGACTCTGTTGGCAATATGGACGATGTTGATGAACATATGACGGGTGACAGTGATGATGAATGCAAGAGGGGTGACAATGATGATGGACATAAGAGAGGTGACGATGACTATGAACATAAGACGGGTGGCGATGATGATGAATATAAATGGGGTGACAGTAATGACGAACATAAAAAGGGTGACAGTGATGATGAATTTAAGAAGGATGACAGTGACGATGAATTTAAGAAGGATGACAGTGATGATGAACATAAGAGGGATGACAGTGATGATGAAAATAAGAAGGGTGACAGTGATGAATTTAAGAAGGATGACAGTGAGAATGAACATAAGAGGGATGACAGTGATGATGAAAATAAGAAGGGTGACAGTGATGATGAACATAAGAGGGGTGACAGTGATGATGAATTTAAGAAGGGTGACAGTGATGATGAACATAAGAGGGATGACAGTGACGATGAACATAGGAGGGATGACAGTGACGATGAACATAAGAGGGGTGACAGTGACGATGACCATAATAAGGGTAACAGTGAAGGGGTGACAGTGATGATGAATTTAAGAAGGGTGACAGTGATGATGACTATAAAATGGGTGACAGTGATCATGAGCATAAGAGGGCTGACAGTGATCATGAACATAAGAAGGGCGACAGTGATGTTGAACATAAGAGGGGTGCCAGTGATGATGAAGTTAAGAAGGGTGACAGTGATGATGAACATAAGATGGGTGACAGTGATGGTCATAAGAAGGCTGATAGTGATGATGAACATAAGAGGGGTGACAATAATGATGAACATAAGAGGGGTGACAGTGATGATGAACATAAGAAGGGTGACAGTGATAATGAATTTAAGAAGGGTGACAGTGATGATGAACATAAGAGTGAACTAAGGAAGGGTGATAGTGATGATGAACTTAAGAGTGATGACAGTGATGATGAATATAAGAGGGGTGACAGTGATGATGAACATAAGAGCGTTGACAGTGATGATGAACATAAGAAGGGTGACAGTGAAGGGGTGACAGTGATGATGAATTTAAGAAGGGTGACTGTGATGATGACTATAAAAAGGGTGACAGTGATCATGAGAATAAGAGGGCTGACAGTGATCATGAACATAAGAAGGGTGGCACTGATGATGAACATAAGAAGGGCGACAGTGATGTTAAACATAAGAGGGGTGACAGGGATGATGAAGTTAAGAAGGGTGACAGTGATGATGAACATAAGATGGGTGACAGTGATGATCATAAGAAGACTGACAGTGATGATGAACATAAGAGGGGTGACAATAATGATAAACATAAGAGGGGTGACAGTGATGATGAACATAAGAAGGGTGACAGTGATGATGAACATAAGAAGGGTGACAGTGATAATGAATTTAAGAAGGGTGACAGTGATGATGAACATAAGAGTGAGCTAAGGAAGGGTGATAGTGATGATGAAATTAAGAGTGATGACAGTGATGATGAATATAAGAGGGGTGACAGTGATGATGAATTTAAGAAGGGTGACATTGATGATGAACATAAGAGGGGTGACAGTGATGATGAACATAAGAGGGGTGACAGTGATGATGAATTTAAGAAGGTGACCGTGATGATGAACATAAAAGGAGTGACAGTGATGATGAACATAAAAGGGGTGAAAGTGATGATGATCATAAGAGGGTGACAGTGGTGACAGTGATGATGAACATAAGAGGGTGACAGTGATGATGAACATAAGAGGGGTGACAGTGATGATGAATGTAAGAGGGGTGACAGTGATGAATTTAAGAAGGGTGACTGTGATGAGGATTATAAGAGGGGTGAGAGTGATGAGGAATATGAGGGATGACAGTGATGATGAATATAAGATGGGTGACAGTGACGATGAACATAAGAGGGATGACAATGATGATGAATATAAGATGGGTGACAGCGATAATGAATTTAAGAAGGGTGACAATGATGATGAACATCACAGGGATGACATTGATGATGATGATGATGAATATAAGAGGGACGATAGTGATGATGAATATAAGAGGGGTTGCAGTGAGGAACATAAGGGCGGTTACATTGATGATGAATATAAGAGGGATGAAAATGAAGAGGTATATGATAGTGATGACAGTGATGATGAACATAAGAGGGATGATAGTGATGAGAAATCTAAGAGGGATGGCAGAGATGATGAATATAAGAGGGGTGGCAGTGAGGAACATAAGGGCGGTTACATTGATGATGAATATAAGAAGGGTGACAATGAAGAGGTATATGAGGGTGATGACAGTGATGATGAACATAAGAGGGATGATAGTGATGAGCAATATAAGAGGGATGACAGTGATGAGAAATATAAGAGGGATGACAGTGATGATGAACATAAGAGGGATGATAGTGATGAGCAATATAAGAGGGATGACAGTGATGAGGAATATGAGAGGGATGATAGTGATGAGGAATATAAGAGGGATGACAGTGATGAGGAATATAAGAGGGGTGACAATGATGATGAATTTAAGAAGGGTGACAGTGATGATGAATATCAGAGGGGTGACAATGATGATGAATTTAAGAAGGGTGACAGTGATGATGAATATCAGAGGGGTGACAATGATGATGAATTTAAGAAGGGTGACAGTGATGAGGAATATAAGAGGGATGACAGTGATGAGGAATATAAGAGGGGTGACAATGATGATGAATTTAAGAAGGGTGACAGTGATGATGAATATCAGAGGGGTGACAATGATGATGAATTTAAGAAGGGTGACAGTGATGAGGAATATAAGAGGGATGACAGTGATGAGGAATATAAGAGGGGTGACAATGATGATGAATTTAAGAAGGGTGACAGTGATGATGAATATCAGAGGGATGACAGTAATGATGAACATAAGAGAGGCGACAATGATGATGAAGATAAGACGGGTGACAGTATTGATGATGATGATGATGATGATGATGATGATGATGATGATGAAATAACCATATTCCAAATTTGCTTGCAATACCATACTGCCACACAGGAAAATAAAACATATCTTTGTCCTCATTCCAAGATTCAGAATTTCGTTGCAAATTTGTTTCGATGCGTCCAAAAAACTACCCCCCACCCAACCCCCACCCCATAAAACACGTTTTCGTATATTTTCCGCATCGCCCACAAGTTTTGAGTATTTCATTTAACGTAAACACGTACCTCCTGTATAAAGTTGCTATAGCATTGGATGAAGCACCTTTAGAAATCTTGAAAGACTCCACCTGTGACAAAAATGTTCCAACCCCAACATACCAATTCCAAGTTGATTGGGAGAGCTCGCATTGAAAAATCATTTCAAATTAATCGGGGATTAAATCTAGAGCTGTACATCAGCCTACCAGTGAAAGATAGCTCTACAATAATAAAGACGCCGAGGGAACTCGTATCTATCAGATCATTAGGTGGTTTACAAGCTCTCGTCGCTATTCTTTCATAGGCTGCATTTAATTATACATCCATCCATGCTTTTTACGATACGTAAAAAGAAATAAAAAATGGCTGTTTTAATGTAGTTAAAACTGCCGCCAGCAGCAACCAAATGTTACAACAAAATGTACGCCGTTTCTAAACCTACTGAAGACGAAGTATATATATAACTTACATATTTTGTGAATCCAAACTCTATAGACACAATATAAACGGCTTTAACCAGCCAGACAAAACCCAAAAACTGGAGCGTCGAATTAAGAGTTACCAACTCAAAATTCATTTTACACATGTATATTCAACCACGGGTATTTTAAGAACCCGTGAATAAACCCATACTTTTAATTTGCACATATATATTATTATGGTATCATAAACACCTGGATAGAGTTTTAATAAAAGGTTTTGTAGTGTAACTTTGCCGTTATTTGTCGGGTTAGTTTCTTTAATTATACATCCGTAACGGTTTATATGTTTTTTTACGATAAACAAAAACAAAGAAAACATGACTGTTGTTATATAATATAATAATATAATTCCAACTGCAATTGCATCACGTGATCATTAATTATCTCACAATATTTGCACTTCTCGGATATTTCACGACGTTGTATACAAAGAGCAAAATGAAATGAAATAGGATTTTCAAGATCTGGTGAAGGATGACGTTTTCCCTAAAACAAAAAAAGTGTCCAGATTATTGGAACTTATCGAAATCAAATGTTTTAACACCATATAATTATATATAAATAAATTATATGTTCCCCCTTTAATTTATGGTTGTATAAACTCTCCAAAATCATGCATACAGTTTAAAGGGACACATGGCAATCTTGATATGTGTATTGATTTAATCCAGGTTCATTTTGACTGCAAACTTGCGTGCATATAATATAAAATAATGTTGAGTTTTCATTTTTCTTTACTATTCTATCATGGATTTACATATGTTATTGCTGCAATATTCTCAACAGTTAGTAGTATGCAAACACAATTGGATTTGAACTGTTGTAATAATTAATATTGATGATTGAACAAATGCAAGTTATGTAGAAAAACTAACAGGACGCCCCCAGTTTTACACAAATCAAGATTGCCGTGTATGCCTTTGAAATGGATTGCCCTTCTGACTTTTCTTCTTTTTACATAATTCGACACCATTAACATACTAATACATTAGAGAAAACAACAACATGCTGTTTGATATGTGGTCGGGAAAAAAGTACACGGACACTCTTTACTATTTTACCGAGCGGAGCGATTGCTAAGTTGCTTTTCTACAGTGTTCCGTTAGGGCCATCGTACCATGGCATATTGACGTTTTACAAGTTGATGCGCGATAGTTCGAAGGTGATGGTACGATGGCGATGGTATGATGACACGATGGTATACGATCGTCCATCGCGATATCGCCATCGTACAATCGTACCATTGCGTATAGACGTGTAATGGTCCATCGTACCATCGCGCATCGACTTGTAAACTCGAGTGTACGATGGATACGCAATTGTACTTACCATCGCGTTTATAAGTCGATGCTAGAATGTACGATAGTACGATGGTGGTAGATCTATGATAAAATGGCGATAACGCGACGAACCATTGTATGATCGCCATCGTACTATCGTCCCGTTGCCATCGTTCCATCGTCACATCGCCATCGTACCACCGTACCATCGCAAATCGACTTATAAACGTCGATACGTGTTGGTACGATGGCCCTACTTTTCCCATCTAAGTTAAAGAGGTAAATCAGGCGTTGGGGCTAAAACTGTTAAAAATAAAAGCTATTTAATGACCAGTTTATATACGTGATATAGTTCCATTTTCCTATACATGTATAATAAAGCACAATAATTATAAATGTTAACCCCAAGTTAGCTGTCACGTGGATCATCTCAACACTTTCTACAAATGACGCTCTCGGTGCAATGGTTTGCGATTATTTTTTTTAACTGCAAGTTTAGGTTATAATAGCGTAAATGAGTCTCCATTGCCCTTCCATAGTAAAGTTAGAATGTTGACAACCTGTTAAAAACTCAAACCTGGTTAGAATTCTGGGAAACTTACTTTATCATGCAAATAAACATGTCTGCTATTAAACATCAACAAGGAAATAGGGGGTTTAATACCTTCTAAGAAACAGTTCTTCAGTTGTGTACTAACACCGGGTCAAAGGTCAAACCTATTTTTACCCCTTGCAATTTCGTACCCGGTCTACTTTCACTTCTGAAATTTATATCAAAAACTGTCAAAAACATGATTAGCTCCCTTTTCAAATATCAACAACATGTCCAGAATACAGTTACAGCCAAAAAATAACAGGAAATTGCACTAATAAAAGGTTTTAAAGAAAAAAAAGATTAGCACTCTTTAATACAGAACTACTTTCGATGCACCAGGCAAGCACATTCGGCTGATTTAGTGGAATTAAACCTTTAAAATAATTACCCTGGCGTGTACGGTGTAACCATAGTTAGGAAATACCTTCTTCGGATATATTATTCAGAAATTTATTTTGGTGTTTTTTTTATGTTCATCAATTTAATACAAAAATACTATAGTTGAACAAGTATATATACATATAATACAAATCCTGATGTACTTTATATAAACGTCTCTGTTTACTCACGCGATGTTGGAATTAAAGATAAAAAATAATAAAATAAAGGCCATGGCATCCGCATTCAGGGAAAAAACATGAGCTGAAATGTAGTTCAATATTTACATTTCTATTACATTGCCTTTACATGAACCACTTTCACGCATTGCATTTTAACTCGCAATGAAACATATTTACTTTTGTCGCATACATGTACCAACTCTAAATGTATTGAATTGAATGTTGTTTAACGGCTCATCAACACAGTATAGGTTATTTAGAGCCGCCCTACTCTTATTATCGAATATATTCCTATGGTTCTATAACGTGCTCGGAAGATAGACCGATACACGGGACCGCCCGGTTTAAGTCCCCATCCGACGGACGAGGCTAAGAGAACGTGTCTTGCCCAAGAACACACCGACGAAACTCAGTGGCACCACGGAGGATTGAACCCGGGCCTCTGGTTACAAATCCGCCGCGCTACCGACTGCGCCACGCCACTGTAAAAACGTCGCTAAACGCGAAAGCGTTTGTCTCTAAACGTAAAAAAGGTGGCTAAATGTGAATGCAAACGTCTTTAAATGTATAAATATTGGCGTCGCTAAAAGTAACGGGGAAAAAGCTAAATGTAAAAACATTTTCTGTTATTAAATGTAAAAAGACAAAGCTACATGTGTAAAAAACGTGAAATTTTTAATGAAAGAAGGTGATATTATTCAATTTCTCATTGGGTTCGAAACGGGAACTAGGAATTGGGAACCGGGAACCATTTCCTAGTTCCCAATTCCTGGTTTCCAAATTGATTCGAATAAGGAGCCGGGAACTGGGAACTGGGAACCAGGAACCAACTTATAGCGACTTATAGCGACGTTTTTACATTTAGCTTTGCTACAACCGCATGTGGCTATACAAAGTGTGAAATGTTGGCAATGCCGTTTAAAACACTATTTGTGACACAAATGCAACGTTCTAACATTTTTAAAGCCGGGAAAAACATAAACAAAAAACATAATGTATATATAAGGATTGAAGTCAATCTAGTCTATCTTTCTGCGGGGTATAAAAACATAAGCTAGTTTAAAGTTTCACGCACTTTAAACAAGCCTATAATGTTTTTCATACCCCGTAGAAAGATTCAACCTTAAAAATATAATCATTAATAAACACTATGTAATAGAAAGCAGGACAATATCTGAATATAATAAACTTTGCATGAATGTAATAAGCGTGAACAGCAGGAACATGTGTGTTTGTATTCAGATTAGCCATTACTTTATTCAGATTACCCATTACTTTATTCAGCTTACCCATTACTTTATTCAGATTACCCATTACTTTATTCAGATTACCCATTACTTATTTCAGATTACCCATTAGTTTATTCAGATTACCCATTACTTTATTCAGATTACCCATTACTTATTTCAGATTACCCATTACTTTATTCAGATTACCCATTACTTTATTCAGATTACCCATTACTTATTTCAGATTACCCATTACTTTATTCAGATTACCCATTACTTTATTCAGATTACCCATTACTTATTTCAGATTACCCATTAGTTTATTCAGATTAGCCATTACTTTAGACTGACATCAGTCCTTAATGTTATAACATTTTAACTATTATTATAGAATTTCCTTAGCACTGAAAGAGGCAAATATCTCCACGTATAACGTGTATGGTCTTATCTGGACATTAAGTTCAGCCATGAAGAGAAACAGAGCTTGAAATAAAATTAACAATTTTTATGCAGAGTATTATTTTATTTTTTTAATTTGTCTAATTTTATTATTTATAGTCTAATATATAGACTGATACCAGTTTACCATTACATTAACACTCAATAACTCAGAGGAGCATGTCAGAACGTTGAGACCAAGATTGAGACAGGTGTAGAGTTTAGACGGGAATTTACGAGATGTTGGAACAATAACCTGGGCCAATCAACACATAGCATTGAACCGACTGTGTGATCGGAGTGAAATACTTGCAGACGGACAGTCTACAAGATGGAATAGTTATTTGGATATTTCTGGTAAGTCACTTATAATAAAAGCGTATAAAGATATGTATGTATAAAATTAAAAGTTAAGTGGCTTTATGAATTCAAGGTGAAAACGGAGAGAAAAGTTATAAAAATAAAATAATCAAATATAGAAAAAAAGATGTTACACGTTCGATGTGTCTAAAAGAGTAGTAATATATATACAAATATATATTAGAAAATAATAGAGTATAGTAATATATACGAGGGTTGTTCAAATAATTTATAATACGTGGACTTTTTCGATATCGCACTCATTTTTTTACTTAAACCTTTAAGATTCATATACTTTGTAATCCAACTCAAAAAAATCGTTTGATTTAAACAGAAATTCGATACCATGTCTTCTTACGTTGCAATGAATGATCTAATAGGACGACAAATCCATCTACGGAGCAGTCCAAAATGAGACGTCATTATATTATAACTGCATTTCAGGAATGGCTAAATGAAAGGTTATTCGTCGTCAAAAATACACTAAACTAAAGTAGCATTGTCACTGTATTCCAAAATTACAATTATGAAATTTTATAAATATTGAACAAAGAAAACTATGATAAATATAAATAAGTAGACGCACTCTTCCGTGCTTTTACGTTGAAATTGACGACGTCAGAAAAAGGCAGAGCACAAAAATGTTAACAAAATATTAAATTATATTAACTTCTTATAAAAAAAATAATAAAAAAATACACACAAAATAAAATTCACACAAAATGAAATATAAAAACTTAAAATGTTAAAATCTTACATATTTTCTTCAAGATGTGTGTGTTAATAAATTCAGCATACCGATAGATCTATATAATAAATAAATATGTCTTTTTGGAATGACTATGCCATTTGTTTTCTAAATACTTTGAATATATATGCCAAACTCGATCGAATTCATATTATCTCTTTCTGAAGTTGTTATATACTTATAAAACATGATTATTCGACAATGCTGTAAAATATTTATTTAATGCAAACTAAGAATAATAAAATAATCTAATTAAATTGCAATTAAGTTGACTATTTATAACATGTTTCATCATTTATAACGCTATGTTGTTGTTGGTTTTCAAGGCGTCATATCACACAAATGGTGTGCCCCATGGCTGCTACAGCTTATCGTGGGGTTGTAAAACTCGTATTTCTTGAAATCTGTTTCCAAAAACATTCTTATATAAAAGTGAAAATGTATACCTTTACTGCAAAATAATATAATTTACTCGATTTTTAAAAGCATATTAACTATTAAGGACTATTGGTCAGCCATCTTTGAAAAGAAAATCCAAAATGGATGGGGTATGTTTAATTGAAATTTTCATCCAAATGCATATTATAGGCATGAAAATGTCAATGATATAATAGATGACAGTAATTCAACACTGTTGATGTGAACATAATATCAGAAACAATATTTATCTGGCAGAAATAGTGCCCTTTATATTCGAAAAGTTTAGTACAATTTTACTCGAAGATGGTTTGTTTTTTATGTTAAATAAATGTGTCCATAGAATTGTCCTTTTTTTTTCTAAAAATGGCACACGAGACATCATTTCTAAATAAAGTAAGCCATGTTATCACATCATCATGGACAAATTTATTTAACATAAAAAACAAAACATCTTCGAGTAAAATTGTACTAAACTTTTCGAATATAAAGGGCACTATTTCTGCCAAATAAATATTGTTTCTGATATTATGTTCACATCAATAGTGTTGAATTACTGTCATCTATTATACATTGACAATGTTCATGCCTATAATATGCATTTGGATGAAAATTTCAATTAACCATACCCCGTCCATTTCGGATTTTTTTTTCAAAGATGGCTGTCCAATAGGTAAAATTTGAACGGCCCTCGTATATCATATATTAGAAAAGTATAGCATCGCGATATATGTAGCGATAATAGTGGTATTAGTTGTTTTTATTATTATTACTATTATTTTTAATTATTGTTATTATTAATAATAATAATATTATTATTATTATTCTTTCTATAATGATTATTTTAGAAATAAATACAACACACATCTATACCGAGAACTGAGTTTTATTCAACATGAGCAACTCAACGTCAGACGGAGAGCCGAAAAGTGACGTTTCTTCATCCTATAACCATGACAAGAACGGCAAAAAATACGTTTCCCCCGCAAAAAGACTCCTTCGAACGCCGAAATGCGCGCGATGTCGTAACCATGGTGTTGTCTCTTGCTTAAAAGGTCACAAGAGGTCGTGTAGATGGCGTGACTGTCAGTGCGCCAACTGTCTTCTGGTGGTGGAGAGACAACGAGTCATGGCTGCACAAGTGGCTTTAAGAAGGTATTTATAAGTGTTTTATAAAAGTACGAACTCCATGGACATAATTCTCTAGAGTGTGTACTAATATTATTCGATTATTCGTTACTGACGATGAAAATTCTTTCAATCCTAGTTTGCACCTCCGAGGTTCATGCATGTATATAATGTCAAAACTGCTATATTAATATCAAACGACATTATCATATGATTTTCTATGTTATAAATTATTTAAATCGAAATGCAGGTAAAGTGGCATCTACTTGGACCGACGATTTTTTTAAATCCTATGTGTATATACTGTCAAATCTGATAACTTTTATTTTAGTATCAAACGACATAATCCTGTAATTTTCTACGTTTGAGTCGAAATGAAGGTAAGATGCACGCTGCTCTGGACCGACGAAACACCAACGAACGATATAAAAATAAGTAAATGAACAAGTACGGATTTACGCATGTCTATAAGACTACATGGCAAAGTGATGATGGCCAAGTGATACAAAAAAATATCGACGATCACAAAAACATTCCAAATAAGTTAAAGGCGGACAATCGTCGCAATCGACAATTTATAGAGTAGAAATTCCTTTTTTTCAATGCAAATAAGTTTACTGAATATTTAATATCATCGTCGGATGGAAATACAAAGTGTCCTGTTTGTAAACTGTTTGTAAACAAAAATAAAACAAAGTGTGTAAACAAAAATAAAAACAAATAGTGCCAAGAGCTGATTCTGCTTTAACAAGAATAGGTATTGATTAATGAATAGTTTCAGAAAACAATATTTTTTAAACTATCATGAATTCGGAATCGAATTTTTAATAAAGAAGCAAATTATTGAGCCCTGTCCTAAAATAGCTAAACACGTTTTGGTTTTCTGTGTTTTGTGTATTGTTTTAAACAGCATTGTTTAAAGATTGTAAACGTAAAAGACATGCGAATTTACACTTTATTAACCCGCTAAGCACGACTATAATAGCCTTTGCGCCCATTGTAAACCCAGATCAGCCTGCGAGTAATTTACAATGTCCGGCTGCTGATCAGTTTCCCCCCAAAACACACCTTTGTCACATAAATGGAATGGACTTAATTCAAAGAAAGAACAGTCCATTATGTATATGTAGCGGGTTAATGATTAAATATAATCACTTACATACAAGTAAAAATGCTAAGTGTACATATCTGCATCAGAGTCGTCGGTATTGAACATATACTCACGGTCAATGAAAACGCAACTCCAAACAAAACCTTTTAAAAGTTAGAATTTGAGGCTTACATTTTCATTGACCGTCAATATACATTATTCGAATACTATGATCCCATGCAATGTCAGGTCGAATTATTTAACCCATACCTAGAAAAGTTTGCTATTTTGAATTACACTGAGGATTTAAAATGTTTACGTAACACTAACATGTTTATCGTTTTTGATACATATATACTGACGGTCAATGAAAGTAGCTATACAAATCGAACAGGAAAAGTAGCATTCAAGGACGACAGTCAACCACAAACACAAACACACAGAGAAACAAAGAACGACTTTAAAGGATGAATACAAGGCAAGATAAGACATCACAAACACACAAGGGTTGACAATAGGGCTACCACCTTGGAAAGGTCAGTGGCAAAAAAGCCGCTGAGGTTTAAACCGGTTTCTAGGGTGCACTAAACCTCACTCTTACCGTATTGTCATCCCAATAGACGGGATAGTTTAAATAAAGATATCCCCATCAGGTTATAATATCTAACAAACAAGGCAGCATTAACGGGCAATAGAAGCAAAATTCATAAATGATCATGTATATATAATATAAAACTCAATAAGTTTATAATGTTGGATTATCGCAAACCATTTGGAATAAAACTGCTGAACCAAATGTTTTTTGTTTTTTTTTCTATTTAATCTTGATACCTAACTTGTCTTACATGTTTATTGGTAGACTTATGACAAGCAGTCACGCAGTTATTTACCTTGTCATTTAATATGGTTATCATAATAAGAAAAGTGTTCCACTAAATTTTAAGCTGCATTAATCTGTCTCGGAATAAATGCCAATCTTTTTATCCGCCTTTTTATTGTTTGACCTCTGACAATATTATGCAATGAATGTTTCCGAGAAAATATTTTTTTGTGCGATGTAACTGAAGAAAAGAAACCCGAAAATGCAGTGTGCATTTCATAACAACCATGTGGAATGCACTAAATCCAGATATGCATGTAAAAAAAGTTAAATGTCGACTCGTTATATGAATTATATAATATTTTGTCCAAAATGCATCAAATTCTATATTTTAAAAGGATTTGTTTTTGATGCGTTTTCATTGACCGTGAGTATATATCTATGTCATTAGAACACATACATTGGACACATTATTTCTAAAAGATCGGGATAATTCAATCCCATTTAATATGGGTTATCATATTTAGATTTATAATAATGCTAAAATCATTGATGGAAAGTGACAGCTAGAGTGTACGATGTAAATTCAGAGTTTCTTGAAAATTAAATATTGCATTCATTTCGTATGAAATGGTATATATATTTTGAAGGGCAATTTTAATAGTCGAGTTTGAACTAGTTTCTATGATAACGTTTAAAGTTCCAAGATATACGTAATCTTGATTAGGATTTTATCAGCTTTAAATTGATATATGATGAGCTTCTGTGTTGATCTTAACTTCCTGTCTCAATTTTTGTCTTTTTCAAAGTTAACAACTGTTACTAAAATCATGTTAAAGTTCTCCGGCCATGTTTTATTTCATGAACATGTTTATGTTTATTTAAATCGAAATCAATACACAACTATAGATATTTACAATTCACACATAGCAATATCCGTGAAAAACGAGAATACGATTTTATTTGATGACGTAGAAAACTTTGAATAGGTAAATTACTCCACAGGTAAATGTAGGTATCAATTATCTGGCAATAGTTGTGCAGCTATACAATTCAGATTTACCTCATTTCCCCGTGCAGTCACGCAGTGGTAAAAGTAGTATCTACGTCATGCACATAATACTTATAACTTAGTAGCGGTTTTCAATATATGTTTCTATCCGAGACTATCAAGAAATTTTCATATGATGTTTAAGAGTTAAATTTGTTAATTGATAATACTACAAAAAGAGTGGCCATTCATCTTTAAACTATAGTATGACAAGATGTAGGGCCAAAACAAACAGAGACTCCAACATTAATGTGTTTGATGTAATATTAAGAAATTGTCAGTGATACTATTCTTTTATAATTCATGGATTTCAGACATCAAGCGTCGGAGAATACAGACGCGCTGAAAGACAAGGTACAGACAATAACTAGCATGCTACATCACCGGAAGTCAATACAACGAAATCGTCAATTTCATCAGCGTCATCTTACCAGGAACGCCCTCTATGGTTAGTTGGTTCATTGTACTTGTCGTGTGTTTGCCTTTTCAATGAAACCTTGAAGTCATGTGCTATATATATTTCGCTTGGAGTAAAACTTGCATGAAGTAAATTAATAGTCGTGGTAAATGGTAAAAACACACTTTCATGGCTTCAGAAACGCCACTGAGACTTGTTTACCTTTGAAACCTGTTCATAATTTCTGGCATTAACTTCAGTTCGCTTATTGTTATAAAAGCCATAAACATGTTTAAACACGATAATGGAAACATTATGATAGTTGTATTTAAAATACTGCACAATTATTTCCTTCAAAAAATGGGAACATGTAATACTACAGACAAGAGGTAATCGGTAATACCTGCTCGTTTGAGTATATGTAATTTTATGAAAATAGAATTGGGAAACTCAGTTAAATTTTATAAAAATAGATAATATGAATTTTAGGCACTGCCTAAGACCGAGCAGAGCTCTTAAAATAAATACTTGCATGATATATCGGATCGCATGTAAAATTTAACTTGTAAACCAAATATTTTACTCTTAATAATTATTCTATATTGTTGTGATAAAATACTAACCTATCTTATGTTTCTTGTCAATCAACATATGAGTAAATTAATTGACGATTCATAATTTCGATCATCAAAATCAGCTGACCAAGCAATGGCCTAGGCATTTGACACACCTCTAAATTGTGGTAGGTGGTAAACTCAAACTCGGTCTTTATCATTGTTTGTTTGTATGGTGTTTCACGTCATTTTCAACACATGTAAGGTTATATACTAATATGACGGTCGATTTTTTTTGTGTTGGAGGCATCCACCCACTTTTCCTGGGTAGAACCAGTACTGTAAACCTCCCGTCATCTGTAAGAATCGACACTTCCTCACTTACAAATCGAGCTCCCAGTGGAATTCGAACCAGCAGCGATGAGAGGTGAAGGTTTAGAATGCAACGTCGTTAACCATTCGACCACGGAGACGCTTCCTCTTTATCATAGATGTTCAACCAAGTTTATTGTAAAAGTTAAGGTATTTACGGTGTGATTTTTTTAAAACCAAATTTTGAAAATTATCTTATTTTTACTCTTTCCTGGGTTTATATTGTTTTCCAGAGAGAATTATTTTGTATCTGACATATCTTTTTGGCAGCTACTACAAACAGTGTCATTGAACTTTTTCAATTCAGTTCTTCTTTCTAGACAAATTTCGCATTTAGAAAAAACGTACGACATCTGTTCTATTTCAAAGGCAAGTATAGCATCCATAGCAAGGTTGAATTTTTCATTTTTCTGTAATGGTGCAGCTTCTGGTATGTCATTTATTTGATATGTTTTGATAATATACCTTTTTCCCGTTTATTTCTCATTTCTCTGTTCTTTGATTCTGATTGTGTTTCGTTTTCAAGAGGATTTGATTCCTAGTTTCCTACATAAAGATTGGATGTCATTGGTTATATTAGAGTTGGAATTTGAGTCCTTATTTGGTTCAGTATATGGTGTACTAATATAATTTTCTGAATTATGTTTGTTCTTGTTGCCATGCGTGTTTTCGGTGGGTGATATTCGCTTTTTACTTTTACTACTATCATCGTCATTAGAACTTGAAACTGTTTATTGTTCAAAAGCAAGTCAATGGTTGTACATGACAATTCTCCTTCATTGGTTGAAAAAGAATACATGTGATATTGCTCTGCACCAAACTCATGTTACATTGATGTTGTAGCCTAAAATGGTACACACAGTTTCAATCTCACAAGCTGTGGCCCTTGACCATTTATCATTTCCCTCTCGTATTAAAGTTTGGTCATGTCAGGACTGTGGTAAATTTGGACTAACTCCTCCATGCCAAACCTGTTATCAGCAATATTATAAAATTATTGCCTTTTAGTGAGGTCGATATGTGTATATATTACATAATTGTCTGTGATTTGTATAGGAAATACTGGGAAGAGAAAAGCTATATCTACTCGTTTCTACTGGGAAATATCTCCCTGGTGTAAAAAGGCATTAATCATTAGAAATATTAATAAAATCATTTTAAATTATGTAATATATAGTTTAATAACCAGTGTTTTTGACATACTGAAAATATCTCCCTCGGTAGAGAAATGGCCCCTATATAAATACTCGTTCTCCGCACGAGTTTTTATATAGGGGCCATTTCTCTACCTCGGGAGATATTTCCCGTATCTCAAAAACACTGGTTATTAAACTCTATTTATCGACCTGATATCGTCTCGGTCGATAATACTTTTCTCAGGTCGATAAATGCAACACATATCGACCGAACCTAAAAGGCAACAATTATTTTATTATTAAATCAAATTATTCATGGAATTTTGAAATTTTGAAATTTTGAATTTTGAATTTGAAATTTTCAAATTTTGAAATTTTTCAAATTTTAAAATTTTGAAATTTTTGAATTTTGAAATTTTGAAATTTTGAATTTTTTGGAATTTTTGGAATTTTGAATTTTAAAATTTTTCAAATTTAAATTTTTTAAAATTTGGAAATTTTCAATTTGAAAATTTTGAATATTTGAATTTTTGAATTAGTTTAATTTTGACAACCAATAACAAATAATAAAACAACTTCTAATGATAAGCATATCGCTTCATTCGTAACTACTTGCGACGGGATTAGCCGAACTAGTACGAATACTCCAAACTACGAAAAGAGACAATCGTCCAAGTGAAACAGACTGATCCCCTGATGATTTGAGGAAAAAATCCGAAATTGCCGAACACAATTTCATCAATGGCGACGCTTCCGGTGCGACACAGTTTTTTTGCCCAGCCAGGTACGATTTCAACATTTGCACATGTGTTACCATTAGCCGATCATCGTCGGCCTCTGCTCGGTACTAAAGTCGACCAAGAAATGTATCCCTCACAGAACGCAGTACACCGAAAACACGCGCACAAACCAATACACAATTACAGAAAAAAATAGAAACAAAAAAGCGACACCACAAACATAAGAGAGTTGACAACAAAGGTACCGTCTTGGAACGGTCAGTGGCAACAAGGGTACCGTCTTGGAACGTTCGGTGGCAAAAAGGCCGCTTTGTGGGTTAAACCCGGTTCTATTTAAAGAAACTACCCGCCAAATAACGGCAAAATTACACTACAAATAGTTTATCAAAATTATATCCAGTTGTTCAGGTGATATTCTAATGTGGATGTGTCGATTAAAGGTAATATTTATTCATGGGTTCTTAAAATATTCGTGGTTGAATATGCGTAAAATGTTGAGTTGGTAACCCTTAATTCGACGCTCCAATTTTGGGGTTTGGCTTGACTGGTTAAAGTCGTTAATTTATAGAGTTTGGATTCTCAAAAAATGTAAGTTAAATATGTCAGTATAGTTTCAGCAACGGTGTACAGCTGTTGTAAAATGTGCCTGTTGATGGCAGGATAGGGACTATAAGATACACCAAACCTCACTCTTACCCCATTCTCCTCCCATTTCAAAGGGACAGTGTAAATAAGGAAATCCCCGCCAGGCTATATCCTCTAGCAAACTAGTATTTATATACAATATCAGTAACACAAAGATGATCATGTATGTACGAATTAAAAAAACAACACAAAAGCCTAGAAAGTCGCAAAGTAAGTAATCGTTGACTTGGCAGAAACCGAAGCAACAAAGAATAAACCGTTAAGGGCACGGCAAGATAATATTTAAGACAAATATTTACCTCCCTTTTCAGGGTTTAGGTTGAGGTCTGTGTAGGGTCCACAATACGGTCTTCACACTAAGAATAAATCGCAAATGCGAGCTGTAAATACGTTTATTAATATGTATCATATACTTCCCTACAAATATGTTGTTTTTGAATATACTATACAACATAGACCTAGATAGTCATACCAGGGAGTAAGTATATATATACTTACTCCCTGGTCATATCAGCCGGGCAATAAAGCTTTATCACACGCGTGAAATATAGGTGAAAAATGTCATATCACGGAAATAACCGAATATTCATCTCGATCCTTTTACCGGAGTGATACGGAAATAACCGATTAATTACGATTGTATACGATTTGTCACGTGCATTGTTTGTCGCCTGCGTTTCATTAGTTACTTCCATCCTGTTTTCGCGGCAGATTATTGGCTATAGAATCATTATCCGTGGATAAAATAACCACTTATGACAATTCATCTTGATTACAAAATTTGTAATTCAATGGAATTCATGGTCAATAAGATTTCGGACAAAAATAAATGTTGTGTACCATTTACGCGACTGACATGAGCACATCAGAATGGACTAGATCTAAACTTTTTTTTCTCCCTGGAAAAGAGCGTACTGAATGAGCTGAAGTTGAAATTTCGACAAAGCTTAAGTATATGATAAATAGAGTAATACAAGAATTATATGAACGTGTTCATGACCAACACTGATTTATAATCACATTCTTGTAAGCATGAAAATAGTCTTATCATATTTAAACAAGTTGCTATTTACTACATAATAGAGCCAATGATACTAAGGTCTTTGCTTTGTTCATATATTGGGTTCAACGATTTAAGAGAGCCAATGCTTTTAAAGTTTTTTCTTAACTGGTGATTAACATATTAACATATTACGGAGGCATTTATCGGTGTTTAAGGGTACTTTAAACCGGCAAAATTCAGATTGTATGTTATAATGTGTTACTTTATATGTATCTGAACATTTTCGAGAGATTTTTGCTTTAAGGTCATCATACCTTCAAATAATGTTACTTTCCACTTAAAAGTTTCAACAATTTCTGTGAAATGATCTTTGAAATATCACAAATAAATAGAAACAATCCTAACATATTTTTTATCAAAAGAGGCTATAACCATATCATTTGCAACGCACTACATGTGTATTGGTTAACTCATTAATGCTTTTCTCGGTGTACGATGACCAGACTGATTGTGGACCGTACGATGACGTTTATGTACATACTAATAGAGATAGTAACGTTCGATGTGTGTCAAATCTTTTCGTGTCCTTAACGGTTTGTTCTGTTTCGCTTTGGTTCCTGACAAATCATTGAGAACTTGCTTTGCGGCTTTCTATACGTTTTTTTTATATCCATATATGCATGATCATTCGTTTTACTTAATTATATTGCATATCAATACTGCATAGACAGCCTGTCGGGGGTTTCTTTATTTATACTGTCCCGTTTAATTCAGACATATATATACATACATATATATCCATGATTCAGATAACAAGCGGATAAGACTGAGCTTTGGTGGACGATAAAACATCGTTTAAACCCTACAACCGTTTTGCCACTGTCCGTTTCAAGGCGTTAACACGTTTGTCAAACCTTGTGTTTTTGTGTTGTCCCATTGACTGCTTAGTGAATGCTACATTTTCTGTTCAACTTCTATTCCGCTTATATCATATACCCGAACACGTGAATTATTAACATGTTAAATATGTTTCAGTAGGTGGGACATCAGCTGGTAGAATATCTGCATCGTTACCTCCAGTGTTGCCGGCTATACTCAGCGAAAGATTACGAAAACGTCGCTGTTTTGCAGACAAAGAATTAGACCGTACCATCGTTATGACGGACAAGAACAACTTCAAACAAAACATTGGTAGTCTGCGTTCTTGTGCGCAGTTTTATAACACACCGTTAAATCTCAATAGGACGGCAGACGATAAAACACTGCTGAGAAGACTTTTTCCGTCACTTAATGAACATTTCTTGGAGGTCGTTTGGCAAGGATGCGGTTGCGATGCTGGCAGGTGTATCCAACATTTACTGGCATCATTTCCCGTGTCTAGGGAATGTGAGGCAGTGCCAGCGGTAATTGCAGGGAGTTATTCTTCATTCAAGATTCCTAAATCGACATCATTAGGACACACTATGCATTTTATTAAAAGAAACTTCATCCGATCTGAGACTGATTGCGTGAAACGATCAGAAATGCCAGTTCCATCTATTACGCATCTGCCGATGTTGGTTCCGCAAACAAAACAAGATAATATTAGGAGTAGTTGCCATGACACCATGGCGGATAAAAGACCTCAAACACAAACAGACATTGAAGATAGATTTCAAATTAATGAAAACTTAAATTCAGACAATGATACAGAAATAGTGTTTTGCAAAACAAGATGCGATTTGAAAAATAAACCAAAGGACTTGCAAGAATCACCAACCATAAAATCAAAAGCAAGTGGATTGAAATTTTCAGTTGCTTCTATTCTAGGATACGAGTAATGAAGAAACTAACATCATTATACATGTTTCTAGTATGTCGTTTAGAAAAATAGCATTAGTGCCATATGGTGGCCCTAAAAAGTCTCCCCGTACATCCAATCAATAGTGTTATCGTTTCATCCCACAGGGATTGTATTACATTCATAGATTCAGTTTTACCCTGATCTACTTTTAAAATATAAAAGTAATTTAAGAACTCTTCTGCGACAAGGACTGTCACAACCGGACTTCTAAGGTGATGTGATTTACAAACTTCTTAAGATCTTTGGTCATAATCACTTTCATACAATCTTTCTTGAACTTGTCAAAACGTTTATCGAAATAGGTTATGACCCTATCATTTTGCAACGCTCTGCATGTTTAGTGGTTGACCTATTTCGCCACTATGTTTTCCTCTTCGATTGTGCGATGACCGGACAGTTGGTGAACCCTTGGATGACATCAAAGGACGGTAGCGTTTGATGCCTGTCTTATATGTTGTCTTGTCGTGCCCTTAATGGTTTGTTCTCTGGTTTCTTTCATCGAGTACTTCCTTTGAGGCCTTCTATGCTTTTGTTTCTTAGATTCAGACAAACATGATCATCTATGTGTGATACTTACATTGCCTTTTAATGCTGGGTTGTTTGTTAGAGAATATAATCTGGCGGGGATATCATTATTTACATTGTCCCGTTTTATTGTGATGACAATAGGGTTAGAGTGAGGTTTGGTGCACATAAAACCTGGTTTAAACCCACAGCGGCCGTTTTTGCCACTGACCGTTCCAAGGCAGTAGCCCCATTGTCAACCCTTTTTGTGTTATGTATACATGTGTGTTTGTATACATGTGTTTTATTCATCTCAGTAATTATTGTTTTTTCTATGCGTGTTTTTGGTTGACTGTACGTGGTCCTTCAGTGTTTCATTTTCTGTTCGACTGTTATATCTACTTTTAGAAATGAAAGCATCGCTTAAGATCAAATAAAAGAAATAATTGGAGAGAAAGTTAGAAATACTATGGTTATAAGGGATTTGCTACCACAGATTAAAAAAATTCTGCATGTCTGTAGGAAAACAATAAACCATGTATGTGAAATCCTGTCTGTTTTCCTTCTGACAATATTGATATGTGAATGAAACGATATTTTTCAGGACATATAACAACCAATAAATGGTATAGAACCCTTTGTTTACACAAATAATGGCTTATTGTACATACAATCTCGCAATTAAATACGAGTTTTACTGCAGCCAGAGACCTGACATCACCAAACGAAGTCACTGCCGCACCGATGCATTTTTATAGACTTCAGGGCACAAGCAGACTATCCCAAAATGCAGTACCGTATTGCCACTCACTATTGCATTTAGACTGTTTCCAAACCCAATAGAAAATTGCTTACATCTTGATTTCTTCAAGTTCCTATCAAAAACTCATCCGACTATAGGCATTATGTTTTCTCATCAATCTGAATTTACTTATCATAAGATCAGACTTGTTTTTCTAATATAATTTATATACACTTGGTTCTTTATGTCAAGAAGATATCGACGGGCAAAAAGCCAAAAGACACCTACAGCCCACTTGAGCTTTGCAAGTTTAGAAGATTGTGTCGCATTTTGACGTAAAAATGCCTTTCTGGATGTATTAAAACCACACAATTCAAATCTGTTTTACTACAATTTATTATTTAAAGTTTCAATTTACCTTGTATGACCTAATTTTCTACTTAAGATGATCTTAGGTTGAACTATTATTTAGATTTAGTGTAACCTATAACCTACGGAATATTTCATTGAAAATTAGCAGTAATATTCTGTTTTTTTATGGTTTCTAAACAGAAAGAATTTATAAATCATTATCATTATACAATACAAATAAAGTTCAGGGCCCTGTTTTATTAAACATCTTACAATAAGTCTCAAATTTTAAAATCGTTCACTTTTTGCACCTAAGCATTCAATGTAGAAAATTATGTGTGCACGTAGTGCAAACATATTACAAGCAGAAGGAAATGAAATGAAATGACGTTTATTTGAAAATTGTAATTTATAGTGAAGCATTTAAAAAATTGATTTACGATCAAAATGGTCGTAAGTTGTTTCATAAAATGGGGCCCAGGTCCGTATTTTAGAAACAATGCAATCAATGCAACGTGAATGTTCTAAAATATCACAGGTTTGTCAATATATACAAATAAATAAATTCATAAACATATCTTATCAAATAAGAATCAATACCCTCTGTGCATTACTCTCTACAAAACGTTACCTTCGACATAACATGTACAACTACTAAAATATATAACAATTAAACTATTTTGGGTTAACATTCATGATCCCTCTGTTACAACACTATGCATGTACATTAACGGAACTAATTCTCTAAGTAGAAAGCAGTTTGAAAGTTATTAGGTGTCAATCCTGTTTTTGTAAGTTTAATAAATAAAATTCAATTTTAAAATAACCCTAGCCGAAATCTTAAATATTCTCATTCAAGCATATTTTAGTCTTTTTTAATACACAACTGATGCAAATTCTGTACTTATGACTGGGGTAATTTTTTTTAAGACTAAACATTATTATGCAATTTAAATGTTCCTTTTTTCTCAAAATACACTTTATTATACTAATAAATATTTAGTTTTATCAATACATTTACTGGACTACATTATAGGCATGTATTAATACTGCCAGATTTAAAAAATAAATAATCTGTAATCACATGAATGATAGACCAAACATTTTAATATAAAGGAACTACATTCTAAAATCTACAATATCTGTATCAAGTATTTTACGGATACTCTTGAAATATAACATGCAAAACACTAAGAGTTCATGTATTCTGGGATAACCGTACACTGGACACTCAGGTAATAATTCAACCTACTACCCAGCATTCCCCACTCTCACCATGCATACAACAATCATTCAGTCGTACCTCGGTTACAACCCTGCATTTAATAGGACTGTGCAGGAACAGAAGGTATTGTGCAACCTGGTTTTAATGTCAATTCATTTTTTTAAAATTAATTTCTAGATATTTGGATCAATAACACAGAAAATAATGAATACAAAAGGATTCATTATAGGCAAATAATGAATAGCCTTATCCCACCAATTATCAATTAATTATCTACTGGAAACAGATGCATCTGATTGGTCAACTCAGATGTGAATCTGACTGCCTCGCTCCCACAAAAATGAGACAGTGTGCGTCACATGATAGATCACAGTTTACAGGTTGTAAGCCAATATTAATGAACATTTCCAAACTAACTTATCTTTGGGACACGTGTCTATCCTGTTAATGGTTTTCTTTTTCTACTTTTTGTGTGCTTTTCCTATATACTATTTTAGGGTTGTCTAAACAACATGGAGAGACCACATTTTTCTTAGGTCGAAATATTTCAGGATTGCTGGTTGTCCTTTTAATATGGAGAAGTTCAATTTATTTAAAATCTTATTCCATGGCTGAAATGTATAGATTGAATGTTTACTAAACATTACTCCAGAATTCAACACATTTATATAAATAATCATTCATGACGAAGATTCTGGCGTGATGAGGATCATGATGAATGATGTGTGTCTGTGGTGATCATCATTTATGGATGGTTTCTGTACAGCTCACTGTCCATTCATTTAGTTCACTCACTGGCATCAGGTGATGGGCAATCTGTAATAGTACCAAGACAATGTTTAAAATATTTTTTTAACGTGTGTGTCTAAACAATTACACACATTATATAGAACTCTTAATATTAAAGATATATGTATGTATGGTAGGTAAGGTTTAACATAACTTAATCTTACAGCCATGTCACGACCATGTCTACTTCTAACAGTGAGCTCTATGCTCAACTTTATCTTTATAGTACTGCCACACTAGCTAGAATACCACCCTAGACATGACATGATACCCCACCCAGTCACATTATACGGACACCGGGACGACCAGTCCCAGAACTACCCTTTATATGCTGAACCCTAGACATATGACGATACCTCACCCAGTCGCATTATACTGACACCGGGATGACCAGTCTCTGAACTACCCTTTATATGCTGAACCCTAGACATATGACGATACCTCACCCAGTCGCATTATACTGACACCAGGACGACTAGTCCCTGAACTACCCTTTATATGCTGAACCCTAGACATATGACGATACCTCACCCAGTCACATTATACTGACACCGGGACGACCAGTCCCAGAACTACCCTTTATATGCTGAACCCTAGACATATGACATGATACCTCACCCAGTCACATTATACTGACACCAGGACGACCAGTCCCTGAACTACCCTTTATATGCTGAACCCTAGACATATGACGATACCTCACCCAGTCACATTATACTGACACCGGGACGACCAGTCCCTGAACTACCCTTTATATGCTGAACCCTAGACATATGACATGATACCTCACCCAGTCACATTATACTGACACCAGGACGACCAGTCCCTCAACTACCCTTTATATGCTGAACCCTAGACATATGACATGATACCTCACCCAGTCACATTATACTGACACCAGGACGACCAGTCCCTGAACTACCCTTTATATGCTGAACCCTAGACATATGACATGATACCTCACCCAGTCACATTATACTGACACCAGGACGACCAGTCCCTGAACTACCCTTTATATGCTGAACCCTAGACATATGACGATACCTCACCCAGTCACATTATACTGACACCGGGATGACCAGTCTCTGAACTACCCTTTATATGCTGAACCCTAGACATATGACATGATACCTCACCCAGTCACATTATACTGACACCGGGACGACCAGTCTCTGAACTACCCTTTATATGCTGAACCCTAGACATATGACATGATACCTCACCCAGTCACATTATACTGACACCGGGACGACCAGTCTCTGAACTACCCTTTATATGCTGAACCCTTGACATATGACATGATACCTCACCCAGTCACATTATACTGACACCAGGACGACCAGTCCCTGAACTACCCTTTATATGCTGAACCCTAGACATATGACGATACCTCACCCAGTCACATTATACTGACACCGGGATGACCAGTCTCTGAACTACCCTTTATATGCTGAACCCTAGACATATGACATGATACCTCACCCAGTCACATTATACTGACACCGGGACGACCAGTCTCTGAACTACCCTTTATATGCTGAACCCTAGACATATGACGATACCTCACCCAGTCACATTATACTGACACCAGGACGACCAGTCCCTGAACTACCCTTTATATGCTGAACCCTAGACATATGACGATACCTCACCCAGTCACATTATACTGACACCGGGATGACCAGTCTCTGAACTACCCTTTATATGCTGAACCCTAGACATATGACATGATACCTCACCCAGTCACATTATACTGACACCGGGACGACCAGTCTCTGAACTACCCTTTATATGCTGAACCCTAGACATATGACATGATACCTCACCCAGTCACATTATACTGACACCGGGACGACCAGTCTCTGAACTACCCTTTATATGCTGAACCCTTGACATATGACATGATACCTCACCCAGTCACATTATACTGACACCAGGACGACCAGTCCCTGAACTACCCTTTATATGCTGAACCCTAGACATATGACGATACCTCACCCAGTCACATTATACTGACACCGGGATGACCAGTCTCTGAACTACCCTTTATATGCTGAACCCTAGACATATGACATGATACCTCACCCAGTCACATTATACTGACACCGGGACGACCAGTCTCTGAACTACCCTTTATATGCTGAACCCTAGACATATGACGATACCTCACCCAGTCACATTATACTGACACCGGGATGACCAGTCTCTGAACTACCCTTTATATGCTGAACCCTAGACATATGACATGATACCTCACCCAGTCACATTATACTGACACCGGGACGACCAGTCTCTGAACTACCCTTTATATGCTGAACCCTAGACATATGACGATACCTCACCCAGTCACATTATACTGACACCGGGACGACCAGTCCCAGAACTACCCTTTATATGCTGAACCCTAGACATATGACATGATACCTCACCCAGTCACATTATACTGACACCAGGACGACCAGTCCCAGAACTACCCTTTATATGCTGAACCCTAGACATATGACGATACCTCACCCAGTCGCATTATACTGACACCAGGACGACTAGTCCCTGAACTACCCTTTATATGCTGAACCCTAGACATATGACATGATACCTCACCCAGTCACATTATACTGACACCGGGACGACCAGTCCCTGAACTACCCTTTATATGCTGAACCCTAGACATATGACATGATACCTCACCCAGTCACATTATACTGACACCGGGACGACCAGTCCCTGAACTACCCTTTATATGCTAAACCCTAGACATATGACATGATACCTCACCCAGTCACATTATACTGACACCGGGACGACCAGTCCCTGAACTACCCTTTATATGCTGAACCCTAGACATATGACATGATACCTCACCCAGTCACATTATACTGACACCAGGACGACCAGTCCCTGAACTACCCTTTATATGCTGAACCCTAGACATATGACGATACCTCACCCAGTCACATTATACTGACACCGGGATGACCAGTCTCTGAACTACCCTTTATATGCTGAACCCTAGACATATGACATGATACCTCACCCAGTCACATTATACTGACACCGGGACGACCAGTCTCTGAACTACCCTTTATATGCTGAACCCTAGACATATGACGATACCTCACCCAGTCACATTATACTGACACCGGGATGACCAGTCTCTGAACTACCCTTTATATGCTGAACCCTAGACATATGACATGATACCTCACCCAGTCACATTATACTGACACCGGGACGACCAGTCTCTGAACTACCCTTTATATGCTGAACCCTAGACATATGACGATACCTCACCCAGTCACATTATACTGACACCGGGACGACCAGTCCCAGAACTACCCTTTATATGCTGAACCCTAGACATATGACATGATACCTCACCCAGTCACATTATACTGACACCGGGACGACTAGTCCCTGAACTACCCTTTATATGCTTAACCCTAGACATATGACGATACCTCACCCAGTCACATTATACTGACACCAGGACGACCAGTCCCAGAACTACCCTTTATATGCTGAACCCTAGACATATGACGATACCTCACCCAGTCGCATTATACTGACACCAGGACGACTAGTCCCTGAACTACCCTTTATATGCTGAACCCTAGACATATGACATGATACCTCACCCAGTCACATTATACTGACACCGGGACGACTAGTCCCTGAACTACCCTTTATATGCTGAACCCTAGACATATGACGATACCTCACCCAGTCACATTATACTGACACCGGGACGACCAGTCTCTGAACTACCCTTTATATGCTGAACCCTAGACATATGACGATACCTCACCCAGTCACATTATACTGACACCGGGACGACCAGTCCCAGAACTACCCTTTATATGCTGAACCCTTGACATATGACATGATACCTCACCCAGTCACGTTATACTGACACCGGGACGACCAGTCCCTGAACTACCCTTTATATGCTGAACCCTAGACATATGACGATACCTCACCCAGTCACATTATACTGACACCGGGACGACCAGTCCCAGAACTACCCTTTATATGCTGAACCCTAGACATATGACATGATACCTCACCCAGTCACATTATACTGACACCGGGACGACCAGTCTCTGAACTACCCTTTATATGCTGAACCCTAGACATATGACATGATACCTCACCCAGTCACATTATACTGACACCGGGACGACCAGTCTCTGAACTACCCTTTATATGCTGAACATCAAGCAAGGGAGCTACTAGTACAATTTTCATAAAGTTTTGGTATGAATCGGCCATGATTGAACCCACGACCTCCTGCATGCGAGGCAGACGCTCCATCACTAGGCCTCGCCATGGTCGATATTATGGTGTCTTTGTCTAGGTTGTAATTCCTTATGTACCAGTGTCAAACAATTACACAGCTTAATATTTTAATATACAGCATTCTCTATAGCATGTAACTGTTATTATAATCTTAATCTGGAAGAAAACATCAAAACCAGTGGAAAAAACACATGTATATTCTCTGTGCACAAGTATAATTTTTCCTGAAAACTTTATTCTAAGCCCACTTCTAACGGAGGGACTTCAGTGGTGCAGTGGATATCATGGTAGACACTTAGTCTGACGATCTCGGGTATGAGCCTCATCTCTTCCCTTAGCCTTGTACGTCAGATGGGGACGTAAATGGGGTGGTCCAGTTTATCGGTGTCTATCCTCCAAGCACATTAAAGAACCATAGGAATCGGTTTGATTACTAATGTATCCATCCTCACTCTGCTCAACTAAGTTTGTTATTATAAGTAATCAATTAGGATCCAACACAATAAATATAAACAGATTTAAGTTCAACATACTGCTGTTTCCTGGGGGTCAATGTCAAATGTGTAGTCTAGGTTGTCTCTGTTGCTGGTAACGTTTTTACTCCTACTGCAATCTATCTCCATGCTCACAGAACTGCGTGACTATAAATATAACATTGTAAAATACGATATTGGTTACAATATAGTAGGAGAAAATTTGACTAATATGTTCCAACATACTGAACTGAAATATACAACGTTGTTTACATCATGGTAGAATAGGGACTAATTTGCCTATAATTATACACCACTGGTTCCTACATATTAGTAGGGTGTCATGTGACTGTAATATACAGCATTGGTTATTACATAGTAAGGCCATGTGACTGTAATATACACCATTGGTTATTACAAAGTAAGGCATCATGTGACTGTAATATACATCATTGGTTATTACATAGTAGGGCATCATGTGACTGTAATATACACCATTGGTTATTACATAGTAGGGCATCATGTGACTGTAATATACATCATTGGTTATTACTAAGTAAGGCATCATGTGACTGTAATATACACCACTGGTTCCTACATATTAGTAGGGCATCATGTGACTGTAATATACATCATTGGTTATTACAAAGTAGGGCATCATGTGACTGTAATATACATCATTGGTTATTACATAGTAGGGCATCATGTGACTGTAATATACACCATTGGTTATTACATAGTAGGGCATCATGTGACTGTAATATACATCATTGGTTATTACAAAGTAGGGCATCATGTGACTGTAATATACACCATTGGTTATTACATAGTAGGGCATCATGTGACTGTAATATACATCATTGGTTATTACAAAGTAGGGCATCATGTGACTGTAATATACAACATTGGTTATTACATAGTAGGGCATCATATGACTGTAATATACATCATTGGTTATTACATAGTAGGGCATCATATGACTGTAATATACATCATTGGTTATTACACAGTATGGCATCATGTGACTGTAATATACATCATTGGTTATTACATAGTAGGGCATCATGTGACTGTAATATACAACATTGGTTATTACACAGTAGGGCATCATGTGACTGTAATATACATCATTGGTTATTACAAAGTAGGGCATCATGTGAATGTAATATACAACATTGTTTATATCATGGTAGGGCATCATATGACTGTAATATACATCATTGGGTAGGGCATCATGTGACTGTAATATACAACATTGGTTATTACATAGTAGGGCATCATATGACTGTAATATACATCATTGGTTATTACATAGTAGGGCATCATATGACTGTAATATACATCATTGGTTATTACACAGTATGGCATCATGTGACTGTAATATACATCATTGGTTATTACATAGTAGGGCATCATGTGACTGTAATATACAACATTGGTTATTACACAGTAGGGCATCATGTGACTGTAATATACATCATTGGTTATTACAAAGTAGGGCATCATGTGAATGTAATATACAACATTGTTTATATCATGGTAGGGCATCATATGACTGTAATATACATCATTGGGTAGGGCATCATGTGACTGTAATATACAACATTGGTTATTACATAGTAGGGCATCATATGACTGTAATATACATCATTGGTTATTACACAGTATGGCATCATGTGACTGTAATATACATCATTGGTTATTACATAGTAGGGCATCATGAGACTGTAATATACAACATTGGTTATTACACAGTAGGGCATCATGTGACTGTAATATACACCATTGGTTATTACATAGTAGGGTGTCATGTGAATGTAATATACAACATTGTTTATATCATGGTAGGGTAGGATTGACTAAAATACATTGGTTACAACATAGCATGGAGTAATGTATTTCTTTTGCTGACAAAATGGTACTCAAACTATTACAGGATTTATTAATTTATTTATTTTGTTAAATAATACCCCCAAATCATGCATAAATCATACGCACAAACATGCCCAAATCATGCACATGTATGAATCAAGCACATGTAAAAATCATCAAATCAGATCCTTTTTTGCTGCTAATGTTTAATAAATATATATTTATCAAAAATGGAGAAGAAAGGTATTAAGTTGGAATAATAACATATTGTGAATCCAGATTCTGGCCTGCAGGTATGCTCTTTATGAATTCATTTTTAAAATGAATGAATAAATGTGAATGAATGAATGGAAGAATGTTTTTCAACCCTTTAAGAGCATTAAAAGACCATGTTAGTCACTGTTTTACTGTTAAGATACTCACTCTGTTATCAATGACCACGGTGGCTCTGTGTTCATTTTTATATGTATACATATATAAGTCTTTCATGTTGCGTATTTTCACTGGTTCACTCTGCAAAAATAAATATAAATATATTTTAGAAAGTCTATATAAATAGGCAAGAGTTGTATAACGAAAATACTTGATGCCCATATATTGTTCTTTTTTTTCCTGCAATTTAGCATGAAGAAAAGTGTGTGAAATTAAAATTCAGCACATTTTTATTTTTTGTTTTGTTTAGGTCAGATAAGTAATACAGCTAAGACCAAGTTACTCAATGTTCAAGGCATCATCATAAATAGTGTAATAAGTTGATGAGTAACGATACTCACAATTATAAAAAAAACTAAGTTTTTTTATCAAAAACAGTACGAGTAAAATACTTTTTCAAAAACTCAGCTTATCTGCAGCTCTGCCAATGCCAATTTTTTATTGCAATAATCCAATATTAAAAGGGAGATAATTTTGGTAACAGGCTTGACAGAGTTATGGTGCTTGTAACACAGAGGATGAACATGTATGCCCCGTTTCAAAGTTTTCTGTCAATAGGTTTTTGGAATATGACAAAATAACAAAAAAATCTAAGTGTAGAAGGGGAATAATTCTGTTAACTTCATGCCAGAGTTATGATGCTTATCACATATGGCTTTGTAATGACGATGAATATGTGTGACACGTTTCAGAGTTTTCTGTCAATTGGTTTTGGGATATGATAAACTGAAACTTTCAAATATAAAACTGAAATTCAAGAGAAAATTACACTGAAATTCAGGACTGGGACTCTGAGATTACTAAACCTGTGATTTCTAACAAAGGGACTCCAGCAACTGAGTGCCAACTGTGTATCAATTCAGAAACAGTTCAACGGTTTTACTTACACACTTTTCAATGGCAGAGTTGCATATTTCCTGAACAAATTCCTTTTTGTCTAGAGATTCTATTCCTGTAACTTTGAGACTGGGTTTCCTCCGACTTGTTTCTTCCACATACACATCAACTCGGAATGGACATGCCTGAAGTATAATATTGCAAGTGAAGAAACTCTGATGGGGCTGTACTGAATATAAACTATATAGTGCGATCACCACACTGAAAAATAGACATTTCTTTGTCTATTATAGCATCCCAAATGTCAAAATGATCTGCATTTCATTCAAGACAAACATGTTTTCACAAATAATGTCCCCTGTAAAGTTTCATGAATCCCTCTGAAATCCTGACATTTTGAGCAATCAAATAGTTGCCCCCATTATATAATATATTTTAAAACAGTGTGACCTGACAATACTATCGTGAATGGCAGAGTGACCCCCAATTTTTTAATTATAACCAACTCAAACATTATACCTCCCATTTCAAATTTGTCAAATTTTCTGTTCAAAAGTTTTTTTAATTAATAAACTAATTTATGAGTGCTAATGAAGCTTATTCATTTTGTGGCCAAGTGGTTCGAGTCTCTGACTTGAAATCACGTGCCCCTTACTGCTATGGGTTCGAGCCCTCATGGGACCAGGAATCTTCAGTCTTCCTCCACCAATGGAAGCAATGGAAGCTGGAAAGTCGCCATAATACCTTAGCTGTTAGTGCGACTATAAAATCCAATTCAATTCATTTACCTCATCCATAATGAGAGCCTTATTGAGCCCCATACTGTTGAGTGTGATCCACAGATCCTCTACATCATGTATATACCTCATCCATAATGAGAGCTTTATTGAGCCTCATACTGTTGAGTGTGATCCACAGATCCTCTACATCATGTATTTACCTCATCCATAATGAGAGCTTTATTGAGCCCCATACTGTTGAGTGTGATCCACAGATCCTCTACATCATGTATTTACCTCATCCATAATGAGAGCTTTATTGAGCCTCATACTGTTGAGTGTGATCCACAGATCCTCTACATCATGTATTTACCTCATCCATAATGAGAGCTTTATTGAGCCCCATACTGTTGAGTGTGATCCACAGATCCTCTACATCTCCGTCGGCATCCTCGGCTTCCATGACATTCAGTTCAATAAACCCGGCCTTTGTAATCTCCCCATCCTGCAGGGACGTACGCTCTACAATAAATACAATCATTCATACACAGACAATTCAGGAAGTTTCTTCACATTCCCCTTCATTCAATGTCATCATAAGACATCATCCTCATCAGACAGAATATAGAATTAGAGAAATGCCAATACAAATTGAACAGTTGATAGCTTGGAACATTACATCTACACAAATGGTATTTAAAAGGACTGTTTATTTACACCAGTGAAACTAATCAGTTTGAGAAAAGCTGATGCTGTGATGCATTGGTGTATCTAGTCCAAAACACGGTGTCAGACTAATTGCCTGCAATCCTCCCTAATCTGGATATTGGTGAAGCCCGATCAATCGATACGGTTAACAGTAGAATTACTGTTACAAGCATTCATATTTATTTATGGCAATCCTATGGTCATACCTTCAACAACCTCCCATTCATCCTCGCCAAGTTCCTCTCCGCTAGTGCGTAGGTTGAACCAGTTAAACTCATCTTTACTCATTGTTCCATTGTTGTCAAGGTCACACAGGTCAAATATGTCCTCCAAAGCTCTCCTGTTCAAAAACAAAACAAATTCAGTCATGAAACGTATTTCTGTAATTCGCGCCAAGTCTCGCCCCATTGTTGTATGACCAGACAAGTTGTCGCTGTAGATGGCCTTTTATATTTATATAGAACTTGATTAACCAATTTATACAGTGAAATGTGTTAATTTGAAATAGTTCGAACTCCAAACAGTGATCTAATACAAGAGTAAACAAAACTAGATGACCTCGGCTAGCATGATGATCCCAGAGTTGTACCAGAAGCCAGGCGTGACCTTCAGTTTGACAACGAGAAGAGTGTTCCACGGAAAATTTTGTCGCCTGCCGTGTGCTTATTTCATCAATCATCAGGACTATAAAGTCTGAAGACTGGGGGTGCGATCCTTCATGAAATATGAAGCCGATTTTTTTTAAATTGTTAAAGTTTATGAAAAGGGGCATAACTCTGCATTGGATAAATTATAAGGAGGAATTGTACAAAGTGTTATGACCATTGGTCAATATTTTGTCAAGTTATGAGCCAGGTTAGGTTGCAGGTTAAAGTTTTATGAAAAAGGGCATAACTTTGCCAAAATGAAGATCGGAGTTATTGGTCATGGGTAACAACACTCCTTCGGGTAAGATGAATTTGTGTGTGAAGTTTCATAAACATAGACAAACACTTTTTAAGTTATGGCCAGTTATGATCTTGGTTCGGTTGCAGGTTAAAGTTTTATGAAAAAGGGCATAACTCTGCCAAAATGGAAGTCAGAGTTATTGGACATGTTTAACAACATTCCTTGAGGTAAGATGAAAACGTGTATGAAGTTTCATGAACTTAGGTAAAATAGTTTTCAAGTAATGGCCAAAGTTAGGTTGCAGGTTAAAGTTTGACGGACGACGACAGACTGACAATGGACAAAGTAACCCCTAAGTGTCTGCCATGTTGCGCAGGCACAAGCTTAGTTAAAGTTGGAATATTATGCCCGAACGATGAAACACTCTGAGGCATTTTTTTTTTCTTTTTGAAAATCAGATGTGATGGACTGCTATTTCGAAAGAAATAAGTCACAGTGACAAATGTCAGATGCAAGTTCAGACAGATGCACTTATGCTCCCAACGCCAAGGTAATCATTTAGTTTAAAATTTCGCATGCACGCTCGACAAATAATCAGTGTTTTCTTAAAAGTACAAACCTAAATGCCGAGGTTATAAAGTACAAACCTAAATGCCGAGGTTATAAAGTACAAACCTAAATGCCGAGGTTATAACAACTTTTTCCTCTTTGTCCTTCTTCACCAGTTTTGCCTCCTTCACATGGGTCTCCGAGTCTGTAGACCGTTGTTTGAACCGACAGCCGGTGGTGTATGGCAAGACCTGGTACTCTCCTGCAGATAGCTGGCACTTGATGCCATATTTCTGAGGATAATAGCATGTATGTGATTTTTGGATTTTTCTAAGTAAAATTACTTTTAAAAAATTATTATAAAAGGATTAGTAATGGATAAGATGATGCTTTATTTTCTATTTACCACAAAAGATTCAAATGTTTACATTTGTTTCCTGATGTTATTAATTGTAAGTAATCCACACAAAAATAAATAGAGGCTATTTGTTGGTTTGTCGTGAATATAGGATTTATTTTCATCGAGAAGTGGGAAAACTTATATTTTAAAGAGTGCTTTAAGTTTTCTCACTAATCCTATATTCACGACAAACCAACAAATATTCTATTTATTATATACTTACAACCTTGCAACTTAAACAGGAAAAACATAATGTGTCAAAACAATGACGTCAATATCGTCAACATTGTCAACAGCGGCATTACGTCAGTTTCGGTATTTCACATGTGAAATATAAACAAAAACAAGAGGTCAATGACCTTGAAGCTCTACTGATAGGTTTTGATAGCTAGGTGATCAGCATTCCTGTGACGTTTCATAAAAAAATGTCAAGTAGTTTCAAAGGAGTAGTCGCTACAAGTTGAAGTTTTTACTATATAACTCTTGGTAAACAAAGATGGCCACTGGCAGGCATGTTTAATGTTGAATCAAAATAATTTTCGACAAGGATCAACATCTTGTCATGCTGATATCAATTTCTCTTACTCTTTTCAAGAAGTAGTTGCTACAAACTTTTTTTTTAAAAATCTGTTTTTAGCCATGGCGGCCATCTTGAATTTCCGGCCGACCTAAAAAAATTCTGGGATCAATTAGACATCAAGAGCAACAAGCCTGTGAAATTTCATAAAAATGTGTCAAGTAGTTTCAGAGGAGTAGTCGCTACAAGTTTTTACTATATAAATCTATGTAAACAAAGATGGATGCTAGCGGCCATGTTTAAAGTTGCATCGAAATTAATTTCGACAAGGATCAACATCATGTCATGTTGATCATTTTAGAAAATGTCCCATATCAATATCACTTACAGTTTTCAAGAAGTAGTCGCAACAAATTTATTTTTTAAAAATCTATTTTTAGCTTTGGCGGCCATCTTGGATTCCAAATCAACATGAATTTTTGCTAGGATCAACTAGACTTCATGGGCAACATTTCTGTAAAGTTTCATGAATATCCATCAAGTAGTTTCAGAGGAGTTGTCGCTACAAATAAAAGTTTACAGACAGACGGACAGACGGACACTGCACCACCGCATAAGCTCTGCTGATCTCTGATCAGAAGAGCTAAAAATATAAGATTTTATTTTAATCATAAAATCCACTATTTCACTGGAAAGTATATAATACAATAATAACACAAAACATACTGACATGTAGAAGAGAATAGTGTCATTTGGTTAAGCGCATAAAACAAGCTAGTCATTTATTTGATATAGAGTATAGCTTCAACAAGCAGTCACATACCCCCTTTATGTCCCGCTGCTCGGCGAACGTGACAAGTTTACCATGGCAATCAAACACATATAAGGCTGTATCTACTGGCTCCAACCCTGCCAAACTCACTGAAAACATGCACATATGGATGAAGCCCTCTAAACACTCATATTATGTCCATGCGGTACAAATATGATTAACATTTCGTGGTCCGTCTTAATTCCATGAATTGATGTGATAAGTTACATTACCAGGAATTTATAACAGATATTTCGACAATAAAACACGTTTAAAAACATTTTTTTTACTGAAAAAAATGTGATAACCTGTTTAAAATTACCTATTAAATGTTTTAATTTTACAATATGCGTAGTTTTTAAGACAGAATTAAGATTTTTTTTTGTTTCATACCCCAGCCACCCTCGTTTTTCGCTTCTTGGAGAAGGGGTCGGATGGGGTATGAAAGTTAATACTCGGACTACGTAATGAGAAATCACCAGTGTACTTAAACAATGATCAAGTATTGTGAACACTAATTCAAAATTCTGATGTAATCAAATATATTTTGTTGAAACAAAATGGTCCTACTTTATCAATGTTCTTATCCAGGCAAAATTTGACAATATAACTAACATGATTAAGAGATAACCATTCGTCACCTTTGCGGTAAAAGGTGCTACATGTATATGAATAAAGAAGGCACATCATTTTACTTTTAAGGTGATGCATTGCACAAAATATTAAGTTCCATAGCTATAAATTACTATTAAGTTTATTTAAATGTTAAGTACAATCTGAATTCTACTGGTGCCCCAATTTCGACACCACGTTAGTCCAGTACAAACAGGAAATCGGTCTGGGTACGAATGCAAGCAAGCTAAAATGCACTCTTTTCATCAATGTTATTCAATCATGTTTAAATAACAATCATATGAAGTATCTTGGTCAACATTATTTTTTTTAGATCTAAATGGGCTTTTTCATCGTTCTTAACCTTTTGGTTGCTACATATAGAAATATTATGTCAGTGCCTTTTACTATCAAGTTTATTAGGCGAGGCTTAGAAAACGAAGAATGGTGAGGCTCTTTTACTATCAAGTTTATTAGGCGAGGCTTAGAAAACGAAGAATGGTGAGGCTCTGCCGAGCCATTCTTCGTTTTCGAGCCGAGCCTAATAAACTTGATAGTAAAAGGCACTGACATAATATTCCATTTATCATGTAGATTACCGGTATCCACATTTTCTGTATGAATTACTATTATTACCTATTTCTCCGAATGTTACGCTTACCGAGGACGCCGCCATGTTGTTGTTTTTTGTTTGTTTTATGACGTCAGGCAACGTTACGTGCATGACGTCAGATAACGTTACGTACAATAAACACCGAGGGATTCCGCATTGATTTGCTCTATTGGTCAGTGGATAAATAAAGCAAAATTTAATAGGTCACCCCTTTATTGGGCAGAAAAGTGCACATCTACATGATAATTCCCTTTATAACGCTATAGACTCATATCACTATTACACTGACTTAAGTAGAACACATACACCATTTCAGTGTTACATGTACATATAAACTGTGTATGGAAATTAACTTAACATTTTGCCTCTGTTCGGCTTCTTTAATTATCATTGTAAATATGCATAAATAGTACATTTAATTAACATAATGTTTATCCCTATCCATATTTGCACTTACGACATGCTGGTTCCTGTATGGGATATGCTGACAGGAATACAGTACTGTCCTCTGCAAGCTTCAGGTTGTACACGTGTGTCACAATCTCATCCTCCTCGTAGAAGAAACACCCCTTACTGCTGCAGTGTACCCAGTCCTGCAATTACACAATAAATCACCTTATGTCCTCTTTTCTTGGGTCCAAACTCCAAGGCAAAGTCCCGTTCATTTTCAATTAAAATAACTTATTCGGATACTGGATGCAGTGACACTGCATGTCGGAAGTCAAATCTACTTTCACCATGAAAACAGAATGCATGTCAAAATAGAAACGACAACAAATGCCTCTTTGTTTGGCATGGTTTTCCAACTTTCTGACACAAACAGTTAGCAGGGTTTTCAAACTTTCTGAGACAAAAATGACAAAAATGAAGAAATACATGTTTTACTCAATCACTGATTTAAACTGATGATCCTTCCGCGACATCACATCTAAATATTTGTACCTTTAAATATTCATATGTTTATGACGTCTAACATCTCAACTTCATCACATTTTATCAGTCTGTACAAATTTCTCATAAAGATTATATAAATATGAATGCCAATGTACAAATTTAGTTCAAATTATCATAATTCATTGTTAAAAAGAATGGAAAGGGTGGACAAATTAACAAAAATTGGAAGACAGACAAGGATGCTAGGATTTGAAGGTTCTTTGGAAATGGAAGTCACCATTCTGAGAACTATGACATCATAGTTCTAATTTACCATATATGGAATATTTATATAATCATTAATTTGTAGTGATTTTCTTTACGTTGAAGAAACTAAAACCCCAAATAACGGCAAAATTACATGACAAGAAGGTTTATCAAACTCTATCCAGGTTTTCATATAATAATGTATATGTGCCAATTAAAAGTATAGGTTTATTCACGGGTTTTCAAAATATCCGTGATTGAATATATGAGTTGGTAACTCTTAATTCGAGGCTCCATTTTTTGGTTTTGGCCTGGCTGGTTAAAGCCTTTTATAGTGTGTATATAGAGTTTGGATTCTTAAAATATGTAACTTATATATATATACTTGTCATTAGTAGGCTTAGCATGCCATCTTTGGGATTGTTAAAATTCTGTACTATCGATTTTAGGAATATTGAGTTCTGTTCAACCCGGGGTTGGGGGCATGAACGGTAGCAAGCATATTTCGGATTTATCGTGTTCGCCCGTTTCCAAAGGGCTCTCTCATACTTTTTTAGA
Organism: Cyrtodaria siliqua; assembly: GCA_037043455.1. Classification (NCBI taxonomy): domain Eukaryota; kingdom Metazoa; phylum Mollusca; class Bivalvia; order Adapedonta; family Hiatellidae; genus Cyrtodaria; species Cyrtodaria siliqua. The sequence goes on from JAWPHD010001313.1 coordinate 177,569, forward strand.
ATCGGTGTACATATGTTGTTGGCTGTTGTTGGCGGGATAGTACTTTAAATGATATTGATCAAAATGCCATATAATAATTCACACGAAGCATATTTTGGATCAATTTATTTCATAAAATATTAAACACTCATATGTGTACACTGTAGATAATACACCCATTATACCTTCAGAGATTTAGGATCAGGTAATGTATCCCTGCTCTTTGTTGAGGGTGACTTCCCTTTGCTTCCTTTTGTAACCCTGGGTGATGGCTTGGGAACATCATCTGAAATATAAAACAAATTTGTTTTACCCATAGCAAAAGGCTGAACATGTTCACCGTACATTTTCCTCTAATTGTTTATTTGGTATTTTGCTGTGACTTAAATAGGAGTTAGTCTTTCTAAAGTGTGACTGCTCATTTCAGCATTGCTTTGCTATTACTGGTATGTTAATTTGGGATAAATTTGAACTTTCACAAAAATCTTTACTGTTAGTATTCTCTTTAACTGTTAATATTATATGTTGTATTCCGCCATACTTTTTTGGTAAAAGATGTGGAAAATATATATGTATGTTTTTTTAATAAAATTAAAAGCTCTTTTTTTTTATCTCCATCACCTTGATGTCTGCACTACAGCCCTTATAAGCTAGTCTACATCTACCACCTCAGGTAAGTTATTTTAGTATCTATCTAGTTATGTTATTTAAGCATACAGTCAGGTATTTTAGTATATAGTCAGTTTAGTTTATTATAGGCATATTATAGTCACGTATACAGTCACGTTATTTTAATTAAGTCATGTTAGTTAAGAAGTTTAGCTTTCTGTCATGTTAGTTTAATGTACAGTCATGTTATTCCTTCTCTAGCACAGAAGAGCAGGTAACAAGCAAGCAATATGTTAGTCACAGAGCCACAGAGTAAATAGCTTTATTTTAATGAATTATAACCTTATATCAGTAAGAGGGCATCGTGGAAGATTAGTTGTTAAAACTAAAAATGCAATCCTCTTTATTTACTTATCAGTAGCTTACTAGTTATAGTTCAGATTGTAAGGTACATGTCCAATATGATCATTATTTTGGGGTCTCTTGAAAATATCATTCTGAATTAAATGCTTCAGGGAGGTCTTGAAAGATAACTTCTGTATGAAATACTCAGATGGCCTCTTAGTTGTGAATTAAATGCTTCAGGGAGGTCTTGAAAGATAACTTCCATATGAAATACTTAGAGGGCTGTGAATTAAATACTTCATGGAGGTCTTGAAAGATAACTTCTGTATGAAATACTCAGAGGGCCTCTTAGTTGTGAATTAAATGCTTCAGGGAGGTCTTGAAAGATAACTTCCATATGAAATACTTAGAGGGCTGTGAATTAAATACTTCAGGGAGGTCTTGAAAGATAACTTCATATGAAATACTTAGAGGGCTGTGAATTAAATGCTTCAGGGAGGTCTTGAAAGATAACTTTCATATGAAATACTTAGAGGGCTGTGAATTAAATGCTTCAGGGAGGTCTTGAAAGATAACTTCATATGAAATACTTAGAGGGCTGTGAATTAAATGCTTCATGGAGGTCTTGAAAGATAACTTTCATATGAAATACTTAGAGGGCTGTGAATTAAATACTTCAGGGAGGTCTTGAAAGATAACTTCTGTACGCAATACTTAGAGGGCATCTTAGTTCAGAATTAAATGCTTCAGGGAGGTCTTGAAATATAACTTTCATATGAAACACTTAAAGGGCTGTGAATTATATACTTCAGGGAGGTCTTGAAAGATAACTTTCATATGAAATACTTAGAGGGCTGTGAATTAAATACTTCAGGGAGGTCTTGAAAGATAACTTCATATGAAATACTTAGAGGGCTGTGAATTAAATACTTCAGGGAGGTCTTGAAAGATAACTTCCATATGAAATACTTAGAGGGCTGTGAATTAAATACTTCAGGGAGGTCTTGAAAGATAACTTCATATGAAATACTTAGAGGGCTGTGAATTAAATACTTCAGGGAGGTCTTGAAAGATAACTTCTGTACGCAATACTTAGAGGGCATCTTAGTTCAGAATTAAATGCTTCAGGGAGGTCTTGAAATATAACTTTCATATGAAACACTTAAAGGGCTGTGAATTATATACTTCAGGGAGGTCTTGAAAGATAACTTTCATATGAAATACTTAGAGGGCTGTGAATTAAATACTTCAGGGAGGTCTTGAAAGATAACTTCATATGAAATACTTAGAGGGCTGTGAATTAAATACTTCAGGGAGGTCTTGAAAGATAACTTCCATATGAAATACTTAGAGGGCTGTGAATTAAATACTTCAGGGAGGTCTTGAAAGATAACTTCATATGAAATACTTAGAGGGCTGTGAATTAAATACTTCAGGGAGGTCTTGAAAGATAACTTCTGTATGAAATACTTAGAGGGCTGTGAATTAAATACTTCAGGGAGGTCTTGAAAGATAACTTTCATATGAAATACTTAGAGGGCTGTGAATTAAATGCTTCAGGGAGGTCTTGAAAGATAACTTCATATGAAATACTTAGAGGGCTGTGAATTAAATGCTTCAGGGAGGTCTTGAAAGATAACTTCATATGAAATACTTAGAGGGCTGTGAATTAAATGCTTCAGGGAGGTCTTGAAAGATAACTTCTGTATGAAATACTCAGAGGGCTGTGTATTAAATACTTCAGGGAGGTCTTGAAAGATAACTTTCATATGAAATACTTAGAGGGCTGTGAATTAAATACTTCAGGGAGGTCTTGAAAGATAACTTCTGTACGCAATACATAGAGGGCATCTTAGTGCAGAATTAAATGCTTCAGGGAGGTCTTGAAATATAACTTTCATATGAAACACTTAGAGGGCTGTGAATTAAATGCTTCATGGAGGTCTTGAAAGATAACTTTTATATGAAATACTTAGAGGACTGTGAATTAAAAAATTCAGGGAGGTCTTGAAAGATAACTTCATATGAAATACTAAGAGGGCTGTGAATTAAATGCTTCAGGGAGGTCTTGAAAGATAACTTCTGTATGAAATACTTAGAGGGTCTCTTAGTGAAATAAATGCTTCAGGGACATCTTGAAATATAACTTATGCATGGAATACTTAGAGGGCCTTTTGAAATATAAGCTCCGAATTAAATGCTTCAGGGAGGTTTTGGATGATAACACTTCTATCACATTCTGAAGCCTCTTGAAGTTTTGAAGTAAATACTTCACTAGTACAAAAACTGGTCTGATTTAAATGCTTAAATGTAAATTCTGTTTTAAAAGCTCAGGAGGGTTTCTTGAAAGGTAAGTTCCATATTAATGGATTAACCCTCAATTTTAACGGTCAAAATCAAAGAAAGGATGCAACACATTGATAATGATTCTTCCTTAAGTTAAACTTTAAATATCCATATGACGAGGAAAGTCATAATTACCGTACAGGTAAAATGTTGCTGATATGATAGGCAAATTTAACTAATACTAGTATTTGGGCTTATAATACTAGAAACACAGATTTCACAAGGACAAATCTGGCATGTTTAAAAGCAGATATTCACTGAGATAGTGCAGCGGGATGCAACAGCAAACAATGGTGTAGGAATTTAAGACACTCAGCAAGTGGCAAGTGGTTACCTTCAGACAAGCGTGAAACTGACTTTCTGGGAGAGGGGACTGGTGCACTGATATCACCTGCAGAAATCAGAACCAGTCTTATCATGTGACTAATGTCTAAAATTATATACTGTTAATTAGCAGAATTGTTATTTTCTTCATGTTAATATTTTTTAGATTTTTAGATTTTTAGATTTTCTACTTGCATAAAAAGAAAAAATATGTGTGTATTTGTGAGTTCTTTCAGCAGACTAAAATTATCAATTGTAAATAAAAACAAAAAAAATGCAAAATACTGTTTTTTCATAAACTTATTATATATATTTATATACTATAAGCACTCTAAAAAATGCTACCTTCAAATTAATTTTAAATAGGCTACATATATATACGAGGTCCAATGGTTAGACTTTCCCATCATACAAAAAGAATTGCTCTTCAATAAATATGACAAAATATTAGCAAGAAATTCAGTGTGATCAACACTCAGAAATGTGTGAAGGTTAGATCTGGGAGAAGGAGAAATAACTCGAGAACATCAGTTTTCAACCTTACACCCTTAGCAATTAAAAGCAACCAGCATATATCAGTATCTGTTTCATAACTTTAATAGTTAATGTTCATCTTGGAAAATACAGTTTTTTTCAAATATGACAGTGTTTGTATGACAGTGTTTGTATTTAAAAACACGTTTTATTGTTTGAAATTTTACCAGCGAAGATGTAAATTATATTTGTTTAATTTTTATTGTAAAATTAATGAACATATGGTTAACCTGAAATCTAAAATGTACATTTAACAACACAAATTGTGTCTGTAGCACTTTCAGTAATTTAAATCTTGTTAAAATAAATTAGTCCAATGTTAACGAAATGTAAGAATTTATAGAGGATCAATCACATCATTCAGACATTGTTTGTGCCGGTTGATTATGTATACTGATGAAGTGTTTTGTTGAAAACTGAGAACATTCAAGTATAGGTGCCTCTACATTAGGCTATTATAGGCTGTATCAACGTCTTTGTAATACACAAGCTTAATTGTAAACAAATAATTTGAAGCTGTCTTGAAATGTTTTGAATGACAACTTCCATAAATCAAAGTATAATGGATAATCGTGTATACAATGATGTCAGTTTGTAATCTTGTCTCTCTTAATCTTAAAACAGTTTGAATGTACTTTTTAAAATAACAACTTGAGGTGCTACTTACTAGATTTTGATACCATTTTGACATCGCCCATTTTAAGGATGGAAATAGTCATGAGCAAGGTCAAATGGTATACATTAATGCAATGATACAGCCTAGGTGAGAGTCACTCGGAGGGATTCACACAATACCTGATCTAAGTGATGATTGTGAGCCAAAGCCATTCTCATCTGCAAACCAAAACATGCCATGCACTGTTAGTTACATTATACAGGCATAGCTCAATGTCAGTGTTCGCTTTAACCATAATATTTAGTATTATATAATCAATCAGTTACTTCCTTACAACCATTTCTCAGATATTTTATTTCGCTAAAATATGGGAACAATTGTTTGTAGGAAATGGTTTAATACATACAAGCAGACTAGTACTATTATAGTTGGAACACATGAAAATGTAGTAACTTCAAGCTAAAGAACACAATTTTATATACCTCTGCTATAAATGAAAATATAACCGCGTATATCAGGAAAAAGACAAAACTGATATTTGAATGATCACCAAGGTGTCCTTTTTTAAAAGAAAAAGGTAACATTTAACCAGTTTTTCAGATAAAATTCAAACATACAAATATTAAAATGCAAACTTTCTCGCAAGAATAACTAACATAAGAATTTTATTTCTTTAAATTTTCAAATCACAATTTTTTGGTTTCAGTAGATAGTGTTATCCATAATCAACAGTGCTCATCTATCAAGACTATCAGTGAATTAGGCAGAAATCCGGTGTACTAATATGCAAACAATGTGTGCAAAATAATACTCTAACAAGCACCTTTTTAGTGATAAAGATAAGAAAGGTACATTTTAGATAATATTTTTGTTCAATAAATGTAGGCTTAACAGTATTTAGAAAGTAAGAGGTAGGAAGGGTTGTTAATAAAAAACAATTACCCCCACCCCACCAAATATAATGGCCGCCGTTTTTCAAAATGGGAGTGCAAAAGACGGCTGCACGGTTGGCTGGCTAATTCACTGTTGTCTATAGGGTTGGATAGTCGTAACTGCATGCAAATATTTTTGTAAAATGCAAACATGAACATGAGCAGAAAAACACAGCAATCTGTTGCAACAACATTATTTTTAAAGAGTGCCATGTTTCAGTTATTTCCAAACAAAAGTTTCATCACAAAATATAGTGTGTTTAATTGAATAAAACCTAAATATTGAATAAATTCAAAATAATAAAACAAAACTATTTTTATAAACAAATATATAACTGCAAAGAAGTCCTTAAAGCAATAAAAGAAGACATGCCCAAAGTCATAAGGCAACATATTTTAATTTTTTAATTTTTAATTTAAAATGAATTGTAAAAAGGTTAAAAATTGTGTATCCGTTTTAAACGAAATACAAAATGATTATCTACATACTACACGTTAGTCATTTATCTCTATTTTTACATTACAGCTGTAAAAAGTGCAGAAAATTCAAAAAATGGAATGCTCCAAATATTATTGTGACAGCAAAACCAAGCATGCCTCGTATGGCCACCACAACCCTGCATCACTCAAACATCTTACTGGATCTAGCCGACATATTTAATCTGGAATCTATCTCTTCCTGGAGTGAACTCTTTTGTCCTTGATCATTCCCTTGTTGTGCATTTTTAGGTGTACTTTGTGGATAAATATCTTTTCCTGTGGGTGGTTTCTGATCATCTGTTTCTTTACTTTTCCCTTGAGTGTTTTTTCTCTCTTGCTCCTCTGATTTATGTTCTGCTTTAGTGCTACTTTCCAGTTCCGCAGAAAGGGCAGCATTTACATCTTTATCTGATCTAGCTGATGTCTTAAAGCCCTCATCTCTTGGTGTTCCAATTGCATCTGTGGTCTTTGCTTTGGTCATATCTTCTTTATCAGACTTCATCTCTGCTGCATTGTCTTTTTTATTTGCATCACTTTTCTTGTCTTCTTTTTTCACATTCTCTTTGGAAACGTTTTCAAACCTTTTACTTTTTGCGTCTACCTTCACTGGGCTTGATACAGCCTCTACCTTCACTGGGTTTGTTACAGCTGTACTATCTACAGATTTCTGACTTGAATTACCTTTTACATCATTTCTCGGTGTATGATTGACGGGGGTGCGAAGGTCTACTCGTGGAGTCGGTCGTCCCGTACTGACTATGTCAAAATCATCATCATAGTCTATTTGCTCTCCAACCGACCGTGCTGAATCTTCAAGGAACAAAACATTCATCATGTGCACACTTTTAATAAGGATTCATTAAAAAAACATTTTTTAGAAACTTGTATGATATGTTTATGTTTAAAAACAATTTTCAGGTGAAAAGATATGAAAATTAAGCAGGCATATACCATTTTTGAATAATGGTTCCATAACACAACTCAACAAAAAGAGAATTTAAGAATAAATTAAAAATTCTTACTATTTTTTTTTAAAAATGAAAGACAAAATTAACAGTGATCATATCAAAAGTTCTTACAATTCCAAAATATTAACTACCGGTAGGTATTTACATGCATATCACTCTAGGTAGGTATTTACATGCATATCACTCTAGAGTACGTGTGCTTTTCTGTCCAGTAGGTACTGTAAACCAATCATTAGTTGTATTATTTACATTTATCATGCAGATATGCACTTTTCTGCCTAATAAAGGGGTGACCTAATAAATTTTGCTTTAAAAATTATTGGCCAATAAAGCAAATAAATGCGGAATCCCCCAGCTTTTTTTGGCGGCGTCCTCGATAAGCGTAACATTATGAGAAATAGGTTATAATAGTAATTCATACAGAATACTTGGATAAACTACATGATAAATAGAATATTATGTCTGTGCCTTTTACTATCAAGTTGATTAGGCTCGGCACGAAAATGAAGAATGGCTCTGCAGGGCCTCGCCATTCTTCGTTTTCTAAGCCTCGCCTAATAACTTGATAGTAAAAGGCACTGACGTAATATTCTCTATATGTACTGCCTGATCTATATTTAGCCATCATTCCAACTATTAGCAATACATGTACATGTATGACATTGACTTTCATAGAGTTATATTGCCTGTTAATGCTGCCTTGTTTGTTAGAATACATAAACTGGCAGGGATATCTGTATTTACACTGTCCCATTTTATTGGGATGACAATAGGGTAAGAGTGAAGTTTGGTGCACCCTATAGATCATGGTTTAAACCTCCAACGAACTTTTTTGAACATTCCAGGCTCACTTTCCATTTACATCTAGATAAAAATATGCAGAATGTGCCTACAACTTTCAAACAAGATGACTTAACTTTCAAGACCACCTAGTGAAATTCTTCCTGTAGCGCTCATTTTTCTTTAATAGACTTCGTGTTATATAGTTTCTGAATACTGCATGAGGCCATTTAATCATAAGTTCTCTGAATATCATTATGGTATACCAGGCCATTCACAGTGTTCGAAAAAATAGAATAGAAGACATTGGCTATATATTTAATTAAGGACATTTATTGTTGTAAATTTTCGGACAGTCAGTACTTTCAATACTTTGATAATTAATGGTTAAAAATGACATCATCGTCTTTTCACAATCTCAATTTAGTGACACCAAAATATTATAATTATGCTATGTCATGGCTAACAACTATTGACAAGTGGATCACGGACAGCAAAACATGGTGTGTATATTCATGGGCAGCATTAAATTGGTTTACAGTACACTGCTGGGTGGGTTATTATCACATTTTGATTGGTTAACAGTACACTGCTGGGTGGGTTGTCATCACATTTTGATTGGTTTACAGTACACTGCTGGGTGGGTTGTCATCACATTTTAAATAAAAAGCTTCCAGGAATAAAAACATTATAACTTGCACCATCACCTAATGTATGTGCACAGAAAACACTGTCAAGAAAGGTGGTATCGACATGCAAATACCAATGCAATGCATAGCCATAAAATGTGCTCAACAACTAGCATCAATACTTTTGTAAAATCTCAACTTGTACATATGCATCATGCAAAAAACTTAGCAAAGCCATCTTTTCTTTTCGTAATTTCATAAAGTTAAACAACTGGATAACACAAGTTAACAGAAATAAATGCAGCAGCTAAAGCAATTATGCAAATAGCATAGTTTCACTAGTAAAACTATAGTGTATGCTTTCAAAGAGTATACAATGGGATGCAGGTAAGACTATTCAGCATCCTATAGGAGAATAACTGTCATCTATGGTACTAAATATAAGTTGTGCTAAGTTGTGCACATAACACACAAAAACACATTCCAACAACTTTTTCCACCATTGTTCAGGTCCCTCTATCAGGCCCCTCAATACTTAACGGGACACAGGGCAATCTTGGAAACATAAAAAAATTCTGGTGTTATGCTAGTTTTCTACACAAAATATTTGTAAATCTCATATTTCATATTTTTTACCTAATTTGCTTAAGTACAAAAAGGAGGCACAACTCTGCCAAAATGGGTTGCAGAGTTTTGTAACTTGCACATGGCATGTTTTTTCATTGACATAGCATACATGTGTGGAGTTCCACCGATTTCTGCCAGGAAGGTTCTGAGATATGAGCCTTCTTTAAAAAGATCAAAAATGACATGCAGGACGGGATGAGACGAAGTGAAACCTATACAGCACCCTTAACTCTGTTTGCAGTGATAAAATAAATTAAGGTACTAATTTGAACACTCAATAGACACCCCAAAATTGCTGAGTGTTCCATTAAGGTAAAAAGTAATGATATTTAATGTCTTCAGAAGAGTCCATAACCCATAGTCATGTGATATAAACTTTACCTTGAGGTAAATCTAGTTTAAAAAGGCTTCCCTTATCTGTTTCTGAAAACCAAAATATATGCATATCTCTGTCCTATACTCTGTCTCTCCACTATTTACCACTTATACAGATTAAGTCATTTAGTTTTAGTAGATTATAGTTTCTAAATTCATAAATATTGACATAGTCTTTTAATTTTTATATATTAATGTTGTGCATGAACTATATAAAGTTATTTCCTGAACAAGTATAAATTTGTATTCTTAAAACTGTAGTTATTACAAATTCTTTAAAATGTTGTTATTACAAATGTAAGGTTCTAGAAGTTTGTTTTATAGATTTATCATGTATATATCTTTATCTTTGAACAGTGGCAATGAACTACCAATGTAGGCTTAAGAGACAAGAGTTCCTTGATAGGAGCTGTACTCTACTGGGATTTTTTTTTTTTTTTTTTAATTTACATACAATGATAGAGCAGAAAGCATAGCATTGGGCATACTTAAATGGCATGTTGATTATGTTGGGACAGGTTGATGTATTAATGTGTGCTGTTGTGGTTGGGTGGTATGGTTTTTATAGGTCCATTTTTCTCAATTTTACTGCAATGACTATTTTGGAATTTGGACTTATGTAATCTGGGAAGGCACCATTTGTTCTTGTTAACTTCTTCATTTAACCTTGGATTTTGTGGAGACTTTAATTTACAAAGAAGATGGCAGTCATTAATATGAACTAAAACAAAGATCATGCTGTTAGTTTCACCCTTTAGGTTTTAGTGTAAAGAATAACCACAAGGCACAACCATACTGTAAGTTTCATCCGGAGAACTTTGTACTTGGCAATCAAATTAAGATCGATTTCGATGTCTCTTAATTTTGGTTTAATACGAAGACCAAATGGTTGAATGGCCTTCGGTTTTCGACCAAAAAGAGGTTCATAACTAGGATTAAAAACAGTATCGAAAGTTGGGTTTGATTGTAATTTAATGGCATATTGAAGGATGGGGGATAGTACAGGGATGGTTCATAAGCTTCAACATATAGACTTTCGGCTGGTGATGTATGAAAGGCACCTAAAGCGAGTTGTAATCCTTGACAATGTATAGGCTCGTGCATCTACAAGTATGAATTGCAAGTCGATCCATATACTATTGAGCCGTAATCCAGCTTGGATCTGATAAGAGATCTATAAAGTCGCAAGAGGACTTTTCAATCTGCTCCCGAATTAGTGTTTTCAACAACTTTAAGTAAATTAAGAGCTTTAAGGCATTTAAGGTGTGGTATAAAGGTTAATTTACGGTCAAAAATAAGACCACGGAATTTGGTCTCATTCACTACTGGTATTGGTGACCCATCCAGTGTTAGATGAGGGTCTTCATGATGTTTACGTAGTTGACAAAAGTGCATACAATTAGTTTTAGATTTAGAAAATTTAGAAAACCATTTTCATCAGATCAGGTCTGAAGTTTACTGAGACATTGTTGTAATTGTCTCTCATTAGTGTTCATGTTTTTTGCACGATAACATAACAAAATCGTCAACATATAGAGAACAATCCACTCCAGGATTGAAGCTTTTAACTATACTGTTAATTTTTATATTAAATAGGGTGACAGAGAGTATGCTGGCCTGTGGGACACCCATCTCCTGTTCATGAATGTCAGAGAGGGTTGAACCCATTCGGACACGAAACTGTCTATCATCTAAGAAGTTCTTTAAAAATTGGTAAACAGCCTCCAAGACCAAGGTCATAAAGATCATTCATAATACCGTACTTCCATGCAGTATCATAAGTTTTCTCCAAGTCAAAAAATACAGTGACTAGATGTTCTTTCTTTATGAAAGCTTTCCTAATAAATGATTCAAATCATATGAGATTGTCTGTTGTGCTTCGTTTGTGCCGGAATCTGTTTTTTAAATGTCAGTGTGTAAATTGTATGAATGACCAATAGGCATGATCATGCTGTAAACGTTGAAAACATGCACACCCTTACTGCTTTCTGTCCTAGTCTTGAGAGAGGCCTGCCTAGGGGTCTCTACGCTGGCACTCTTTGGTGACTGCGGTATATCCGATTTTTGGTGAGAGTCGTTTGATCTAGTGGGTTCTGTTTTAGGTGTTCCTGGTTTAATGTGCATTTCAGTTTTAGTAATACTGTCTTTTCTATGTGTTTCTTTGGACGTTAATTGTGATGTGCCTGTGGAAAAATATTTATTTTCTTAAAGCTAGAAATATGTTATTTTGCAGTACTGTAAGTATTTGGCATGTCAATTCTGTGTTTCTAAGCATTTTAATACGTAACTAGAATAAGTAAATTAAGGTAAAATTATTTTTCAATAATCAAGGGCGAAACTCTGTAACAGGTGCATTGATTTTGCTCAATGTCAAACTCGTCTAAGTTTCAAATCAATCAGAGATTCTTTACAAACACAAAAAATGTCTAAAATCATCTGGCTTTTTTATTTCATTTGGTTTTACTTTATCTTTAACCAATTTATGAACCTGATCATGAAACTAATGTTCTATATTTTCTGTTCATATTTTATATGTAGAAATCAGGAATGTATGTTATATGAAAATCCTTATTAAGTAATGGCGCGTCATTGTTTCTTCACACATCAACTAATTTAAGTTAAATCTGCAAAAAATTTAATATGAAAAACATGCTACCGGGTATATAATGTAATATAACAATTATGTACAAGTATGCTAACTAAAATAACAAAGATTCTTTATAATGAAATTTTATTTATAGAAAAAATAATAAAATAATAGTATTAATTTTTATATAAAAAAAGGGTGACAGAGAAAATATATAATTATAGCAACTAGAAAAAGTAAGCCTCATGGTTATTATATAAGCTAAGTTGCTATCAATGTAGTACAGAATAACTCTTATTAAAATATAATAAAACAGTTGATTTAATATCATCTGTATAATCCTTTAGTTCAAAGGCTCAAAATTGTGTAGTCTCAGTTTATAAGAAGTTAAAGGCACATTAGACTCGGAGTTAATTGTCTAACAATATTTAACATTTTACAGATGGTTGCTAATGGAAAAATCTATTTGAAACTCTTGGTACACTGAAAAAATAGGATCTTATCAATAAAAGGTTAAACAATATATATCAGTACATACCCAACATTGTCATAGTAGGACTATAATGTTAGAACAGTATGTTTTTTACTTCAACAAAAGTTAAATTTTCTTAATGGGGATACATCAGGTTTTTTGTGGGAGTTTAAGGTTCCGACTTAAAGGGTTGATGCACCATTTTCAAACAATGTTTACTTTATTTTGATAAAATGCAAAGAAAATCACTGCAAATGAAATATAACAATACAATTTATACATTTTATGCTGTATATTTATTTTAATTCAGTTTGCAGTGATTTGAAATATAAGAATACAATTTATACATTTTACGTCTGTATATTTATTTTAATTCAGTTTGCAGTGATTTGAAATATAAGAATACAATTTATACATTTTACGTCTGTATATTTATTTTAATTCAATGATTTTCTTTGCTTTGAAATATATTTTGTCAATATGCCATATATGGTAAAATGGCGCGATGACAACACCATTCCAAGATGGCCGTCTCCATTTATGTTCTTTGCAAATTTTCAATAGGTCATACCTTCTTTATTTTTCATGGCATTTTGATAATTCTTTCAGTTTTTTTCAAGTTTTTTCAGAGTCCTTTTAAATAAATCTTTTTTTGAAAATAGTGCAACAACCCTTTTAAAATTGAAAAATAATGACATTTTCTTTTATAAAAGGCCTAAAAGTGACCCCTTATTTACAAGGATATTCATTGTGCACGGTAATACGCACCATGGTTAATTTAAGCATTTTACAACCAATTCCATTCTTAATATATGGTGAAATTCTGAATTCAAATTTAGACCTAAACAACATGGTGTTAACACCGTATTTTGATAGATATGACAATTTTATCATGAATTGAAATGAAATGTTAATTTCTTCTGATAAAGCCTGATGTGCCACCTTTAAGGACAACTTTAAAGTCAGAATATGCTTATTGTTAACCTTAACCGAGATGATAGAGACTTTGTGTGAAGTATTTATGTATGATATTACCGTCAAATTTGCATTAAATCCCCCGATGTACCCAGCCGTCAATAGAAACAACTGATTAGAAAGGTACGCTTCATTAAAAAGGCACGCTGACTTTTTAACTCTTGTTTACATATAAACATTACCTGTGCTATAAATAAACCATTTGTATCTGCACACTTACAGCGTAATTAGTACACAGTGACAGATATTTATTTGGCATAGTGTGTACAGTTTAACTTTATTCAGTTCATTTGTATGCGTAATTCTCTAAGTTGTAACGCTTCCGAGTGCTTCGTCAACTGTTTCAGTTCATGTGTTAATAAGCATATTCTGCCTTTAAGGACAACTTTAACTCATAAAACTGACTGGAAATTTCAAAGAAGGAGCATTTTTAATCGGCACATCTGCTTCCTTGTCCGCATTTACAAGACTGTTAAACATATCAAAAGTAAGAAAATGAGCGAGACTTTATGTTAAATTGTTAATAGAAAACAGTATTAGCCACACATCACACATCAACTGTACATACTGTGTACATCTTTTTGTGACCTCTGAGATGAGGCAGAGCCTGGGCGCTGCTGCTGCTTTGTGGATTCAGAACCTACAAGGTCAGTCACAGTGGTGAAAATCATCCCAAATCATCGCAAATTTAAGCATAATCTAGTAAAAGAAAGTCCCCCAGTTTGAAATCAGTATTTCGCCTATATCGCCTTCAAGAAATTTAATGTTTTTACGTATTTAACGTAAATGAATTTCTAAGTGGGGAAAAAAGGGCCATAATTTTGGTAAAATGCAATACAGTGTTATAGAACTTTTGTGTCTGAATGAATATGATGATGCTGAAGACATACAAAGCTTGGATGACCTTCAATACTCAATAAACGTCTTAAGCATCTGAGTCCATGAGAAGCACTTTGCGTGTGCTGGAATAAATTAAATATTGTAACACGAAGGCTGCTGCTTAGTCACAAAGTAGTTAGAACGTACACTATTTGAAGTTACCTGCGAATTTAAAATGTAAATTTGATGGCGGGGTGAAAATCGTTAACTTGTTCTAAAACGGCAGATAGGTATACGTATATGTGTGATGGGGTTTAACCACCTCGCTTTTAACTTCAGTTTAGTCATATCACGATGGTGTCCACTTGTAGCAGTTATCTATACACAGTGTTATCTGTACAATACTAATCGAGAGGTTATTGTCGGAGTTGTTATACATTGTTTTAATTGTTTCGTGAAAATGTTACGATGGTAAAAATTAATGAGATCGACCTCTGAAATCTCAAGTTATCAAGCTGTTGTCCTAGAAGGCAGCCGTAGCTTGTGTAACGACACATGGCGCACCTTAGTCATTCGCCGGGTGGGAGTCCAAGCCAATATTATGGTAGCTGATTTCTGCCATTTGTCGTCTTTTCGTCTTTTCGTTATTTCGCCGCGAAAAGACGACAGAACGAAAAGACGACAGGACGAAAAGACGCCAAATGCAGCGCGAAAAGACGACAGAATTAAAAGATGACAGAACGAAAAGACGACAGGATGAAAAGATGACAGAACGAAAAGACGACATTTCAAGGGCAAAAAGACGACAGAACGCCACGCGAAAAGACGAAAAGACGACATTCACCCGCGAAACGCCATTTGATATTATCGTCTTTTCGTTATTTCGTGTGGCTTTCTGTCATCTTTTCGCGACGCATTGTCATCTTTTCGTTCTGTCGTCTGTTCGTTCTGTCGTCTTGTCTTTTTGCCGTTCTGTCGTCTTTTCGCCTTCCGGTTGACATGCGCATTTAATAACACAGGGATTACACATTACACTTGTTTCCCATGCAATTGGCCGCAGTGCCGAAGTGCGCATGTCAACCGGAAGGCGAAAAGACGACAAAACGACAAGACGACAGGACGATAGAACGACAAGATGACAGAACAAAAAGACGACAGAACGAAAAGACGACAGAACGACAGAATGACAAGACACCATATGCATCGCGAAAAGATGACAGAATGACAAACCGACAGAATGACAAGATGACAGAATGACAGAACGAAAATACGACAGAGCGACAGAACAAAAAGACGCCAAATGCATCGCGAAAAGACGGCAGAACGAAAGGACGGCAGAACGACAAGACGACAAGACGACAGAACGACTAGACGACAGAACAACAGAACGAAAAGACGACAGATGGCCACACGAAATAACGAAAATACGACAATATCAAATGGCGTCTTTTCGCGGCTGAAGTGTCGTCTTTTCGTCTTTTCGCGTGGCGTTCTGTCGTCTTTTCGCCCATGAAATGTCATCTTTACGTTCTGTCGTCTTTTCATTATGTTGTCTTTTCGCGTTGCATTTGGCGTCTTTTTGTCCTGTCGTCTTTTCGTTCTGTCGTCTTTTCGCGGCGAAATAACGAAAAGACGACATGGCAGAAATCAGCCACTATACAATATAGTGGTGAAATAAATATTTGAAACACCTTTATTCTTGTTCTTTACTAATTTGAGCAAATGGCCACAGGGCCATATATGATAATTACTTTTTGATTGGAATGCTGATGTAACACTGCAGGTATACGTATATGTGTGATGGGGTTTAACCTGTAAACCTCGCTTTTAACTATAGTTTAGTCATATCACGATGGTGTCCACTTGTAGCAGCGTGCTCAATGCTCAACTGTTCAACTATTTTTGTTACATTTTGGTTATTTGTGTTATTTTATTTTATGTTTTAACCACATGTGAGCGGGAAAACATTATAACTAAGACATATACTGTAACACTGTACGATAACCCAAGTATTCGTTCTAACAAGCAAACAGTATTAAAATAAACACTTTCTAGCACCGACCTAGGTCTGGGTTTCTAGTGTACATGTATTGTGTTAAATTTTAAACATTGTTTTACTTATTAGATAAGTACGGCATGTATGCTTCATATGTAACTTCTGGTATGATTATATTTCATATGAGTTGATATTTTTTCTACAATACAATCCAGTTTCAGGGAGAATTACTAAAGGTTGTGTTAAATGAATTTCCTCTTTTGTTACTGTTGTTTATAACGCAGTTTAACTCAATTTAAAACGATACATACGAGGGACATTTGAAAAGTATTAATTAAATATGAATATATACATGTATCACATAGTTGCCTATGCATATGTTATTTTTGAATATGCGATACGACAATGACGTAGATAGTCGTATCAAGCTCTCTATATATTAAGGGAGATTAATGCTACTCAATGGTTACATATTGAAAACAGTGTTATCTGTACACGGTTGTACACTACTACTCGAGAGGTTATTATCGGAGTTGTTATGCATTGTTTTAATTGTTTCGTGAAAATGTTACGATGGTAAAAACTAATGAGATCGACCTCTAAAATCTCAAGTTATAAAGCTGTTGTCCTAGAAGGCAGCCGTAGCTTATGTAACAACACATGGCGATCATTATATATTTTTGAATGACAACATGGGTGTACTAGATCATTATATATTTTTGAATGACAACATGGGTGTACTAGATCATTATATTTTTCTGAATGACAACATGGGTGTACTAGATCATTATAAATTTTAGAATGACAACATGGGTGTACTAGATCATTATGCATTTCTGAATGACAACATAGCTACACTACATCATCATACATTTCAGAATGACAACATTTATATACTATACTGAGCAAAAATAGAAACGTCTCCAACTTTACCCATAGATTTAGACACAATGAAATTTTATTTTATTTAATCTTATATGCCAATACCTTTGTTAAAGGCCAGCACTGTCATGAAAACAATTTTCTTTGAATCAAACTTGTGGGCAAACTTATTCCCCTTGATTTGGTTTAAACAGCATTTCCGGGTCTCATTTTTGCGCCATAAAGCTTTCAAGAACGAATATTTTCAGATTACCTCCCTTTATAATAAAAATATAGTGATTTTGCAATTTTAATAAAACATGTTTTAGCAGCAACAGACAAACTTTGATTTTTGATGATTATTAATATTGATCAGAATGACTGAGTGATAAGTATAAAATGATGAAATTGTACAAAGTGTAACAAAGTCAACCGTATGCAAATCACAGCTTAAAAGAGGGACGTTTCTATTTTGGCTGAGTATAGATCATTATATATTTTAGAATGACAACATGGATGTAATAGATCATTATATATTTTTGAATGACAACATGGGTGTACTAGATCATTATACATTTCTAAATGACAACATGGATATACTACATCATTGTCATTATCGAAAGACAACATGTATTATTAGGCAGTTTAAACTTTTTGAGAACCGAGAGCATGATTATTTGCGAGCTATTGTGGCGTTGCATCGTTGAATAGTCGAAACTTGTCTCTAAACACGAAAAACTGGTACACCATAAACATACAATTGCAAAATACAAAATTATCACAGTTTATGAGTGGGATACTTCTATAACTCACTTTAAAAGAAAACAATGTTAACAAACGTTTCAGTATGATTGTAGAAAATTAACTTTTAAATCATATACATGTAAGTTTAAACTCATTTATTTTACATCGATTGTAACGAAAGCTCTATGAACTTATTTGAATCACTCTAGATGTCTTCCTGTGTAGTACAAGTACTAAGCAATGCAGATAAAGTGTCTTGCTCAGGGACACAACGCATATGGCAATGGCGGGAATCGAACCCACAACTTTTGGATCATGGATACATGTTACAATATAATATTCAGTGTGTAGGAAGCTAACAACAAAAACAGGTTTTGAAAATATATTACCTTAAATTTCAATAGCTAATTTCCATCATCAAAGTGTATAAATACCCACAAAAGTCGCCATACATCCTTGTGGTGCGTATGTGGTCAAGTTATGATTTTTCACACGTCTGTATTAAATGGCTCCCCTCTATAAACCCAAATGCAAACATCTTATATTTAAGAAGCTACAATGCTGTCATTTCAAACACAACACGAGATTACTGATTCTCCTATTACGTGCACAAAACTAAAATGGTGTTAACTAATGGGTACGTGTAAATAAAATTTCGGTTGATTTATTTATATTATTATTCATAAAGCATACACACTTTAGTGTTCGATATGAAATATTGATTTTGCTCGTTAATGTATAGTGTACACTGATACAAACCTCTCAATACAATTTCGGTTATTGTTTGTTTAAACATATTTTACTTCAAACACAACTTGCTGCAAAATGTAATTGTGCGCCCTGTTTGCTTTATTGATTCCCATTGAACACCTGACCAGGTTATCCGACATCCAGATAGTGTAAATTAAGGTTTATCACCACTAATTGCATATAAACTTCCAAGGTGTACTTCAACATTTATTGTAAGTTAGGGGTTCGAGATTCGAACCCAGTTCGGTATTTAACATTCGAATCCAGTTCGGGGTTCGATATTCGAACCAAGTTTGGTATTCAACATTCAAAGTCAGTTCGGGGTTCGACATTCGATCCCAGTTCGGTATTCAACATTTAAAGTCAGTTCGGGGTTCGACATTCGAATCCAGTTCGGTATTCAACATTCAAAGTCAGTTCGGAGTTCGACATTCGAACCCAGTTCGGTATTCAACATTCAGAGTAATTTCGGGGTTGGACATTCAAAGTCAGTTCGGGGTTCGACATTCAAACCCAGTTCGGTATTCAACACTCGAACTCGAATTCAACGAATTATTCAACATTCGAACCCAGTTCGGGGTTCGACATTCGAACTGGATACCGAACTGGGTTCGAATGTCGAACCCCGAACTGGGTTCGGATGTTGAATACCTAACTGGGTTCGAATGTCGAACCCCGAACTGGATTCGAATGTTGATTACCGAGCTGACTTTGAATGTTGAATACTGAACTGGATTCGAATGTTTAACCCCGAACTGGGTTTGTATGTTGATTACCGAACTGGGTTCGAATGTCGAACCCCGAACTGACTCTGAATGTTGAATACCGAACTGGGTTCGAATGTCGAACCCTGAACTGACTTTGAAAGTTAAATACGGAACTGGATTCGAATGGTGAACCCCGAACTGGGTTCGAACGTTGAATACCGAAATGGGCTCGAATATCGAACCCCGAACTGACTTTGAATGTTGAATACCGAACTGGATTCGAAAGTCGAACACCGAATTGACTCTGAATGTCGAATACCGAACTGGGTTCGAATGTTGAATACCGAACTGGGTTCGAATGTCGAACCCCGAACTGGGTTCGAATGTTGAATACCGAACTGGGATCGAATGTCGAACCCTGAACTGGGTTCGAATGTTAAATACCGAACTGGGATCGAATGTCGAACCCCGAACTGGGTTCGAATGTTGAATACCGAACTGGGTTCGAATGTCGAACCCCGAACTGACTTTGAATGTTAAATACCGAACTGGGTTCACATGTCGAATCCCGAACTGACTCCGAATGTTGAATACCGAACTGGGTTCGAATGTTGAACTCCGAACTGACTTTGAATGTTGAATATCGAACTGGATTCGAATGTTGAACCACGAACTGGGTTCGAATGTTGAATACCGAACGGGTTTCGAATGTTGAATACCGAACTGGGTTCGAATGTCGAACCCCGAACTGACTTTGAATGTTGAATACCGAACTGGGTTCGAATGTCAAAACCCGAACTGACTTTGAATGTTGAATACCGAACTGGATTCGAAAGTCGAACCCCGAAATATTGTTCCAGTGTTCCCTTGTTCCCCAAAAATATTACCAATAACAGACACTGTTCCCTTGTTCCCCAAAAATAAATGGCCATGTTCGCTTGTTCCCCAAAACCACTGGGAGACCTCAGGCTAAGGGAAAGTGTCTTGCACAAGAACTCGCTCAGTGGCACCGCTGAGGCTTAAAGCCGAGCCCTGCGGTTACAAGTGGAACTATCAACTGGGCCACCCCTGCCCCTATGGAGAAGTGAGTATAAATGGTAAACATATTTGAAAAAGTCCTCACAGAACACAGACACTATATTTACGATACAGATGATAATATTAAATTTACAAACTAAACTATTCCCGCCACATTCGATGATATCATACAAGTTCAAATTATGCACACACACACTTAACAACGCGCATGCGCTTTTACTCTGCGCACACAACATTGGCTTATTTCCCTATCGACGGATTTCTGTGAAACCGGACTGCTGAATAAACCTAAAATAAAAACTATTGTTACATACAAGGGAGATATTACGATAAGGTAAGATAGAACCTTAATATCTTTGATTTTATTTTCTAAATATATCATAATTCTCTAATTATAGCTCTATTAATTGACATTGATAATTAAACTGAAATTGAAAGAAAGCGAAAGTGCAAAGTATTTTTTGGTTAACTCGTTTTTACTTGTATTGACAGAAGTCTTTGATTATTGAGATACATAAGGTATTTTTATTTATACAAATAAAATAAATAATTCAATTAACGTAATGGTAAAGCTTGCAGTTTAATGATTGCTTAATTTAGTAACGCTTTGGATTTACCTGCTCTATTAATAGAAAAATACACCTGTCCAATCCCGTCATTTTTCGGGATCCCGCAAGCAATGTACGTGATGTTGCGAATGGGTTTGGGCGGGTCTTCATGTTTATTTTTCCGTAAATATAATAAGGAATGATATACACCTGTAAATTATGTAAAGTGATTATCATACTCGTACATTGAATGCATTTCTATTTCATATTATGTATATATCATAATATATTTATGCCTTACATTTTATTTATATCTTGATTGGTCTCATTTTGTGTGCTTTTTTTACATACGGACGTTTATAGACGGCATATATCAAAACTATATAAAAAAAATCGTCTTGCCGTTTGTAGACGTGTATTTATGCACTAATAGCTTGATGTGACTATACACGTCATATGATGATATTTATTCTGATTTCTTAGGCCTACTGTATACTGTTTTTGTGACAACTGACACCTTTCTGATATGTTGTACGCTCCGTTTAAAAGGAAATAAAGAATATATGCATTCCTTTGCTTTAATTGATTTCAGAACGTGTGCAAAATAAAATAAAATTAAAATATACTTAAATAAATGTCGTTTAGACGAAACACAGATTAGTTGATTTCATACTTGAAGACTGTCCTCTATTCCACCTCATGGTAGTAACTTATACGGGCTCAGTCATATTTAAAAACCTATTATGTTGATTTATGGGCATATCATTGGGTCATAATTAACGTTTTTAAACACACTCAATATCAGCTAAAACATCTAGTGTGGACCGAAGTACTGGTTAAGGCATGGGTTTAAGTCACCAACATCGTATAAGTGTTTTAACTCATCTGAGCTGAAGGGCTGTTGAGTTCCCTCTTCGTCCGTCCGTCCGTCGTTAAGTTTTGATTTCAAATGGGAGTATGAATCACCGTTTTAATCCAAGCTTTAAACAACTTTTTTTTCTCAGAAAGTGCTGATTTTGACTAAACTTCAAATGGCTTGATCAATGGCTTTCATATATGTTAAACTATGGTCAACGCAAACTTCAAGATGGCCGCCGTTACGTATAATAGTTAAACGCTTAAACGTATGGTTAACATATTTTGCCTACACATGATTGATAGGTAGAAGAGAATCAATCGTGTTTAAATGAAAATACTCCCACCCTGGGAGTCTTGTATACTAGTAAATAGATTTGACAACCGCATGTACACATGATCTCAAGTTCATTTTATTCGAATGACAAGTAGTGGAAACAAGCGGTACCCTGGGCTTGGTAACGCAATAACAGATTTAGCAATGAAAAGGTGACGTCGTAGTTGATTTGTCTGGATCACGTCTTAGTGATTCTGAGATCAATCCCTTCCCGGACCGAATTTGGATATCATTTTAAAATACTTAATTCCCAAGAAATTTCGGTTGAGACTCCCGCATACAATCACATGTTCCGTGATCCAAGCTCACACACTAGTCCAAACTGATTCTAAATCTTAGAAATACACAAACACTTATGTTTTCACGTAGACTGGCCTCTTGAAGGTTCGGAAGTATACAGTTGTTCCCTTTGCCACTAGATTTGTCATAACTTCCTTATGTCGTATGGTTTCTAATGGTACACTTGACCATTTGATATATGTTATATGCGTCAATTATAACTGTACTTTTTACCATTTGTTACCAGTTTCATGGCATGATGCCCATCGTTGTTTTGATCGGATGTGTGTACGTCCATATTATTCCGTGTTGAAGTTCTTCTTCTGTCATTTAAGTGTTTCCTGAAAGAAAACAAATCAAACAAAAAGAATAAGCATTACTACAGTTTAAACCTGACCATGGACTTCACCTAGCCCGAAAGCTCTGCCTTTACACCTGACCATGGACATCACCTAGCCCGAAAGCTCTGCTTTGTACCGGAGTTAGAGACGAGGAAATAGGTAACACAATATGTATAAAGATACGCATAAGATATAGTTATATTAAAGAAGATAGCAAATTACAAACTAATATAAGAATGTAATTGGAAATATAATGTATTGGCTTACACGTGGTTATAATTTAACACCACTGGCCGCAACCAACGATATTGGATTTCACAACATTTAATTGCCTTTAATGTTTGTTTCAATAATATATTGATTAATGTTAACAATTGATGCATGCTTTACGCAATAACGTTATTAAGGGGACTGGAGGCGATCTGGGAGCATTATGAGTCTAAATCCAAATAACGAACATATAATATGTTTCAGATTCATATGCAATACGAAAATGCACTAATTCTAGGACCCATTTTGCATACGATTTAATTAGTGTTACTGAAATAGTTTGGTCTTGACTAGACGACTCGGACAGTGTTGGTACAAACATCAAATAGTAATTCATTTGGTGCTTTACGGGTTATTCATTCTTGTTTTGTGATAAAAGTAAACGTTATTTGAATTATATGTTTAACTGTTAGGATATAATCGCCATTTAAATTAATATGTATAATATTATTATTGTAATATATGGCTTAATTTAAGACAAATGGACATTTCATATGAAACTGAAGAACACTATGAAGGATGCATACCATCTTCGGGATTGTTTACAAGTCTATGTCTCTTACATTTCTTATCCTAGCACAACCAAATTTGGCCATGGACTTCCTTATAGCATAATCTTAAGGGCTGCATAAGTAATTTTGGTTCGTGTAACCCCTGAGCTCCCATGGAACCCAAATTCTGTCTATTTCACATCAAATTTTGCGTGTAAGCTGGGTTTACAGGTCTATATCTCCTACATTTCTTGTCCTAGTACAACCAAATTTGGCCCTTAAAATGTGTCTATTTTGCATCAAATTTTGCGTGTAAGCTGTGTTTACAAGTCTATATCTCTTACATTTCTTATCCTAGTACATCCAAATTTGGCTATGAACTTCTTTATAGCATTATCTTAAGGGCTGGTTAAGTAATTTTGGTTCCTGTAAACCCTGGGCTCCCACGGAACCCAAATTCTGATAGCCCTTAAAATATGTCTATTTCACATCAAATTTTGCTTGTAAGCTGGGTTTACAGGTTTATATCTCCTACATTTCTTGTCCTAGTACAACCAAATTTGACCCTTAAAATATGTCTATTTCTCATCAAATTGTGCGTGTAAGCTGTGTTTACAGGTCTATATCTCCTACATTTTTTGTCCTAGCTCATCTAAATTTGGGAATTGGTTTCCTTATAGTCTGTTGTAAAGGGCTGCGCAAATAATTTTGTCTTCTGCAAATTCTGGGCTCCCATGCAACCCAAATTGTGATGGCCCATAAAATGTGCAATAAAGACAGATTAAGGTTTGCGTGTAAGCTGTTATATATATCTATAATTTTGGTTGGGATTTTTGATAGCATTATGCATCTTATTCATACTTCACCCATATTGGGGCATGGGCTCCCTCCTCCCCGCCACCCTTCCCCCACCCCCACCCCCACGGGGGTGCATACTTATGTGTTGTTTTGGTCAATTGTTACACATATAGCTATGTTGTCCCCGCTTTCCCCTCCCCCAGTCTACCTCCACCCCCCCGCCATCCACCCCACCCCACCCCACACTCGAAACGCAGATCTTTTTTTTTTTTTTTTTACATATTTCTGCGTTGTTTTGGTCAATTCATATTCTTACACATATAGCTATCTTTCCCCTAAGTAGTGGGGAGGTGTTGGTTGTGGGGTGGGGGGGGGGGGCAATATTTCTATGTTATTTTCGGTCAATTCTTTTACATATAGCTAAGTAGGCCTACCTGCCTCCCCGCCCCCACACTCGAAACACATATATTTTATTTTTTTTACATATTTCTGTTAGTTTTGGTCAATTCTTACTCATATAGCTATGTTTCCCCCGCCCCCAACCCACCCTCCCGCCCCTCTCGAAACCCATTTTTTATTTTTACATATTTCTGTGTTGTTTTGGTCTATTCTTACACATATAGCTATATTGCCCGCTCTCCCGCCTCCCCCACCCCACTTGAAACTCGATATGTTTTGTTTACATATTTCTGTGTTGTTTTGCTCAATTATTACACATATAGCTTTTAAATATGTCTGTGTTGTTTTATTTTATCAAATCTACACCTATATGTTTGATGCGCCCCAGCCCTGTCCCCCATTGGTTTATGGGTTCCCCTCACATGGAGGACAGGGGGAAGTTTTCATTTTATCTTCCATTATTTGGATATTACAATTTTAATTTGAATGCAGTCATTTACATATACAACAATTTAGATTAAATCAGATGAAATATCAATAAAAATAACTGAAATGAGGCCACAATAAAAATTGCCAGATATCCCCTCCCTCCCCGAGTTGCCTTTCGACTGCAAATTTCTTTAAAATGACAGCAATTTTGGATTAAAACTGATAAAAATAATAATATTTCACAAATGCCCCAAATTTTACTATAATTTGTATGAGATTCTAACAATAATTTCATATCGGCCCAAATTTCTATACCAGCCCCGCACACCCCACAACCTCACCCCGCATTGTTTTAGCCTTGTTTTCTGATGGTATATACTGGCTATATAATTTATTATTCGCTGAAAAATCGAATAGTTGAGCTCCGACAGCTCTTGTTAAATATTGAGTTCTGCTCTACCCGGGGCTAGAGGGCGTGAAAGGTAGCAAGCACTTTTCACTATCGTTCAAAAACAATCTCAGTCAAACCGAGACTGCAATATTTTTTTGAATTTATCAAGTTCCACGATTTCCAAATTTCTCTTTTCATACTTTTTATTTATTTGTAATTGGATTCAACCAATCACTCTTCTAGGTCGCCTCCAGTGTCTTTAATAGTTATACGGTCTTGAGTGCTTTAACAATGAGAAAAACTCATGATTACGAGTTTAATAATGGTATCTCACATTTTCCCAATTGTGTGATCGTAGAGATCATGGATTGGATGAGTTCGAAAATGAGAATAACCAACCCAAACTAATGGTGTTGCATTTTTAGCTCGACTGATCAGAGATCAGCAGAGCTTATGCCGTGGTGCGGCGTCCGTCGTCCGTCTGTCCGTCTGTCTGTCCGTAAATTTTTTTTTGTAGCGACTACTCCTCTGAAACTACTGAATGCATTTTCATGAGAAATGTTGCCCATGAAGTCTAGTTGATCCTAGCAAAAATTCATGTTGTTGTGAAATCCAAGATGGCTGCCAAATCTAAAAATAGGTTTTTAAAAAACAAGTTTGTAGCGACTACTTCTTGAAAACTCTAAGTGATATTGATATGGGACGTTTTCTAAAATGATCAGCATGACATGATGTTGGTCTTTGTCGAAAATCGTTTTGATTCGACGTTAAACATGGCTGCCAGCGGCCATCTTTGTTTACATAGAGTTATATAATGAAAACTTGTAGCGACTACTCCTCTGAAACTACTTGACGGATTTTCATGAACCTTCACAGGAGTGTTGCTCTTGATGTCTTTTTGATCCTAGCAAAATGTCAGGTCAGCCGGAAATTCAAGATGGCCGCCCTGGCTAAAAATAAATTTTAAAATACAAGTTTGTAGCGACTACTTCTTGAAAACTATAAGTGATATTGATATGGGACATTTTCTAAAATGATCAGCATAACATGATGTTGATCCTTGTCAATAATCGTTTTGATTTGACGTTAAACATGGCTGCCAGCGGCCATCTTTGTTTACATAGAGTTATATAGTAAAAACTTGTAGCGACTACTCCTCTGAAACTACTTGCAGATTGTCATGAAACTTCACAGGATTGTTGCTCTTAATGTCTAATTGATCCTAGCAAAATTTCAGATCGGCCAGAAATTCAAAATGGCCACCACAGCTAAAAATAGATTTTTAAAACATAAGTTTGTAGCGACAACTTCTTGAAAACTATAAGTGATATTGATATGGGACTTTTTCTAAAATGATCAACATGACATGATGGTTATCCGAGTCGAACATTATTTTGATTCGACGGTAAACATGGCTGCCAGTGGCCATCTTTGTTTACATAGAGTTATATAATGAAAACTTGGAGCGATTACTCCTCTGAAACTACATGACGGATTTTCATGAAACTTCACACGAATGTTGCTCTTGATGTCTTATTGATCCTAGCAAAATTTCAGGTCGGCCAGAAATTCAAGATGGCCGCCATGGCTAAAAAAAGATTTTCAAAATACAAGTTTGTAGAGACTACTTCTTGAAAACTTTAGGTGATATTGATATGGGACTTTTTCTAAAATGATCAACATGACATGATGGTTATCCGAGTCGAACATTATTTTGATTCGACGGTGAACATGGCTGCCAGTGGCCATCTTTGTTTACATAGAGTTATATAATGAAAACTTGGAGCGATTACTCCTCTGAAACTACATGACGGATTTTCATGAAACTTCACACGAATGTTGCTCTTGATGTCTTATTGATCCTAGCAAAATTTCAGGTCGGCCGGAAATTCAAGATGGCCGCTATGGCTAAAAAAAGATTTTCAAAATACAAGTTTGTAGAGACTACTTCTTGAAAACTTTAAGTGATATTGATATGGGACTTTTTCTAAAATGATCAACATGACATGATGGTTATCCGAGTCGAACATTATTTTGATTCGACGGTAAACATGGCTGCCAGTGGCCATCTTTGTTTACATAGAGTTATATAATGAAAACTTGGAGCGATTACTCCTCTGAAACTACTTGACGGATTTTCATGAAACTTCACACGAATGTTGCTCTTGATGTCTTATTGATCCTAGCAAAATTTCAGGTCGGCCGGAAATTCAAGATGGCCGCCATGGCTAAAAATAGATTTTCTAAATACAAGTTTGTAGAGACTACTTCTTGAAAACTTTAAGTGATATTGATATGGGACTTTTTCTAAAATGATCAACATGACATGATGGTTATACGAGTCGAACATTATTTTGATTCGATGTTAAACATGGCTGCCAGCGGCCATCTTTGTTTACATATAGTTATATAATGAAAATTTGTAGCGACTACTCCTCTGAAACTACTTGACGGATTTTCATGAAACTTCACAGAAATGTTGCTCTTGGTGTCTAATTGATCCTAGCAAAATTTCAGGTCGGCCGGAAATTTAAGATGGCCGCCACGGCTAAAAATAATTTTTCGAAAAAAAAGTCTGTAGCGAATACTTCCTGAAATCAAAATCAATCAGTAGAGCTTCAAGGTCATTGACCTCTTGTTATGTTTTGTGGCATGGGCGGCATAGCATGAGATGACCCCGAAGCGTTAAATCCAGGCGAACATTTGTGAAAAATGACATGTAGGCGTAAATATTGATGGATTTTGAAGGGAAAAAAAGTTCATTGATTATTTACATGTTAATGTAACAGTGAGAGTAAATCGTCATCATACCATCTTGAGATTATTGTTGTCACTAAGAGTTTAATATTTTGATGTAAGATATAAGACTTGTTTATCTAAATTTTATGAGATAAAGTACTTACATTTTACTATTCGAGTGATACAATTGGTATCATCAGCCCAAACTTACTAATATTATGTCTCAAACATTATTTTAGAAGTCGAGCTCTGCATACACGAAGAAAGGAGAATATAGACTATTACTCGAAACTTATAGGACCACCATGGACGTGACATAACCATTTGGGGGATCCACTGTTCTTTAATAAAGGTTAGTGTAATTATTGGTAAGGCCATTATCTTGCCGTGTGCTAACAATTTTTTGTTTCTTAATAAAGGTGGCGAGTGTATTTGTAAAGATTCAAACCAGAGTTGATTTATTCTCATTTCATGAAATCCACACACCCAATCGACTAAAACTAAAACAAATCATTATAAAACATTATATCCCCCCCTTAATAGAAATACAAATAACGTTCTCTTCAAAATTTGAAAATTATTTGCAGAGAGCTTATATTGTAACTTAGTAAATATATATTATTAAACCACTAATGTGCAGACTGAGTAAACTATAACTCTAGAATGATTGTGTCATGCAGATAAAAACCGGACAATGGTGACTGCTTTAAGTGATTTTCAGTCACTTAAGTCAGAGAAGAAGAAAGAAGCACCTCTGTCCAATTGAGTCGAAATGGTGCTAGAAGATCAACTAGCCAACCCTTTGTACCGAAACTGGATCAGATCGGGACTGGCACTCAAATACTTAAAAGAGGGATTACAGAATGTCGTTGACGACAACGTCAAGAGTTTGAAAACATCTTTCCTTACTGATATTGGTAATACACTTGGCTTGCCGACAGTACTCTGCGGCCAATGTACGACAGAGAATGTATTGCCATGTCCAACAAGTGGTATCTGCTCCAAAAGGGGGAGACACTGTACTTATCATGATAAGCGTGATCCTACCAAAACACCCAGCGCATGTCCCAAAGGAATTTGCAATAGCATATATCACAAGATCATCACGCAGCATCGTTATGGATCGCCATGTTGGAAGAATACCGATGCTTCAAAATGGTGTACTGACCATTGGGAGATCGCCAAATGTTTTATTCCGGAGGTAGGCTATAAGGACAAAGTCGCCGCTTCGGACACGGATTGCTCTGGCATTCTCAATGTGGTCCTAAATGGGTTATTTATGCAGAATGTCTTTGATACACCAATAAATCCGCCAGCTGATATCATAAGCAAGGTAAGTTGTCTTCAAAACTAGTATGAACTATAAAAATCATAGTGAAATAATATAAAAATCATAGTAAAAGATAGATGAAGGAGCCGTCAAAAGAGCAGGTCATGCAAAAGAACGCTAATTTTAAAGAAAAATAATTCCTATCATCAATGTGAAAAGGTATTTAACATTCTATGACATGAAAATGTGTTATATACGATTAAGAATCAATTCTCCATTGTTGAAGATTGTAATTGTTCACATGCAAACACTTTGTTTACAGAACCGTCAAGCGCGAATCGCCATCATGCACTCTTGTAATTTAGAAGTTACAGATACCCAGCTGGGAGACTATATTGACGGCATGGATTCTCTCCTCAGTGATAAACACAGATTGTTGAATCACCCGGATGCAGTTAATGCAAGAACAACACTTATCCAGGTAGGTGTGCTGATAACATATGTGTTAACGTAGTTATATATAACGTTATTTAAGCTGTACGCCTATCAAATAATGAATTATACAATGAAACATATCTTCTTGAATTTGTTTGATTTAAGAAAGCATTAGCTAAGACAACCACTTAAAATCTTTGTAATTCTAATAGAAGAGGTTTTATAGAAGGAGTTTTAAAGCTTAAATCCACTTACACCGGTGCTAGGGATAGCATTATTAATTATATAATACTGATACATATGTTTTCGGAACATATATCCATGTATTCAACTAGACGGACTTAATAGAACGGTCATGTCTTCATTAATTTCTAATAAAACTATGCTATGTTTATTTACATATATTACAATGTTTGAACCCATATAGATTCGTTCTCCTCATTTTTGTCTAGAAAACATCTGTTTTCTTTAGAATAATGTTTTCTAAAACGTAATATAGTCGGTAGACTTATTACTGGTCTTCTGGGATCATCATGTCCAATATGTGTAGCTTTAAAGAAGAATACCGCTTAAGCTGGTGCTAGGGTGTGTGAGAGGTGTTGTACCTTATATTACCTCTCATGAACTATCAGACTCAATAAAACCGAGTCTGCTACTTTTCTCTCTTGTTTGTGTTTGATACTTCCAAGGGATCCCTTTTTCAGTATTTATTAGTCTCTATCTATTCAGAAGAAACCAACCATATATTCCTTGCAACATACTGTGTCAAATAAGCACACTTCTCCTGTAATGATTCTTAGTCTCAAAATGTCGTCTAAAGGCTGCGTAATTTAAACTGCCTAATACTGTTTTGTAGATGATGTCACACATTTCATAGATGAGAAAAAGACTGAAGCCAGAGATGCCTTAGTGAAACTCTGCGATGAACAGAACCAACAGTTACACAATTTCCGAGATACATTGGCTACTGACATAGACAAGCGTATAGCAGACTCAGAAAAACGGATGGAAGATGTTATACTAGAAATGCGACAGGTAAGTTGGTAAAGGTATCTTTTTCCATAAGTAATTTTGATCTTCTGTTGCAAAAATAAATTGATTATGAGGTGCCATGTAAGTAAACGTTATTTTTGTTTTATAAATAAATCGAGAGTAATCGTAAATCAACCTTAGGTATGGCGTATGTATATGTATGCATGCATGGACGTTTTTAACGCTCGTTCAGTCACGACTGTGTCTGCTTATGGCAGGGAGCTCAATGCTCAGCTGTACAGTGTTGCCACACTCAGACACTGGAATATCACGTCGTAGAGGCATGACAGGATACCCCACCGAGTCACACATCATACTGAACCGGATTAACCAGTCCTAGAACTACACTTATATACTGAGCGTCAAGCAAGGAGCTAGTATTTTTATGACGGTACTGGTATCTCCTTGTTTGCCGTTCAGTATAATTATGTGTACTGCTAGGACTGGTCAATAAACCGGGTTTCAGTATTATATGTGACTGTGTGGTTTCAGTATTATATGTGACTGGGTGGTTTCAGTATTATTTGCGACTGGGTGGTTTCAGTATTATATGTGACTGGGTGGTTTCAGTTCTATATGTGACTGGGTGGTTTCGGTATTATATGTGACTGGGTGGTTTCAGTTCTATATGTGACTAGAAGTGGTTCGGTGTTATATCTGACTGGTTGGTTTCAGTTCTATATGTGACTAGGTGTGGTTCGGTGTGACACGGCCGGAGACCAAAATCCCGCATACGAGACAGACTCCCTACCACTAAGCCTCCGTCACGGTATCTATGTATGAAGACCAGCAATTTTCTTTAATTGTATATATTTATTTCTGGTTTACTTTATTACCCGTTTGCTAATTTCCGTAATTCAGTTTTGTTTATCAATCAGTTTAAAATGTATGATCATTTGACCGCCCAAACAAATGTTTATTTTACAAAAAAGGACGTGCTCGCCATAGAGTATCTCGTCAATAAAGTGCGATACCAAAGCAATAGTTAACACCAACACATGCACATTTTATTTGTTTTCAAAGGAATGGCAAGCTGAAGTTACACGCTTACGGTCCGAGATGCAAACTCTAAATGATAAACATGCTGATAGAGTGGAACAGCTCCAGTGTTATCTGCAAAGAAAAGAGAGTAAGTTCTATACATCTTGTTGTAGGTAAATACATGAAAACAGTGATACAAAGTATCACAAGCCGGTCAGAACAGTTACATAAGAAAACAGTAAGGGGAATGAATATGATAAAAAATAAACCAACAGTGTGTATATGTTAGAAATCATTTTTTGTACTTGTCAACAATCAAAGCACATTTATCATGAAAATTTTGAGCACTAGATAAACTATTCATCATGAGACAAAATGAACATGTTTTTAGCTTGACTATTCGAAGAATAAAAGAGCTTATGTAATCACCCCGGCGTCGGCGTTGGCGTCGGCGTCCCACATCAAGGTTTGCTTGTAAGCTGTGTTTACAAGTCTATATCTCTTACATTTCTTATCCTAGCACAACCAATTTGGCCATGGGCTTCCTTATAGCATTATCATCGTAAGGGCTGCATAAGCAATTTTGGTTCCTGTAACCACTGGGCTCCCAAGGAACCCAAATTCTGATAGCCCATAAAATGTGTCACATTTCACATGAAATTGTGCATGTAAGCTGTGTTTACAAGTCTATATCTCCATTTCTTACCCTACAACAACCAAATTTGTCCATTAGCTTCCTTACAGCATTATCGTAAGGGATGCTTAAGTAAGTTTGGTTTCTGTAACCACTTGGCTCCCAAGGAACCCAAATTCTGATAGCCCTTAAAATGTGTCTGTTTCACATCAAATGTTTCACATCAAATTTTGCGTGTAAGCTGTGTTTACAGGTCTATATCTCTTACATTTCTTGTCCTAGCTGAACTAAATTTGGGAATTGGTTTCCCTATAGTATGTTGTAAAGGGTTGGGTAAGTAAGTTTGTCTTCTGCAAATCTGGGCTCCTATGGAACCCAAATTGTGATGGCCCATAAAATGTGCAATAAAAGCAGATCTAGGTTTGCATGTAACTTGTTGTATATATCTATAATTTTGGTTTTGCATTATGCATCTTATTCATACTTCACCCATATTGGGGCATTGGCTGCCTCCTCCACCCCACGTCCCCACCCCCACACCCCCCCGTCCACATTTTTTTTTTTACATATTTCTGTGTTGTTTTAGTCAGTTCTTACACATAGCTTCTTACACATATATATGTTGCCCCCTCACCCACCGCCTCTCCCCCCAACTCCCCCCCCCCACTCAAAACTTTTTTTTATACATATTTCTGTGTTGTTTTGTCAATTCTTACACATAGCTATGTTGCCCCCTCCCCCTCTCCTCCTTCCACGCACCCAACCACCCCCCCCCCCCACAAACTTGAAACTGGATTTTTTTTTTTACATATTTCTGTGTTGTTTTGGTAATTTTTTTCATAGCTTCTTACACATATATGTTGCCCTCTCTCCCAACCCTCACATCTACCCCCACCCCACCCCCAACCCAACTCAAAACTCGGATTTTTATTTTTTTATTACGTATTTCTGTGTTGTTTTGGTCAATTCTTACAAAGCTTCTTACACATATATGTTGCCCTCCACCCACCCAACCCCCGCCTCTCCCCCACCCCACTCAAAACTCTTTTCTTTTTTGTTTACATATTTCTGTGTTGTTTCGGTCAATTCTTTTTTTCCGTGTTCATTTTGTCAATTCTTACCACATAGCTGTGTTGCCCCCTCCACCCGACGCCCTCCACGCCCGCCCGCACCCCAACACCCCACTCTAAACCTTGAATGTTTTATTTTTTATTTTTTTTACATATTTCTGTGTTGTTAGCTCGACTATTCGAAGAATAAGATAGCTTATGTAATCACCCCGGGGTCGGCGTCGGCGTCCCACATCAAGGGCTGCATAAGCACTTTTGGTTCCTGTAACCCTCCAATGGAACCTAAATTATGATAGCCCATAAAATGTGTCCCATTTCACATCAAATTTTGCGTGTAAGCTGTGTTTACAAGTCTATATCTCTTACAATTCTTACCCTAGCACAACCAAATTTGGCCATTAGCTTCCTTATAGCATTATTGTAAGGGCTGCTTAAGTAATTTTGGTTCCTGTAACCCTGGGCTCCCATGGAACCCAAATTCTGATAGCACTTAAAATATGTCTGTTTCACATCAAATTTTGCGTGTAAGCTGTGTTTACAGGTCTATATCTCTTAGATTTCTTGTCCTAGCTGAACTAAATTTTGGAATTGGTTTCCTTATAGTATGTTGTAAAGGGTTGGATAAGTAATTTTGTCTTCTGCAAATTCTGGGCTCCCATGGAACCCAAATTGTGATGGCCCATAAAATGTGCAATAAAGGCAGATCTAGGTTTGCATGTAAGCATGTATATATCTATAATTTTGGTTTGGGATTTGTTATAGCATTATGCATCTTATTACTTCACCCATATTTGGGCATGGGCTCCCTCCTCCCCACTCCCACCCCCACTCCCCTCCACAGCTGTTTTTTTTTTTTACATATTTCTGTGTTGTTTTAGTCAATTCTTACACATATATGTTTCCCCCCTCCCCGCCCCCCCCCCGCCCCCACCCACCTCTCATCCCTCCTCCCCGTTAGTCAATTCTTACACGTATATAGCTATGTTGCCCCATCCCACCCCATCGAAACTATATTCTTTTTTTACATATTTCTGTGCTGTTTTAGTCAAATCTTACACATATAGCTATGTTGCCCTTCCCCTCCACCCCCCCCCCCCCCCACACACACCCACATTGGCTTATGGGCAACCCTCACATGGAGGACGGGGAGGGGAATTGTTATCATTTTACCTTCCATTATTTGGATATTAATATTTTAATTTGAACGCAATCATTTACATATAAAACAATTTAGATTAAATTCAGATAAAATGAAATATCAATAAAAAAATAAAATGAGGCCACAATAAAAATTACCAGATATCAGCTCCCTCCCCGAGCTGCCTTTCGACCACAATTTTTTTTTTAAATGACAGTGATTTTGGATTAAAACAGATAAAAATAATAAAATTTCACATAATTTTATATCGGCCCGAGTTTCTATACAAGCCCCATCCCCCAACCCAACCATACATTGTTTTAGCCTTGTTTTCTGATGGTATATACTGTACTAGGTATATAATTTATTATTCTCTGAAAAATCGGATAGTCGAGCCGACAGCTTTTGTATATTTTGGCATCTGTGTTGTTTAATGTTATACTATAAATATGATATACATCTGAAATAGTATGTGTAATGGATCACTAACTAGAATGTTGTTTCATGATTAGAATGAAATGAATTGGGAAAAGATCATGGTTAGAATATGAAGAATTGGTAAATTATCATAGTTATAAACAAAAAAAAAGACAACTTAATGATAATATAATAACAATTGGAGCGTCTGTGTAGGTAATCTCAGTTGTTAGCAATGTAAATTTACATTAGAAGAAAGGGTTTAATGTTAGATATTTTTTATTATTCTGATTAGTAGTTAGTTCATGGGAATAATTAGCAAAGGAACATACCTATTCAAACTCTTTAGAAGATGCTTCAGTTAAAGTTTCATCAATTCTTTTTAATGATTGAAGCGGTGTTGCTTATTTTAAAATCAGACACCACCAAAATAGCAAGTATACATACAAACAAGACAATCCTGCTGTATACACAAATCCCAAATGGCAAGCCGTTATTTTTAAAGAAAACTATTTCTATTTAATTCATAGCTCTTCTAGTCGGATACTACGTGATCAAATGCGATGGCGCATTTATCTATTGTCCGGATGCCGTCCGCATGTCCCTAAACTTTCTTCAAATTACAAGATGTCCGCCGCGATTAAAACATTAAATTAAGAGTGTTATCTCTTCTCCTTTAAAACATGAAGTCACATCGTTACTAAAGTGATCGTCAAGACATGTAAAAGTTCCTAAATGAAATCAATTTTGATCACAGACGTTTTTGATAACCAGCAGCAAGCATCATTGTTACTTATGTAGGAACAACTTGATATTTCAAATCCAAAACATTGACGTGAATTTCATGAACTTTGTAGTATATTTCTTTGTATATCTAAACCGAAATATACGACTTGCACAAAGTCAACATGTATAAAAACAGAATCAAAATAGGAATATTTGCTGTTATAACGTCTTTTCTAGAATCGAAAGTGGCATTAAAATGAGATTCGTATCAAAGTGATTGCCATTAAATGTAGTTGATCCAAAATAGATTTTAGTTTAATCAGACTGCAAAGATATCCAAAATGGCTAATCAGACACTTAATAACTTAATATAATAGTTTGTTATCCAAACCGCTAGCTTTGATCAGATCTCATAGATGGCTGCAGGCGATCACCAGCTTTGATCAGATCTCCTAGATAGCTGCAGGCAACCGCTAGCTTTGATCATATCTCCTAGATGGCTGCAGGCATGCGCCAGCTTTAGTATGGCTATATGCGACCACCAGCTTTTATCAGATCTTTTACAGGCTGTAGACGACCACCAGCTTTGCTAAGATCTCCTAGATGGCTGGAGGCGACCAACAGCTTTGATCAGATCTCCTAGATAGTTGCAGGCGACTGCCAGCTTTGATCAAATCTCCTAGATGGCTGCAGACGACCATTAGCTTTAATCAAATTTCCTAGACGGATGTAGGCGACCACCAGTTTTTATCAGATCTCCTAGATGAATGTAGGCGACCACCAGCTTTGATGAGATATTTTAGATGGCTGCAGACGACCGCCAGCTTTAATCAGATCTCCTAGATGGCTACAGGCGACCACAAGCTTTGATCAGATCTTTTAGATGGCTGTAGGCGACCACCAGCTTTGATCAGATATTTTAGATGGCTGTAGGCGACCGCCGCCTTTGATCAGATCTCCTTGATGGCTGCAGGCAATCAACAGTTTTGATCAGATATTATAGATGGCTGTAGGCGACCACCGCATTTTATCTGACCTCCTAAATGGCTGCTGGTGACCAACAGCTATGATCCGATCTCAAGGATTGCTGCAGGTGACCACCGCCTTTGATCAGATCTCCTAGATGGCTGCATGCGACCACCACATTTGGACATATTTCCTAGATTGCTACAGGCGTCCATCAGCTTTGATCAAATATCCTAGATGACCCCAGGTGACCACCAGCTTTATCAGATCTCCTAGATGGCTGCGCACAACCGCCAGCTTTGATCAGATCTCCTAGATGGCTGCAGGTGACCACCAGCTTTGATACGATCTCCTAGATGGCTGCATGCGACCACCATATTTGACCATATTTCCTAGATTGCTACAGGCGTCCATCAGCTTTGATCAAATATCCTAGATGGCCCCAGGCGACCACCATATTTATCAGATCTCCTAGATGGATGCATACAACCGCCAGCTTTGATCAGATCTCCTAGATGGCTGCAGGTGACCACCAACTTTGATACGATCTCCTAGATGGCTGTAGGCGACCGCAAGCTTTGATCAGATCTCCCAGATGACTGAAGGCGACCGCCAGCCGTGATCAGATCTCCTTTACGGCTGTAGACGACCGCCAGCTTTGATCAAATCTCCTAGATGGCTGCAGGCGACCGCCAGCTTTGATCAAATCTCCTAGATGGCTGCAGGCGACCTCTAGCTTTGATCAGATCTCTGAAATGACTGCAGGCGACTACCAGCTTAGATCAGATCTCATTGAAGGCTGCATGCGACCAACAGCTTTGATCAGATCTCATAGATGGCTGTAGGCGACCAATAGCTTTGATCAGATCTCCTAGATGTCTGCATGCGACCGCCAGCTTTGATCAGATCTCCTAGATTGCTTCAGACGACCGCCAGCTTTGATCAAATCTCCTAGATGGCTGCAGGCGACCGCCAGCTTTGATCAGATCTCCGAGATGACGGCTGGCAATCACCAGCTTTTATCAGTTCTCCTAGATGGCTGCATGCGACCAACAGCTTTGATCATGTCTCATAGATTGCTTCAGGCGACCAATAGCTTTGATCAGATTTCCTAGATGGATGCAGGCGACCTCCAGCTTTGATCAAATCTCCGAGAAGACTGCAGGCGACCATCAGCTTTGATCAGATCTCCTAGATGGCTGCAGGCGACCACCAGCTTTGATCAGATCTCCTAGATAGCTGCAGGCGACCAACAGTTTTGATGAGATCCTAGAAGGCTGCAGGCGACCACCAGCTTTGATCAGATCTCCTAGATGGCTGCTTGCGGCCACCAGCTTTGATCAGATCTCCTAGATGGCTGTACACGACCGCCAGCTTTGATCAAATCTCCTATATTGCTGCAGGCGACCGCCAGCTTTGATCAGATCTCCGAGATGACGGCTGGCGATCACCAGCTTTTATCAGTTCTCCTAGATGGCTGCATGCGACCAACAACTTTGATCATGTCTCATAGATGGCTGCATGCGACCACCAGCTTTGATCAGATCTCCTAGATGGCTGCAGGCGACCACGAGCTTTGATCAGATCTCCTAGATAGCTGCAGGCGACCAACAGTTTTGATGAGATCCTAGAAGGCTGCAGGCGACCACCAGCTTTGATCAGATCTCCTAGATGGCTGCACGCGACCACCAGCTTTGATCAGATCTCCTAGATTGCTTCAGACGACCGCCAGCTTTGATCAAATCTCCTATATGGCTGCAGGCGACCGCCAGCTTTGATCATATCTCCGAGATGACGGCTGGCGATCACTAGCTTTTATCAGTTCTCCTAGATGGCTGCATGCGACCAACAGCTTTGATCATGTCTCATAGATTGCTGCAGGCGACCAATAGCTTTGATCAGATCTCCTAGATGGATGCAGGCGCCCTCCAGCTTTGATCAAATCTGCGAGAAGACTGCAGGCGACCACCAGCTATGATCAGATCTCCTAGATGGCTGCATGCGACCACCAGCTTTGATCAGATCTCATAGATGGCTGCAGGCGACCGCCAGCTTTGATCAGATCTCATAGATGGCTGCAGGCGACCGCCAGCTTTGATCAGATCTCCTAGATGGCTGCAGGCGACCACCAGCTTTGATCAGATCTCCTAGATAGCTGCAGGCGACCAACAGTTTTGATGAGATCCTAGAAGGCTGCAGGCGACCGCTTTAATCAAATCTCCTAGAAAGCTGCAGGCGACCACCAGCTTTGATCAGATCTCCTAGATGTAGGCGACCACCAACTTTGATCGCGTATTGGAAACCCCAGTTAAATTGTCTTAAGCTACTGATTTAATGAAACTGCAGAAATTCCTTTGCATTATCCCACCTCAGTAATTACTGAAAAAGTGATCCCTTGTAAGCAACAAACACAGAAAGGGGAAAAAGTAGCACACTCTGTTCTACTAAGTCTGTTCATGAGAGGTAATATATATGTGCAACACCTCTCACTCCCACTAGCACCGGCTTAAGCGATATTGTACTTTAAGGCCAAAAATATTGGGCTTGAAGATCCCAAAGAATCTATAAGTAAAACAACCCTCGCTTCTTTATTGCCCACATTTGGTATTACCTTTTTTTGTTTATACGGATGATATCATAGATAACCTTGACCTAATTTTAGAGTCATTGGCTTTATTACGTTTCCATTAATGTAGGTCAATTTCTCACAAAGTAAATTATTTATGCATGGACACTCCACAGAAGACGTATGCTAGGTTTATATAATATGTGTTTTTTTCTTTCTTCAGCAAAGGAAATTGTAGAGTTGCTCTTGTTATTGTAGTTGTGTGTGTAAGAAGTGTATTTACGGCTTTGAATATATTCTTAATGAAAAGTAAAAAATAATTTAAAATGTTAATGTATGCTCACACTTTCTGCTCAGAGCAAGCACCTTGACAGAGCTGCGTGAAGTTGGCTCAACATACGACAATCGACATTCGACATACGACATTCGACATACGACATTCAAAAACATCCTTCAAAGTGATGGTGGTTTTACGCAAGATACAACATTCAACATACGACATTCGACATACGACAAACGACATTCGACATAAGACATTACACATACGACATTCAAAAGTATCATTCAAAGTGAATGTCGTTTCACGCAACATACGACAAACGACATTCGACATACAACATTTGACATACGACATTCAAAGATATCCTTCAAAGTGAATGTCGTTTCACGCGACATACAACATTCGATATACGACATTCGACATTCGACATTCGACATACACCATTCAACATTCGACATACGATATTCAAAAACATCCTTCAAAGTGAATGTCGTTTCACGCGAATACAACATTCGACATACGACATTCGCATACAACATTCGACATATGACATGCAAAAGCATCCTTCAAAGTGAATGCCGTTTCACGCGACATACGACATATGACTTACGACATTTGACATACAACATTCGACATACGACATTCAAAAACATCCTTCAAAGTGAATGTTGTTTCACGCGACATACGACATTGAACATACGACATTCGACATATGACATTTGACATACGACATTCCAAAGCATCCTTTAAAGTGCATGTCCTTTCACGCGACATACGACATTCGACATACGACATGTCGAATGTTGTATGTCAAATGTTGTATGCCGAGTGAAACGACATTCACTTTGAAGGATGTTATTGCATTTTGTATGCCGATTGTTGTATGTCGAATGTCGTATGCCGTATGTCGAATGTCGTCGAATGTTGTATGTCGCGTGAAACGACATTCACTTTGAAGAATGTATTGAATGTCGAATGTCGTATGTCGTATGTAGAATGTCGAATGTCAAATGTAATATGTCGAATGTTTTATGTCGCGTGAAACGATATTCACTTTGAAGGATGTTTTTGAATGTCGTATGTCGAATGTCGTATGTCGAATTCGATTGTCGTATGTTGAGCCAACTTCACACAGCTCACCTTGACCTGTTTAGTAAACATCCATTTTTTCAAACGTATAGCGGGTTGCTGCATGAAAAATACAATGCTGGATTATCCATACTTTAATTGAAATCGCAGCGAATCTTAATATTTTACATTTTGCATTGGTGCTGATATCATACGTTTACTATAGTGATCCATATAATATTAAGTTGATCCAAAATTCATTTTGATGAGACTTCCAAGCTGGCATAGTGGCCATCTTTGGTAACATTTTATAGGACAAACTTGATATCAATGCTTCTCCAATACCACTGTGTCGACTTTACAGTGACATTTCTTGAAATCCTTAGAGAAATTGCTTTTGATTTCCACCTATGGTTCATTGAACGTTTGTTTCAGTCAAATCTAAGGCAAGTTTAACAGTGATCAAAATAGATGGTTATGGAGTTATTACCCCTCAATGTGTCAAATAAGAGAATTTGAGTTTATTACATTAAAACTTTAGTAAATAGTTTCCG
Source organism: Cyrtodaria siliqua (assembly GCA_037043455.1). Taxonomy (NCBI): domain Eukaryota; kingdom Metazoa; phylum Mollusca; class Bivalvia; order Adapedonta; family Hiatellidae; genus Cyrtodaria; species Cyrtodaria siliqua. Next base: position 219,076 of record JAWPHD010001313.1, read on the forward strand.
ATTTTCAGTTTGATTTGAAGGTTTGATTTTCAGTTTGGTTTGATTTTCAGTTTGATTTTCAGTTTGAGTTGAAAGTTTGATTTTCAGTTTGAGTTGAAGGTTTGATTTTCAGTTTGAGTTGAAGGTTTGATTTTCAGTTTGAGTTGAAGGTTTGATTTGAAGGTTTGATTTTCAGTTTGAGTTGAAGGTTTGATTTGAAGGTTTGATTTTCAGTTTGAGTTGAAGGTTTGATTTTCAGTTTGAGTTGAAGGTTTGATTTGAAGGTTTGGTTTTCAGTTTGAGTTGAAGGTTTGATTTGAAGTTTGATTTGAAATTTGATTTGAAGGTTTGATTTGAAGGTTTGATTCAATCAAAGCTTAAAGTTCGACAATGAGCAAACTACAAACGTGCATTATGAAGTTACTGTCCTAGATTATGTCAAAATAATATAATGTACCCTCTTTTATGCATTGATTCTCATTTTATTTGGCGACTTACTTTTATAAGATCTCAGATTATGTGGACAGTGAGAGAAATCCGCGTGTTGCACCAGTTGCAACAGCTAGGTCATACATGTGTGTACCTGGTTCATCGCTACTTGTTTCATATTTAAATTAATTTTGCATTTGTAGAATGAATATGAATTGTTGTTTTTTAATAAACTTCTTTCTTCCTTTAATTATCATCAATTAAACCAAAACTGGCACTCGTTTACATCTTGTTCAAATAAAAGAAAATTGATTACCGTTGTCTCGTAGAATGGAAATACAAGTAGTACCTTTAAAGTCTGGTGTATACAACGTATTCGATTTTCAAGTAAAAATGGTAGAGGATATATATATAGATAGAAATGTGTACTGATCCTGTCAGTTTCTATTTTGTTTTCATCATAAACATAACCTTTGTAATGTACCCATACATACGGGGTTTTTTATTTAAGAAAAAATGGGAGCCAGCATATTTGAATTGAAATCAAGAGATGGGTTAAAGGTCACATGAGGGATTATTGAGTATTTTTAAAATTAAGTGAAATATCAAGAAAAAAGTCATACACTATTATTATCATGCATATTTAATTAATGTCAATGTATAATTTCAACACATCTTGCGCTTCTGTAGGACTTTTAAGAATGAGAAAAATGGTCCTATAGAAATCAACGCATGGCACCGAGGTCCGCACTGCTCTTGCTCGACAAACAAATAGAAAATTAAAAATACAATGAAAAGGACAATACGCAACACAACGAGTGGTAAAGACAGGCTTACCGACCTTTCCATGGTTATACACCTTTCCATTTTAGTAGACAATTAAAATATATGAGAATAATCTCTGCGAATGTTATATATATATAAAAAAAAACTGCTGGAGGATGAAAAATTGAAAACACAATAGCGGACAGGCGACGAAAGACGGATGGGAGAGAGGCGACGCACCACCACATACATATATAGAGATTATTACTAGAGTTCAATTATTCATAAAGTTCCCCTGTGACACATTTTTGTAAATGTATAAGCATTCTGCGATGTATATATGCACTCTCGTGTCGTCTGAGTTACTCGTGACATTTTCATTACGGGAGTTTTATTCCGATTGAAGCTAAATTCACTTAAAAGCAAACGAGTGCGCTCTCCCGCATTAAAAAACTCATGGAAATTAAATACTAACATTTTTCAAATGGTAAATCCTCATTTGAGCTAGGTTTCCACCGCGCCTCATGAAATTCCTTGGCTGTGAATCTCAAAGACAGTGTCGTTATCGTGAATCTCAAAGACAGTGTCGTTATCGACACTGTTGTAAATTAGAGAATAAATTATCGAAATCTCTTAAATGTTATGATATGCAATTTTTTGAGGATTTATATTCAGTCCTAGTTATAACAATCAATGGGAAACATGGACTACAACGTTTATTATAGACACAAATCAAGTAAATGGATAAGGTGACGTTGACACACAAACGTAGAATAGAATAACTTTATTTTCGAAACATGGTCCACAAAGATGGCATTATAATCACAGTAAAATGAACAACATAATGAAACATAACAAAAGCTTAATTCTGATTAGGCCAGAAAAAAAATACACGTGTTTCTGGTTACTCAGTAATTTTTGCCCATGTGGTTTGGACGATGTTAAAGGTATCTTTAACTTTGTCAAGTAGTTAATTTGTAGTGATTTTGCAAGGAGAGAAGGTAAACAACCTCATGATGTCTTCTCAACTTGTTTGTTTTGAATAAAAATAAATTGAAAACACATATTTTCTGCCATTACGAGTTTACATACGATTGAATTTTATAATTTTCCTGAGGCTGGGTGGTATTGGAAGAACAAATCTGCTTGCAGCATGTCATGCTTAAAGTCCTAAAAACATGTCTAAGTTTCCCAAAATTTGCCTTTTTTCTCATCTGGGAGGTCATAATTACCCATTAAATTGGAATGACAAGCCTCTCCACAAGTTTAATTAATTGCCAGGATCAGGTTACCAGTACCGGTCAGTGGTCAGCTGTTTTTCTGAGATATTCTCTGGCTTCCTATTTTGCAATTCATTTAGAACTGAGGGTTGTATGTTTTTACTTATATGTTTATGGATCATTATTGTAAGAATTTCTCAAACACATTTGCGTTGTACTTTTTAATAAGAATAAAATAGTTATATTTTATCAAATTAGTACATCAAGAGGTATTTCAATACATTGTCTAATAAAGAAAGATGCCTGTCATTTGTCTTATTTAGGTAAATCAGTAAAATGATGTGCAGTGTAATAATTCTGACTTTGAGAACACTCAACTAAATAACCTCACACTTTAAAAAAAAAAAAATCACGTCCTACATTGTTAGAAGTACGAACTTGAAACATTTGGTATATATGATAAGAATATATGTGTAATTATGCAAGGGTTTATTAACATTTTCTTACATCTCCAGGGGACATGGTTGGGGTGTGTGTGGTGGGAGTGGGAGTTGTTTTACATTAAAAGTACAATTACTCCTACATGCTTAAAGGGACACATGGCAATCTTGAAGTTTTTATTAAGCATTTAAATTAGCGCCTCGATTTATTAATCCAGTATACTTTTGACTTTAAAACTGGTGAATATAATTAAATATTCTTCTTATTCTACCGCAGTTTTCAATTTATTGGTGCAATATTCTTAACAGTTAGTAATGACAAAATTATTTGCTTTATACAATTTTTATAATTAATATTCATAATTGAACAAATGCAAGTTATGTAGAAAAACTAACAGGATGCCGCGAGTTTTTAAAGAATCAAGCTTGCCGTGTGTCCCTTTAACTGTATGAGTATGAAATTGTCTATGTATTATCGTTTGCTCAATTATCAATACATATATAACGTTGTTTTTTGGTATCTCTAAGTGTTATAGTATTGAAAATACGGTCCAGACAAGCATTTTCTATGACAGAGGTCACAGGTCAAGGTCACCATGACCTTATTTTGGTACGCGACACACCGTTATCACAAGATGTATTCACATAGCAAGTTTGGTATCTTTAAGTGTTATAGTATTGAAAATACGGTCCGGACAAGCATTTTCTATGACAGTGGTCACATGTCACGGTCAAGGTCACAGTGACCTTATTTTGGTACGCGACACACCGCTATTTTATTTTTGTATTTTTACATATTTCTGTGTTGTTTTGGTCAATTCTTACAAAACCTCTCACAAATTGTTGCCCCCTCCCCTCACCCCCAAACCACCACCCACCCACCCCCACTCGAAACTTGATTTTTTTTTTTACATATTTCGGTGTTGTTTTGGTCAATTCTTACACATAGCTTCTTACATATAAATGTTGCCCCCTCCCCGACACCTTGCCTCTCCCCACGCCACCCTCCACACACTCGAAATTCGATATTTTTTTTTACATATTTCTGTGTTGTTTTGTCAATTATTACACATAGCTATGTTGGGGGCTCCCCCTCTCTTCCTTCCACGCACCCCCACCCCCCACCCTCCCCCACTTGAAACTGGATTTTTTTTTTTTACATATTTCTGTGTTGTTTTGGTATTTTTTTCATAGCTTCTTACACATATATGTTGCCCTCTCTCCCACCCCTCACATCTACCCCACCCCATCCCCCAACCCAACTCAAAACTCGGATTCTTATTTTTTTATTACGTATTTCTGTGTTGTTTTGGTCAATTCTTACATAGCTTCTTACACATATATGTTGCCCTCCCCCCACCACCCAACCCCCGCCTCTCCCCAAACCCACTCAAAGCTCTTTTTTTTTTTTACATATTTCTGTGTTGTTTTGGTCAATTCTTACACATAGCTATGTTCTGCAAACACCCCCCACCCCACCCCCCACCCACACACGCTCGAAACTCTTTTTTTTTCGTGTTCATTTTGTCAATTCTTACCACATAGCTGTGTTGCCCCCTCCACCCGACGCCCCTCCACGCCCGCCCGCACCCCCACACCCCACTCTAAACCTTGAATGTTTTTTTTTTGTGTTTTTTTTACATATTTCTGTGTTGTTAGCTCGACTATTCGAAGAATAAGATAGCTTATGTAATCACCCCGGGGTCGGCGTCGGCGTCGGCGTCCCACATCAAGGTTTGCGTGTAAGCTGTGTTTACAAGTCTATGTCTCTTACATTTCTAATCCTAGCACAACCAAATTTGTTCATGGGCTCCCTTATAGCATTATCTTAAGGGCTGCATAAGCAATTTTGGTTCCTGTAACCCATGGGCTCCAATGGAACCTAAATTATGATAGCCCATAAAATGTGTCCCATTTCACATCAAATTTTGCGTGTAAGCTGTGTTTACAAGTCTATATCTCTTACAATTCTTACCCTAGCACAACCAAATTTGGCCATTAGCGTCCTTATAGCATTATTGTAAGGGCTGCTTAAGTAATTTTGGTTCCTGTAACCCCTGGGCTCCCATGGAACCCAACTTCTGATAGCCCTTAAAATATGTCTGTTTCAAATTTTGCGTGTAAGCTGTGTTTAAAGGTCTATATCTCTTAGATTTCTTGTCCTAGCTGAACTAAATTTTGGAATTGGTTTCCTTATAGTCTGTTGTAAAGGGTTGGATAAGTAATTTTGTCTTCTGCAAATTCTGGGCTCCCATGGAACCCAAATTGTGATGGCCCATAAAATGTGCAATAAAGGCAGATCTAGGTTTGCATGTAAGCATGTATATATCTATAATTTTGGTTTGGGATTTGTTACAGCATTATGCATCTTATTACTTCACCCATATTGGGGCATGGGCTCCCTCCTCCCTACTCCCACCCCCCACCCCCACGCCCCTCCACAGCTTTTTTTTTTATATTTTTTTATATTTTTTTTACATATTTCTGTGTTGTTTTAGTCAATTCTTACACATATATGTTGCCCCCTCCCCGCCCCCCCCACCCGCCTATCTTTCCTCCTCCCCACCCACCCACCCACCCCAAGTTGAAACTTTTTTTCTTTTTTTTTTTACATATTTCTATGTTGCTTTAGTCAATTCTTACACATATGTGTTGCCGTCCCCCCTCCCCCCCTCCCCTGCACCCCCCCCCCCAACACACACACCCGGTTGAAACTTTTGTTTTTGTTTTTACATATTTCTTTGTTGTTTTAGTCAATTCTTACACATATATGTTGCCCCTCACCCCACAACCCACTCCCGCCTCTCACCCCATCTCCCCACCACCCCAACCCTACTTGAAACAATATTTTTTTTACATATTTCTGTTTTGCTTTTGTCAATTCTTACACATATATGTTGCCCCCTCCCCGCCCCCTCCACCTCCCCCGCCTCTCACCCCCGCCTCTCCCCCCCACACACTTGAAACTTTTCTTTTTTTTTTTACATATTTCTTTGTTGTTTTAGTCAATTCTTACACATATATGTTGACATTCCCACTCCCGCGCCCACCCCCACCCCCCAACCACACCCCCTTCCACCCCTGTTGAAACTTTTTTTTTTTTTTTTACATATTTCTTTGTTGTTTTAGTCAATTCTTACACATATATGTTGCCCCTCCCACACCCACACCCCCATAACCCACTCCCGCCTCTCACCCCCGCTCCCCACCACCCACACCTACTTGAAACTATCCCCCAACCCACTCTCGTCTCTCATCCCAGCTCCCCCCACCACACCTCCACTGGAAACTCTATTATTTTTTATTTTTTTACATATTTCTGTGTTGCTTTTGTCAATTCTTAAACATGTCTACTCCCCCCACCAACCACCCCCGCCTCTCTACCACCCACTTCCCGCACCGCACTCAAAACTCGGATTTTTTTTTGATTTTTGATTTTTTTACATATTTCTGTGTAGTTTTGATCAATTCTTACACATAGTTATGTTGTGCTCCCAACCCCAACCCACATTGTTGTAGCCTTGTTTTCTGATGGTATATACTAGCTATAAATTTATTATTCTCTGAAAAATCGAATAGTCGAGCTGCGCTGTTCTCCGACAGCTCTTGTTTTGGTCAATTCTTACATAGCTTCTTACACAACTTCTTATATGTTGCCACCCCCCTGCCCCGCCTTCCCACCCCACCCAGCCCACCCCACTCGAAACTCTATTTTTTTTATTTACATATTTCTTTGTTATTTTAGTCAATTCTTACACGTATATAGCTATGTTGCCCCATCCCACCCCATCGAAACTATATTTTTTTTTTTACATATTTCTGTGCTGTTTTAGTCAAATCTTACACATATAGCTATGTTGCCCTTCCCCCTCCACCCCCGCCCCCCACACCCACTCGAAACTCATTTTTTTGTATTTTTTTACACATATATAGCTATATGTTGAATGTTGGATGCACAACCGGACTTGTTTGTAGGACTGCTTAATGTTTTTCATAACTTCTGCTCTGTCCCATGGCTGCATTTTCCAATACTAATAGCCAAAACGGACGCGTAGTGCACCATGGAGGCGACCATATTTTTAGCGCATGTTTCGTACTCAATCTTTTCGTACATTACCGTTTCGTACTCAGCCTTTTCGTACTTTATTTTTTGATAAAAAAACTATAGGGTCGGCGCCAAAAAATAGGGACGGTCGGGTAACCAGAAACACGATTTTTTTTTCTGGCCTTAGCATAATAACGGTATATGTAACGTCGCTCACTAATTTACAGCGTCATATTCTCACGTGTAAATACCGTATACGTCGTCTACGCACGCATGTGTAAGCGACGATTATTTAGTATTTAAATAGATGTAGAAAACAAATGATAAAGTTCCAAAACATCCGGCTAAGGGGAACTATTTCCCTAGGGAATTATCACTTTTCCATTCCTCAGAAATCTCGATAAATCCTTACAAAGAATGTAAAACATGTTTTTTATCTTCAGAACTTCAAGAAAGTATACGCAAAATATACGCAAGACACCTATCAACCGTTCCTGTTTCACCACTTTTGAGCGAGGTAACTGCTGATGTAAATACAGTTTACGGAGAACTTGTTATGCGAGATGACCTAATTAATGACACAGCTAAACGAGACATGGCAAAATCAACACAGACACTGAAAATGCGGGTTAAATCGTATACAGACATTTTTAATAAACATGATGAAGGCGATACTAGTATACCTTGTACAAGAATATTTATACTGGGAGATGCAGGAATGGGGAAAACAACTTGGAGTCAGAAACTTGTGAACACCTGGTTATGTAGTTTGGACAAGGTGGACAATGATTTTGATTTAGATATTCTTAATGAGAATGAGAAACTTATGACTAAATATGAATTTTTGTTTTCATATCACTACGCAATGCGAAGACCGAACGCAACATATCAGACATGATCAACAATCAATTATTTATAGGTAAACCGGAGTTAATGGACATCACACATGAGGTACTGGAACACGATTCCGATAAATGTTTAATTATTCTTGACGGGTTGGATGAATGGTCTAGTCATGACCCATCCATTGATGAAACCGGACTTCCTGGTCAAAATGAAAGATGCAAATACACAATAGTGACCACTACTAGACCGTGGAAGCTAGAATCAATATGCCTAAAAGAACGGGAAATCGATAGAGCTGTAGAAATCATGGGTCTTGCCAGTGACAGTATAACTAAGCTAGCTACTAACATTGTACAAAGCCTTAACCAAAAGACTGGGGAAAATAAAAGTAGTAAAGAGTGTTTACACAATTTGAAAAAAACGTCGGACAAAATTATGAATGTGCCATTACTTCTTATATCACTAGTATGTATGTGGTATGAAAATGACAGCATAGACACATCATTGGTAAAAGTCTACAGTGGTTTAGTCGAGATTTTTATAAAGTATGCAGAGGGGGATAAACGTAAGACAAATGAGAATCACAAACTTAACAACAAGCTGGCAGACATCCGTATGTTGAATGATATTAAAAAGAAATGGTCTCTAGATATGCGTACTCTTCCAGATTGTCTCTCGCGTCGTCGGTTGTGTAAGATATATGGGCCGTTGTTATTGGCACTTGGTAAATTGGCATTCAATGGACTCTTCTCGGATGACAAAGAATCGTGTCTCGTCTTTACCGAGGAATCAATAGAAGAGTTTCTAAACGAAGAAGAACTGGAAATAGCGCTAAAAATTGGCATCTTATCTCAGTCAAAACTCGGTGGCAATATACTTTCTAGAAAATTCAGCATATCATTTTTGCATAAAACAATGCAAGAATTCTTCGCAGCAGTGTATATGGTATCTGGAGACGATACGAATAAAACAAAACATCTAGGTATTTATACAGCTTATTGTAAAACCATTGAAAATGTGTTTGAAATGGAACATTTAGTTTTATTTGTGTGTGGACTGTGTCCATCCGTGGCGAGTGCTATATCGGAGCATATATCAAATGACATTAAAACGAATATATATGGCGGAGCGCTTTACGAAGAGTTGTCACTTATTCGGGGTGACGTTTACCTTAGTATTTCCAGAAAGTTACACCAATACCTCCTGAACTGTGACGAACAAAAATGTTTGGTGTCCGATTCGGAAAGTCATATTTACATTAAACACCATGTGTTGAACTTCAGCTACAAATTTTTAATTAATTCTCGGTATACTGAAGAAAACAGTAAAACAATGACATATTTGCAAAAGCATGGAAAGCATATGCGATTTTCACTGACAAGTAGTTATATTGAACCGACCGAGAACAACGTGGAAACGATATGTAAATGTTTGAAAGAAGTGCACAACTTAAATGAGTTAAATATGTCAATGCAATCAAATCATTGTTTTAGTATAAGTACCTTCAGAACATTCCAATGTACACTGCAAAGCATACAAAATATCACTTGTTTGCACTTACAAGGGTTACTAGTTAAGGATACAGATATGTCCTCTTGGCTTTTGTTGGATATGTCGAAACCAACAACATTAAAAACTCTAATATACATAGATTCCAACATACCGGTGCGTGTATCAGCTTCTCACATAAAATATATAGTAATGGAAGCTGTACCTGTAAGTGTTCTCCAGGAAATGCTTCAAACAGTGAAACATTCACCGAGCCTTAAATCAATGAAAATAAGTCGATGCAATTCAAAAGAATATCAAGACTTGAACATCGATTTGAGACACGCTAAAAGCCTACAATGTATAGACATACGCGAACTAAATGTTTCGTCACTGTGCATAAATACTACATGCATACAACAAGTAAAACTGGGCGGATTAAGGAATAAATTACCAGATTTCTTAACGTCCCTCGGACGCTGCAGACGATTGACAATGCTGCATTTTGGGGTTTTATGCTGTGAAGCAAACTTAGATTTATCCGAGAACCTTGAACTGAAATGTCTTAGGCTTTATGATGTTATAGTCGACGAAATAACATTGCCTAAAAACTGTATTCGTGAATTGATAGTAGCTGGTATTTGTTATTTTGGAATTGATCCAGTGATACACAACATGCGGCACCAGTCACAGTTGGAGAAATATATTATTAGGGGACATTTAGACCTGTCCGACTGCACCAAATTGAAAACTCTTATACTTACCACCGCCAAACCAGCACGCGTAACTTTACCATCACTAGGATGCCTAAGGGAAGTGGAACTTGTCATGTTTATTAAGGACACAAACGACAGTAATATTGGTGATATGTTGAGTGATCTCCAGTATCAGGATCAGTTAGAGAAACTCACTATAGATAACAGTCATTGCAAAATGTCTGAGGCAAACATACTACGGATGATAAGGTCATTGAGCAAGCTGAGAATGTTAAAAGTGTTGAGTTTGAAGTGTGTTAATTTTGCCAACCAGTGTCTAGTGCTCTCGGGAAGTATGCGACAGTTGGAGAGGGTGAAGCTTCATGAATGTAAACTGACCCCGGTTAATTGGATAACATTTGTACAGAGTCTGAAACAACTGAAACAGCGACTTAGAGTGAAAATTACTTCTGATAACGACGGGTTAGACACTGAAACTCTAATTTTCATAAGGAACTATTCGCAAGTGAGCTTAAAATACTACGATTTTATGTCCATGCAACACATTGAATTTGATACTTGTTAAGTTATGTCAAAGAGAAAATTGAGGAGATGGAATACGGCACCTGTAGTTTGACACTAACAACACGGAACCTGTAGATTGATACTGACAACACGGAACCTGTAGTTTGATACTGACTACTATTCGCATGTTAGCTTAAAATAGTATGATATTATGTCCATGCAACACATTGAATTTGATACTTGTTAAGTTCTGTCAAAGAAAAAAATTAGATGGAATACCGCACCTGTAGTTTGTCACTAACAACACGGAACTTGAAGGATTGATACTGACAACACGGCAACGGTAGTTTGATACTGACAACACGGAACCTGTAGTTTGATACTGACAACACGGCAACTATAGTTTTATACTGACAACACGGCAACTGTAGTTTGATACTTACAATACGACACCTGTAGTTTGATACTAACAGCACGGCACCTGTAGTTTGATACTGACAACACGGAACCTGTAGTTTGATACGATACTGACCACACGGCAACTGTAGTTTGATACTGACAACACGGAACCTGTAGCTTGATACTGACAACACGGCAACTGTAGTTTTATACTGACAACACGGCAACTGTAGTTTGATACTTACAATACGACACCTGTAGTTTGATACTAACAGCACGGCACCTGTAGTTTGATACTGACAACATGGAACCTGTGGTTTGATACTGACAACACGGCACATGCAGTGTGATACTGACAACACGGAACTGGTAGTTTGATACTGACAACACTGCAACTGTAGTTTTATAATGACATACGACACCTGTTGATTAATACTGACAATACGGCGACTGTAGTTTGATACTGACAATATGGCACTTGTAGTTGAATCATAATGCGATAATGACAACAAGACACCTGTAGTTTTATAATGACAAAATTGCGCCTGTAGTTTGATACTGACAACACGGCACCTGTGGTTCGATACTGACAACACGGCAACTGTAGTTTGGTACTGACAACGCGGCACCTGTAGTTTGATATAGACAATACGGCAACTGTAGATTGATACTGGCAACACAGCACCTGTGGTTCGATACTGCCAACACGGCAACTGTAGCTTGGTACCGACATGACACCACGGAATGTCAAATTTGATACCACGGTACGTCTAATTTGATATGGACAACATTGCATATGTAGTTCGAGATTGACAAAACAAAAACTGTAATGTGATACTTAACAACACTGCAGCTGTAGAGCGATACTGACGACACGGCTACAGTAATGTGATACAGATACCACGGCACATGTACTTTGATACTGACAACGCGGCAACTGTAGTTTGACACAGACAACACGGCAACAGTAATGTGATACTGATAGTATGTCCATGCAACACATTGCATTTGCTACTGACAACACGGAACCTGTAATTTGATACTGACAACACGACAACAGTAGTTTTATACTGACAACACGGAACCTGTAGTTTGATACTGACAACACGGAACCTGTAGTTTGACACTGACACCATGGCACCTGTAGTTAGATACTGACAACTCGGCAACTGTAGTTTGACACTGACAACACGACAACTGTAGTTTGATACTGAAAACACGTCAACTGTAGTTTGATACGGACAACACGGCAACTGTAGTTTGATACTGACAACACGGCAACTGTTGTTTGATACTGACAACTCGACACATGTAGTTCGATACTGACAACATGGTGACTGTGTTTTAAAACTGACAACATGGCGACTGTAGTTTGATACTGACAACAAGGCAACTGTAGTTTGATACTGACAACACTGCATATGTATATCGATACTGACAACACAGCAACAGTAATTTGGTACTGACAACACGGCAACTGTAATTTGATACACCACGGCAACTGTAGTTTGATACTGACAACACGACACCTGTAGTTCGATACTGACAACATGTTAACTGTATTTTGATACTGACAACACGGCGCATGTAGTTTAATACTGACGACACGGAGACAGTAATTTGATAGTGACAACACGGCGCCTGTATATCAATACTGACGACACGGCAACAGTAATTTGATACTGACAACATGCCAACTGTAGTTTGATATTTACAACACGACAACTGTTGTTTGATACTGACAACACGGCACTTGCAGTTTAATACTGCCAACACGGCAACTGTTGTTTGATAATGACAACACGGCAACAGTAGTTTGATACTGACAACACGGCACGTGTAATCATCCAAAAACACTCATTCAAAACACTGTCAGACCTATTTCCAAGAATAAATAAAACGGTCAAACGAAGACATAAATAGTTTTGTGTTTGTGCTTTTTCTGTGAAAACAACGTTTTTCAACCACTAGAAAGTACTATAGTATTGCCCGCCATGAACCTTGTCACCCGGTCATTAGTTTTACTGCGACTTAGTGTACATGTATAATCAACAGTGTTTTCAGTTTTCATATTTATTGAATTGACTAAATAATCAATATTGTTTGAAATTTGCTATTTTACCGCGAACTATCTGTATAGCTTTGTGGAAATACAATAATAAAATGATGAAGCGATTAAGGGAGACAATACATGTTTAAAATCGATGCAACACATAACTGTATGCCTTTGAAGCACTTAAAACGTGCAGATAATAATGCTGCCTTTATGTCTTAGTTAAGTAATATTTATAGCATAATTTTTCGAGTATATGCGCAGGCCCGAGAGAAAATATGCTATAAATGTTTTGTACCAGAGCCATTTATCCAACTACGCATGTGCAAGAAGTTTTAGGGCGTTACAATTTTCAGTTAAAGATAACAGCTCGATCCAATCAAGAAATAGCATTATCAAGCGGCATGAGCATGACAAATGTTTTGATTATTGCAGCCAATCGCCTTTGTATATTATTGGGCACATGCAATGTCAAGGAGTGCTGTTTTGATAACGGTTTAGTCGTTTAATTGATAGATTGTGTGTAATTACAACTGCGAGCGCGTAAAATTGAGTAGACCATGGTATAACTGCCGAATCTGTCATTTATAGCACGGCCGAAATATACCGGCATTTATAGCACGGTTTAGACTCAGACCTTCAGGTTTATGAAAATTATATCATACGCAAGAACAAAGGAAAACTATTAGAGCTATGGTACAAGTATAGAATAGAGCATGAGTTTTGCACGTGTACGGGGAGATAATGCACGAGCGTTAGCGAGTGCATTATCGTCCGTACACGTGCAAGACTCATGCTCTATTGTATTTATACCACAATAACTAACATATTCTGTGTGTATCCTCGGGTATTACACGATGCATAGTGTGTATTTAGGCTATTGTGGTATAACAACTTATATTGCTCTCTGGAGGTGTAAATGCGAAAAATGGATATTATTTATGTTATTTAGAGACACATATGGAAAAATGTACTGTCGAACGAACGAGCATCAAATGTCGATATGCCGTTTCATAGACCTTGTCGAGGCTAACTGTTGATATATTATTATTCATTTCTGAAGTGTTACACTTACCTATGCAGCTAGATGTATGAAAAATAATAAGTGATATATGCGCTATACATGCAAATGTACATTTTAGGTAATAAAGAAGAGTATTGGTGATAGTTATATTTTTATGGAGCAAAGCATGTGATAGTTCTGGATAATAACCCAGTACATGGCTTTTTATTCCGACTGTTCGAAAATAATGCAAGCTATTCTATTCAACGGCGTCGGCGTCTCCGTCGGCCTTGGTTAACACACATGAAACCGTTTAACAGAAGTCAGTGTAACCTTACACATGTGTATTAACTTTCACAAAAGAAACTCAAAGAGACAAATAGTGCCAAAGCTATGTTACGCATTTAAACATACCTCGTATTTTATTTTTTAAATATACGATTTCTCATCTCTCTTCGTATCTCAGAAACCTTTCAAGGGATTCAGTGTAACTCTGCACATGAATTCACTAGCACAAATGCCAATATTCTGTTATGCATATAAACAGAAGTATGCCCTTTCTTTTCTTTTTTTTTCAATCGTTTGTGATAAATTATTTTCGTGCATTGTGACAGATGGTCCGAATGTATTGCCCTTGACAGATTATTCTCCCGAATTGCCCGTGACCAACGTGTGTGATATATTGCGCGCATTAATCGCCGGTGAAAAAAGGACATTATTCGCCCATAACAAATGGTTCTCATATTTCGCTCGTGACAGAAAACTCTCATGTGTCCGTCATGTATTGTCAATGAAAATAGGTACGCATGTATTGTACTGAACTCATTGTTAAATGGTCCGTATGTAATTGCACATGACAAATGGTTCTAATGGTTCTAATGCATCATACATTTCAAATGGTCCTTATGTTATTGCACATGACAAATGGTTCTAATGCATCATACATTTCAAATGGTCCGTATGTTATTGCACATGACAAGTGGTTCTAATGTATCATACATTTCAAATGGTCCGTATGTTATTGCACATGACAAGTGGTTCTAATGTATCATACATTTCAAATGGTCCGTATGTTATTGCACATGACAAGTGGTTCTAATGTATCATACATTTCAAATGGTCCGTATGTTATTGCACATGACAAATAGTTCTAATGCATCATACATTTCAAATGGTCCGTATGTTATTGCACATGACAAGTGGTTCTAATGTATCATACATTTCAAATGGTCCGTATGTTATTGCACATGACAAGTGGTTCTAATGTATCATACATTTCAAATGGTCCGTATGTTATTGCACATGACAAATGGTTCTAATGCATCATACATTTCAAATGGTCCGTATGTTATTGCACATGACAAGTGGTTCTAATGTATCATACATTTCAAATGGTCCGTATGTTATTACACATGACAAATGGTTCTAATGTATCATACATTTCAAATGGTCCGTATGTTATTGCACATGACAAATGGTTCTAATGCATCATACATTTCAAATGGTCCGTATGTTATTGCACATGACAAATGGTTCTAATGTATCATACATTTCAAATGGTCCGTATGTTATTGCACATGACAAATGGTTCTAATGTATCATACATTTCAAATGGTCCGTATGTTATTGCACATGACAAATGGTTCTAATGTATCATACATTTCAAATGGTCCGTATGTTATTACACATGACAAATGGTTGTAATTCATAATACATTTCAAATGGTCCGTATGTTATTGCACATGACAAATGGTTCTAATGCATCATACATTTCAAATGGTCCTGATGTTATTGCACATGACAAATGGTTGTAATTCATAATACATTTGTGCCGTAAAACACCATGCATTCATTATACATTTCAAAGGGTCCGTATGTTATGGCACATGACAAATGGTTGTAATTCATAATACATTTGTGCCGTAAAACACCATGCATTCATTATACATTTCAAAGGGTCCGTATGTTATGGCACATCACAAATGGTTCTAATGCATCATACATTTCAAATGGTCCTGATGTTATTGCACATGACAAATGGTTGTAATTCATAATACATTTGTGCCGTAAAACACCATGCATTCATTATACATTTCAAAGGGTCCGTATGTTATGGCACATGACAAATGGTTGTAATTCATAATACATTTGTGCCGTAAAACACCATGCATTCATTATACATTTCAAAGGGTCCGTATGTTATGGCACATCACAAATGGTTCTAATGCATCATACATTTCAAATGGTCCTGATGTTATTGCACATGACAAATGGTTGTAATTCATAATACATTTGTGCCGTAAAACACCATGCATTCATTATACATTTCAAAGGGTCCGTATGTTATGGCACATGACAAATGGTTGTAATTCATAATACATTTGTGCCGTAAAACACCATGCATTCATTATACATTTCAAAGGGTCCGTATGTTATGGCACATGACAAATGGTTGTAATTCATAATACATTTGTGCCGTTAAACACCATGCATTCATTATACATTTCAAAGGGTCCGTATGTTATGGCACATCACAAATGGTTCTAATGCATCATACATTTCAAATGGTCCTTATGTTATTGCACATGACAAATGGTTGTAATTCATAATACATTTGTGCCGTAAAACACCATGCATTCATTATACATTTCAAAGGGTCCGTATGTTATGGCACATCACAAATGGTTCTAATGCATCATACATTTCAAAGGGTCCTTGTGTTATTGCACATGACAAATGGTTGTAATTCATAATACATTTGTGCCGTAAAACACCATGCATTCATTATACATTTCAAAGGGTCCGTATGTTATGGCACATCACAAATGGTTCTAATGCATCATACATTTCAAATGGTCCTTATGTTATGGCACATCTCAAATGGTTCTAACATGTCTAATGCATCATACATTTCAAATGGTCCTTTTGTTATTGCACATCACAAATGGTTCTAATGCATCATACATTTCCAATGGTCCGTACGTTATTGCACATGACAAATGGTTCTAATGCATCATATATTTCAAATGATACTCGGGTATCGTACATGAAAATTGAACCTCCGGTATCGTACAAGACAAATGATCCTTGGGTATCGTACATGACAAATGATCCTTTGGCATCGTACATGACAAATTATCCTCCGGTATCGTACATGACAAATGATCCTCGGGTATCGTACATGACAAACGATCCTCGGGTATCGTACATGACAAACAAATGAGCATCGGTTATCGTACATGACAAACGATCCTCGGGTATCGTACATGACAAATGATCATCTGGTATCGTATATGACTAACAAATGATCATTGGGTATCGTACATGACAAATGATCATCGGGTATCGTACATGACAAATGATCCCCGGGTATCGTACATGACAAACGATCCTCGGGAATCGTACATGACAAATGATCATCGGGTATCGTACATGACA
Source organism: Cyrtodaria siliqua (assembly GCA_037043455.1). NCBI lineage: Eukaryota > Metazoa > Mollusca > Bivalvia > Adapedonta > Hiatellidae > Cyrtodaria > Cyrtodaria siliqua. The sequence continues at coordinate 236,401 of JAWPHD010001313.1, forward strand.
AATGATCCTCGGGTATCGTACATGACAATCGATCCTCGGGAATCGTACATGACAAATGATCATCTGGTATCGTATATGACTAACAAATGAACATTGGGTATCGTACATGACAAATGATCCTCGTGTATCGTACATGACAAATGATCCTCGGGTATCGTACATGACAAATGATCATTGAGTATCATACATGACAAATGATCCTTGTGTATCATACATGACAAATGATCCTGGAGTATCATATATGATAAAATGGTCATAGGGTATCATATTTGACAAATGATCCTGGATTATCATACATGACAAATGATCATAGGGTATCATATTTGACAAATGGTCCTTGGGTATCATTCATGACAAATGATAATAGTGTATCATACATGACAAATGATCCTCGGGTATAATATCTGACAAGTCATCCTAGGGTATCATAATTCATACATGACAAATGATCCTCGGGTATCATACATGACAAATGATCCTCGGGTATCGTACATGACAAACGATTCACGGGTATCGTACATGTCAAATGATCATCTGGTATCGTATATGACTAACAAATGATCAATGGGTATCGTACATGACAAATGATCCTCGGGTATCGTACATGACAAATGATCCTCGGCTATCGTTCATGACAAATGATCTTCGGGTATCGTACATGACAAACGATCCCCGGGTATCGTACATGACAAACTATCCTCGGGTATTGTACAGGACAAATGATCCTCGGGTATCGTACATGACAAATGATCATTGGGTATCATACATGACAAATGATCCTCGGGTATCATACATGACAAATGGTCCTTGGGTATCATACATGACAAATGATAATAGTGTATCATACATGACAAATGATCCTCGGGTATACATGGTATAATATCTGACAAATCATCATAGGGTATCATAATTCATACATGACAAATGATCCTCGGGTATCGTACATGACAAATTTTCCTTGAGTACCGTACATGACAAATGATTCTTGGGTATCGTACATGACAAATGATCATCAGATATCGTATCGTCTCCGTCGGCCTTGGTTAACACACATGAAACCGTTTAACAGAAGTCAGTGTAACCTTACACATGTATATTAACTTTCACAAAAGGAACTCAAAGAGACAAATAGTGCCAAAGCTATGTTACGCATTTAAACATACCATGTATTTTACTTATTTTTTAAATATACGATTTCTCATCTCTCTTCGTATCTTAGAAACACTTTAAGGGATTCAGTGAAACTTTGCACATGAATTCACTGGCATAAAAGGATCTCATCGAGACAATTGCCACTATTCTGCTTCTGTTCATTGTGACAGATGGTCCGAATGTATCGCCCGTGACAAATTATCCTCATGAATCGCCTTAATAATGTGTGTGATATATTGCGCGCATAAATCCGCCCATGAAATAAAAGCGCAGTAATCGCCCATAACAAATGGTCCTCATGTTTCGCTCATGACAAGTGGTACCTACTTGTCCTTTAGGTTAAATTGCACCATTGATTTGCCTTCTTTGTTTTATATAGGACGAATGTATATCAAGAGATAAAAAACGCGCATTTTTCTCCGTAGAAAATTTTAAAACACATATCAATCAAACGATCGAGCGTCCGCCAATATAAAAATGCAATAAAAACAGGGGGTCATGTATCATATAAGAAAAAGCCTATCTGTTGAATGACGTCACGTTCTATTTTGACACGTCACAGATAGATTTACCCCATTTCTACTTTCGCTTTACTGTCTATGTCAGTTATAATTAAATATCTCAAACAAACACTAATCAATGTTCACAATACATCATTTGGCTGAATTATAGGTAATAATAACAAAACGCAATCAAAAGCATGCATTTTGTATCACTAGTAAGGCAGGGAACCGTTTTTTATTAGACACTATTTGACTATACACCACGGAAGCACAAACGCAATGGTGCAATGTAACCTTTAGGTGTACCGGAAGTAAATCAAATACCATTGAGTCCAAGTCAATATTGTCCAAGCTTTCTAGTTAGCCATTTTTCAAAATGAAGTTCAAACTAAGATTCATTTACATATTCTTAGTCATGAGACCTGCCTCTCTAGAAAACTGCTGAGAATAGTAGGGGTCATGTGGCATATTAGAAAATAGAATTCTGATCTTTGTTGACACCGTGAACAAACTGCATTCATTCGGTACCTCTTAAATGTGTTCTGCTTTCACTTTCAAAACTTTCAAGTAGATAAATAAACTCATCATACAACCATACAAATGGCTCTTAGCTATCACAAACAAGTCAATAAAGCCATTTCAGCCAGAAAAACAGGCCTTAAATACTCAAAAATGCCTTTTATCACAAAAAAAGTTAGGGATTATATATTTGGGAACTCCTTTCGACTACATCAGGCATGAATACCAGAGTGATTTACTTCCTGTATACCTTTATGTATCGTCCATGAAAAATGGTACTCATATGTCGTACTGGAGCTGATGGGGGTCATTGTCGTATCGTGTACTACAGAAAGGTACCCGGAGTACATTTATGTATACAGAACGTACCCGAAAATCTTTGAATTCCAGAACGGCCCCCAAATGTACAGAAACATACCCGGACAAACAAGATCTCATTGGCGGAATTGAAACAATTTAGAACTTGATAAAACAACTACTTAAACAATATTGTTTATCATTAACTATTGTGCTCGTTCTTAAAAACATATTTAGGCTACCATAGTTAGTAATAAAATACAGAACGTATTGTCGTAAAACCGGAAGTTGTAAATCATCAAACCCCGCGCAAAAAAGTAAACAAATATGCAGCTCGTCATTCAAGAAGAGTTGGTCAAATATTTAGACCAACTGCATTCCTTTAAGGCGGAAGCAACAGCGAGCGGCTTTTAAAAAGTGAATCGATTAAACTTTGTAAACAATGAAAGTTTCGTTTCCGTGAAGTAACAGTACGCGTTACGGCCGCGTTTTACGACATTTTTTTTGTCTTGGGTACATTTATGTATATTTGGGGGCCTTTCTGGATTTCGATAATCCTTCAAGTCAGAGCCAGGATATTTTTTTTCAGCATTTCAAGGGCCAGAATATTTTTTCAAAAAAAATCCCAGGCCCCACCCCCAACCCAGAAATTAAAATGGTCGGTGCCTTATAGATTCCCCCCCCCCCCCACCCCTCCTCCAACACAACCCAGAAATTAAAATGGTCTGTACCTTATACATTTTAGTCTTGTTTTAGATTTCCTAAAAGAAATTAGACTATATAAATTAGTATAATGTGTTCTTATATATATCAAATTGTTGGAAAAAAATAATCTGGCTCTGAGTCCAATTAGAGGGAAAAAATCTGGCTCCCTCTTTAGTCTATAAAATAAGATAAATGTAGATGTTTAACCACAATCTGGCTACATCCACAACTTCTGCTCAGAAGTTTATTGAAATCTCAAGTTGAAATGAGTTGTAGAGGACAGTGATAGTATTCATGGTTGTAATAAATGTGATGTGCATAGATCATGGTAGTAATACACGTGGTATACATTAGTCATGGCAGTTATAAATGTAGTATACACTGGCAATGGTGGCAGTAAATGTGTTGTATAAAAGTAGGTGTTATAAAGTGATCATGGTAGTAATTTGGTATACATTGATCATGGTAATAATGAACATTATATTCATATAAAGTCATGGTTATAATTAATGTGGTACACATAAGTCGTGGTTGTAATAAGGCCATTATTTTTTGATAGTTCGTTTTACTAACCCTCCTACGACAAAACGAAATTAGGTATTTTATTTTTCCATAGGGAATTTGATAGTTTATTTTTTTCCCTTCCTCCTACAACTATTCTCTGTCTTGATGGTTCTTAAAAATAATAAAAAATAATGGCCTAAATGTGATATACATTGGTCCTGGTAGTATGTAAATATTGCAATCCTGTGAGGGTGACAGTGAACATTTGTCAACCTTCTAAGGCTATTTATTTTATTATACTGAAAAATATACTTGGTTCTGCTAAATATTCCTTTGAAATACATGGTCACTTCTCTCTGTTCAAAATCACTATTCTCAGTACCTAGAAAACATTTTTTGGAGGATGGTTCTTTATGTTCTTTCGGAATCTTCAGCTGTGAACTCACGAGTAAACTTCAAATCATCTTCAGAAAGTTGTGCAAACTGTGTCAGCCATTTTAGTAAATGTTCACTGATGTTCATTTGTGTATGTAGACATACACTTTTCAGCATTGGACATCCCAATACGTAAGTATAAACTTGCTTTGACTTCACAATCATAAGACAGTATTATACTGGGGTGACATTACAAAACAGTGACTCACTCCACATTACAAACGATATGCGATATTACAAAAATGGGAAAATAACAGTCTTTGAACATTGAACATGGATGTTTGACATGAGGTATATTATTAATAAATATGGTATCAGTGGTTATGGTAGTAATACATGTAGTATGCATAGCTCATGGTAGTAATACATGGGGTATTCAGTGGTCATGGTAATAATGAATGGGGTATTCAGTGGTCATGGTAGTAATAAATGTGGTATTTAGTCTTAGTAGTCATGGTAGTACTAAATGTGATATACAGTGGTCATGATAGTAATACTTGCAATATGCAGTGGTCATGGTAGTAGAACATGAGGTAAAGAGTACCCATGACAGTTATAGATGTGATGTACTTTGGGCATGTTAGTTATCAATGTAGTATGCAGTGGTCATGATAGTATTACAATACAAGGGTCCTGGTACTTGTGCGATGGACTTTGTAAATATCATCAACAAGTAAATGGACTAAGAAGCAGCTTCAGCCACATGCAATGCCAGGTTACAGACAAAGCCATGCGCTATATGCCAGTGTTAATAAGAATGGTATGGAACATGGTAATCATTGCCCAGTACAAAACGATCCCCTACCAAACAAAACATCCAATCAATTCATAATTCAGAAGAGCAAAAGGGGGCTCACATAGAAAAGCAGACAAGTACAAGCATAACTAAATATTAACAAAAGCACATGAAGTTCTATCCACCAAATATGGAAAGATCCATATTAAACAAAAGAGCTGTCAAGAGCTGTCGAAAGGACAGCATTCTCCACTATTCAAGGTCAATTTTAAACAAGGTCACTGACACTTCTATCTCACCAACCATGGTGCCAGTTCATTCACAAGGTCAAGTCTTAATTGTGGAGGTTAATAGGTGGTGGCGACTGAAGTGAGGGTGTAGGGGTGCGGGGAGTTGGTGGTCAGTGAACATATATACCAAATATCAAAGCAAGACCTTCAATACCCCAGAAAGAATATGAACTTGAAGAAGGGTGGGGAGGGGAAGTGACGTGTTACTGAATAGGGTAAAAAACACAGAAATAATACAATATTTTCATTGGAGATGGAGGTTGAGAGGAGGGTGTTGGGAAAGGGATGGAAGAGAACAGGATGGATGCAGACATGGTAACTGAAAAATAGAATAAATATTTGTCTATCTGGGGTGATGGTGGTGGTGGTGTAGGACTGGGGAAGGTGCGGGTTTTATGGGGCTAATGATATATACAGGCTTGCCATTGTTATTGGATGTATGCAGTAAGTTTCATTGAAATATATGAAGCTGCTTAAAAAACTTTAACTGAAACTATAAGTAAATATCATCTGGCTAAAATGAAATAAAAAGTTATGAAACATGATTGTGTCTGTAAGTGATGCCACTTGTCAAGCTCCTTTGGCTGAGATATATGGCTAGTGGGTATTGAAATAAATGGACTTGCCAACAAATAAAATAAAAGCAATTCTAAGTCGAAAAATATAGGCTACACATTTTCTAAAATACAATACAGAAAATATTTATCCAGAAAAAGGGCCATAATTTTGCTAAAATGCAATACAGAGTTATGGAACATGTGTTTGCTAGCATTCACGCTTTACTGAAGTTGTATTAATAATTAAAGGGACACTGTCCGTAACTTTTAGCTTATAAAACACACAATAATTATGTTCGCAAACATTACACACTAAACATTATTGAATATTTACTAATTAAAAGCAAGATTGTTTAACGGAATTCAATCGCGTTACAAAAAAAAAGTAAATCCGCTTTGTGCGTTTGAACTCACAGCTCAAACTAAAATTACACTGACAGTAATAATAGTGTGCGTGAGCGTAAAGTGGTGGATCAAGCTCCCGTCTGAGCTAAGCGGGCTATACATATTTCGCAATACATACTGCGGTGAAAACCTAATGCGCTAATGGAAGTCACGTGATCGCAGAAAAGGTAAATATTGTGGGTCCCACTTTATTTACATATAATAATTAAAACTTTTTTTTTTCAAACTCACGAATGTATTCCTACATACTTCTTAGGGTCTATCCTCATGTTTTCATGTATACATTTCACTGAATAAAAGTCAGCCAGTTATTTGGTTATGCTCAATATCTGCTTACTTACGGACAGTGTCCCTTTAACAATCACCTATTGAAATAAGGACTTGCCTAAAAACTTTAACCAGCATTTTGAAGTCGAAAACAACAACATACCTTTGCTTAAATGCAATACAGAGTTAATATGGAACATGTGTCTACTAGTGCCCTTGATATTCCAAGCTTTACTGAAGTTTTGTTGATGTACGACTTTAAGTTGTTAAAATAAATGGACTTTGTCAAAAAATAAGTTTAATCAGAAATTCAAAGTTATAAAAAAAACATGCTTTTGCTTAAATGCCATACAGAGTTATGGAACCTGTGTCTACCAGTGTCCTTGATGGTACTGATGACATATTTCAAGTTTCACTGACCAGTGGTTGCTGAAATAACAGGACTTGGCTAACAACTGAAAACCAACCTGACGACGCAGACGTTGAGTAGATCTACAACAGCTCTTCTTATTCTACGAATAGTAAAACTTAAAAAAAAAAAAATTCTGGCTTTCAAGTTCACGATAAAAAAATCTGGCCAGTGTATTAGGCGAAATAAAAATCCCGGCTTTAAAGAAATGAAAAAAAAATATTCCGGCTCAAAGGAAAATCCCAGTAAATTAAGAGCTTTAAGGCAGTTGGCCTTCAAGTATTTAAGGTATGGTATAAACGTTAATTTACGGTCGAAAATAAGACCAAGGAATTTTGTCTCATCCACTACTGGTATTGGTGACCCTTTCAGTGTTAGATGAGGTCTTCATGATGTTTACGTCGTTGACAGAAGTGCATACAAATAGATATAGATTTAGAAAATTTAAAATCATTTTCATCCGACCAGGTCTGAAGTTTATTCAGACATTGTTGAAGTTTTCTCACAATAGTGTTCATGTTTTTTGCATGATAACATATAACAAAGTCGTCAACATATAGAGAGCAATCCACACCGGGATTGATGCATTTAACTATACAGTTAATTTTTATATTAAAAAGGGTGACAGAGAGTATGTTTCCCTGTGGCACACTCATCTCCTGTTCATGAATGTCAGAGAGGGTTGAACCCATTCGGACACGAAACTCTCTATCATCTAAGAAATTCTCTATACAAATTGGTAATCAGCCTCTAAGACCAAGGTCATAAAGTTCATTCATGAAACCGTACTTCCATGCAGTATCATAACCTTTTTCCAAGTCAAAATATACAGCGACTAGATGTTCTTTCTTTATGAAAGCTTCCCATATAAATGATTCAAATCGAATGAGATTGTCTGTTGTGCCTCGTTGGCGCCGGAATCCACTTTGATACTTTGTTATCAGCTTGTTGGATTCCAGGTACAAAACGAGTCTCTCATTAATCATTCGTTCCATGGTTTTACATATACAACTCGTTAAAGTAACAGTGCGATAATCTATTGGGTCCGTATGCTCATTTCCAGGCTTGGGGACTGGAATAACGATTGCTTCCCGCCAAGAATCGGGGAAGTTTCCTGTCACCCAAACCTTATTACATATATCAAGAAGTGAAGAGAGACAGGTTTCAGGTAAATGTTTCAATAATTGATAATGGATATCATCAGAATCAGCTGATGTATCATGAGCCGTTTTAAGGGAGTCTCAAAGTTCTTTGAGAGTGAACAGTTTATTGTATTTCTCCAAATTTTTCGACTTGAAATTCCGATTCTTCTGTTCTTTTAGTTTCTTATTTATTAGAAAATTTGGTTGGCAATTTTCAGAAGAAGAGTTTTTAGAAAACGTTTTTGCCAAAGTGTTTGTAATATCTTTGACGGATGTATATATACTATCTTCATTATGAGCCTTAAGATGATTTACACAACTAGAATTACCTTTACCGTTTATTTTCCGGACCATGTCCCATGTCTTCTTAAGAGATGAGCAATAGTTCAGCCTAGAGACAAAAGATCTCCAAGATTTCCTCTTGCTATCCTTAGTAGTACGACGGGCTTTCGCATGAAAAACTCTAAAAGTATCTTAATTATTTTGAGTTGGCCGCAAGTTAAAGCATTCAATACAGCTTTATGATCCCTGACTGCCTTTTTGCAGTCATCATCGTACCATGGTTTATGTGGGCGTTTTGGATTTGCCGAGGTTTTTGGAATAGTTTGATCAGCTATATCATGAAGGGTTTTGGTAAAATGAGTAGTTGCGTCTTCGACATCCTCGAAAACGGAAGGCTTTAATTGTTACTCACAAAGAGATTGATTGCGTTTTTTCGAGAAGTGGATGGCAGATATTTTCAAGAAATAAGGCGAAGTGGTCACTTCCACATAGGTCGTCATCATCACTCCACGAAAAATCCATCAAGAGCGTTGGATCGCATATAGTTAAATCAACGGAAGAATGAGAGCCTGTAGCTGGATGTAAATAAGTATGTGATTTGTTATCATTAAAAAAACACAAATTATTTTTGGGTAAGAAATCCTCAACTTTCTTGCCTTTATCGTTTATATCCTTACAACCCCAAATGTAGTTGTGTGCATTAAAATCACCCAATAGTATAAAAGGTGATGGTAATTGTGCAACTAGGTGATTTAGATCTTTAAGGTATATTGAAGAACTGGGCGGTAAATATAAGGAGCATATTGTTATAACTCTGTGCATCGTAACTCGAACCGCAACAGCTTGCAAACCAGTTTTCAACGCAACAGCTCTGTGAGGAAGCTTTATCACCTGTATCAAAAGTATAGTTAAATAATGAATAGTTTTTAAAAGATATCTTATCACTAGTCTTCAAGAAAGTTTCTTGAAGACAAAATGCAACAGGGTTGTGTTTATTTAAAAGTAAGCTGATTTCATCAAAATTAGATTTTATACCTCGGCAGTTCCAATGAATGACCTTATTTGATTTGGATGTTACTACGGCGGAAGTACGGGTTTACGGCCTTTGGGGTTGGCAGACCTTGGAGACTTTGGGAGTTCCCGATGTGCTGGAACATCAACCTCCATCGCCAAGTCTCCAAATCTGTTGTGCAGTACAATCGGATCATCAGATCCTTTTGACTCTTCTCTAACCCGGGAGTTATCTTTTTTCTTGCTGTCAGGTCCGTGGCAGCAGTTCTGCTTGGTGACGAACTCTTCGTCGAATTTGACCAACCTTTGGAAGAGTTCGTCGGGTTTGGTGGACTCTTGGTTGCACCAGAGTCCGTCGATTTCGAAATATATGCAGTAGATGCAGTGGATGTAGGAGTTGTTGAGGATATAGTTGAAGGAGTTTTAGGCTTGGAAGCCACAAGAGGTTTGGGAGCTACATGAGGCTTATTTAAGAGGACTACAGCTTGAGAGGCTGAAGATGTTTTAGAGGATTTCTGAACAGAGAGTGGAATAGTAGCAAACTTGTCAGAATCTATTAACCAGGCTAACACGGTCTGCGCCGCGATAGACCTGGTAGCTGGTTTCTCAACCCTGCTCGCATCGGCATACGATTTGCCAGATGGAATAGACGGAGTAAGACCCTCAACACGTTTTCTAGCTTAAGGAAAAGATATGTTCTTTCAATCTTAACCTTCTTTATTTCCCTCTCGTGCTTCCACTTCGGACAATCCTTAGAGTAAGCCCCATGGGTCCCCTTGCAGTTAACGCAAGAGGCGGTATTTTTGCAATTCGCGAAGTCGCTATGACCCTCCTCGCCGCAAAGGGCACAGACAGGAGCACCTCCCTTGCATCTTTCTCTATGGTGACCAAAGAGTTGACAGTTAAAACATCGAAGAGGGTTTGGAATACAGGGTTCAACTGGTAGAATGATATATCCTGTCTTGATGATCTTTGGAAGAGTTGGTGTGCTGAAAGTAAGCACAAAGTATTGGTAGGAGTGAGTTTGCCACTCCGCCTCGTAGTTTTTTGTGCGTGTTTGGGTGCCATGATGGGGAATTTATATTCATTCTCCACGCTTCTCACCCACCTCGGAGTCCAACACGGGGACATTTGCTGTTGATATCCGACAGACAAATGCCAAGAATACGTGAAGAGTATACTCATATAAAACTCATCAGACCCCCCATACCACCCAGCGGACATAACTCCTCAACTAAAAAGTCGAAGAGCCACTTATGTTCCGCCTAAAAGTGGCATGAGTATAGCCATATAGCGTTCAGAAATACATGATTAGCCCTAGAGCCACCGCCATAAAGGGACCTTTCTACATTATGTTTAAAGAGGACAAAATAAAAGGGAAGTGAGATATTAAACGTGAGGGATTGAGAGATGTAAATTAAACCAGATCTTCACGTCACTCAACCACCAGGATTCCCTTCTCCACACACGGGTCGCCACCCACGGTCAACATGTGGATTAGTTTTTTGGGGTGGGGTGGTGGGGGGGGGGGTGCTACCCCTTTGCTAAGTAACGAGCAGTCGGTTGATTCTTATCACCCCACCACCGACTGGGGGACATATACATCGAAAAAAACTTGCAAAATTGGACTCTTCAGCGACAAGGACTATCACAACCTGACTTCTATGGTGACGAGATTTACATACTTCTTACGATCCTTGGTCACGATCACTTTTAAACAATCTTTATTAGACTTGTTAAAAAGCTTATCAAAAGAAATTATGATCCTATCATTTTTCAACGAATGCATGTTTAGTGGTTTACCCATTACAGTTTGCCACTACTTTCCTGTTTGATTTTGCAATGCCTAGACAGATTATAAACTCTTTGATGACGTCTGCCTAAATCCTGAAAGGACGGTTACGTTTGATGTTGTCGTTAATATCGTCTTGTAGTGCCTTTAATATTTCATTCTTATGTTGATCTGGTTTCTGCCCCCAGTCATTAAGTACTTGTTTTGTGGATTTCTAGTCCTTTGCTTTTACCCTGACCCGTTTTATTGGGATGATAATAGGGTAAAAGTGAGGTTTGATAAACCCTAGAACTTGGTTGAGCGGCATGTTTGCGACTGACCGTTCCAAAGCGGTACCACTACTGTCGACTCTTATACGTTTGTGGTATTGCATGTTTTGCTTCTATTTTCTCTTGTAGTTATTTTTTGTTGTGGTTGTTTTTGTTTGACTTGTCTGTACTGCAATATGTTTTTGTTCGACATTTATACATACGTTTAGACAATGTTAAATTGGGAAAATACCAACTGTCATTAATTTACTACAAATGGACGTAAAATGATAATAAATGAGTTAACTCGTACGGTAACTACACTTGTTTAATTAAGTAGTTTCCCCGAAGAATTTAAAGTTACATGCTTATGGCATGGTGTGTAACGTAGATTACATCACGTAGATTACAAACTGTACTTTTTTATATCATATATGACCTTGAATTGGATGGAAACTGGTTAATGCTTTTTGTGATAAACATAAATTAAAGAAAGTATTTGCAGGGAGTAAATATTGCTACTGGTATGCTGCAGTAATTGTGTTACTGTAGCTTACAGGTTAACGCAACGGTAAATATCCAAGCTAAACATTGTCTAGAATTTAATGCATATACAACAATTCTCTTTATTTATGCATGTGTTTAAAAACGAAGCATGTATAATTGGAACTAATTATAATACTGAAATCAAAAGCTTACAATGGCTTGTGCGGCAATAATTAAAAAGGTAGAATAACTATTTGAAAGCCAGTGACAACCACGACACTAAGAAGGCTTAAAATATGCCAAAGGTTGACTGTAGTACCTATGCAACTATACGACCATTTGTAAATGCTGACTGATGAAGAGGATACTGACGAGGAAAATGACAGAGACGTGGTGTAGGTAAACTGAAAGCAAGTCGAACAGGAAAAGTATTATTCAAGGACCATAGTCAACCAAAAACACGTATTGAAATAACACCAAGTACAAAGACCTAAAACACACTTTAACGGATTAACTCTAGACTGAAATACATATTTTGTGTTGTCAGTTTATGCAATACATTTCATGATATGTTAAACATATATTACATGTGAATGTTTTGATTTATAAATACACTTGTAATACCTTTAGATGTGATGATCTACGTGTATGCTTATAATAAATATCCCTTGCTCACTGCTCACTCAGTCACGAATAATAACGTTAACACTATGATCTATTATCTTATAATTATGAGTGTAGCTACACAATCACATAGGTTTCCCAATTATTTATGCATTATATATAGGTATGTTTTAAAAAATAACGGAAAGACACTCTTATTCGATTTCAACGGTTAAAATGTACAAGTTGTCTTTCTTAGATTAACAACTAATTGAAACTGTAATTTCTAGTAAACAACTAATTGAAATTGGTAACTACTATTAATGGTACTTCATTTTAATTAATATTTTTAAGAACAAATGTAACAGCCTAGCATAGAAAGCCTGATCTAATTAAAACACGAGATAATGCAAAAAGAAGTAATAGGACAATACATTAACAAAAATGATTAAAATGGACACACCAATACATTGCTGAATTTATATATAGCAGTTCGTTTTAATGTCGTGTAATGATGGATTATTTTATTATAAGAGTGCCTATTAAAGGGAATGTAGCGACACAGCCAAACCATCTTTATTATTGAGACTTCTGCAAAAGGGTGAAATAATTATCAAAATCGGATGATAAACAAAGAAGATATGATCATTTGAATTTTCTGTTGAAACGGATATGGAAGCGGCCATTTTGAGAGCTATGATATCACGGTTCTAAATGACCATATATGGAATATTTATAAATATGAAAATTTACTGATATATAGGGAAAAAATGACAGCAAAAATGAAAAATATGTAATACTTAATGGCAATGATGCTTTACATGACCAGTAAAAATGCATTCATTTGCAGTGAGTTTCTTCGTTTTAAATGATATTTATCAATATTCCATATATGGTAATATGGAACTATGATGTCATAGTTCTAAAAATGGCGACTCCCATATTGGTTTCAGAACAACCTTTAAATGGTCATATCTTTTTTGTTTGTCATCCGATTTTGATCGAACTGTCAATAATAGAGCTGTTTGGCTGTGCCGCTACATTCCCTTTAATGCTGCCTTGTTTGTTAGAGAATATAGCTTGGCGGGGATTTCTTTATTTACATTGTCCCGTTTTATTGGGATGATAATAGGGTATTAATGGACTTTGGTGCACGCTAGAACCTGGTTTAAACTCCAAGCCTTTTTACCACTAACCGTTCGAAGGCGTTAGCCCTATTGTCAAACCGTTTTTGTTTGTGATGGCACGTACCATGGTTCTTATTAACGTTGTAATTGCTGTTTGTTTTAATTTGTGATTTTCGGTGACTGTGTTCTGTGAGAGCTACATTTCCTGTTCGACTTTTATGACTACATTCGATGTATTCTTACACCCATTGAGGCAGATTTCTGATGCAAATGTATATACTTGTTTTATATCTTCAAACGAGCTTTGATGAAATTGCTATAACAATACGTTGTCCGTTAAACAATTGGCCATTTTTCGAAATATAAATTTATAAATATATTCCATTTATTTATTTTTGTTTTACCGAAATCCCCTCGAACAAATATAAGATCCATTTTCAGTACATTTACAGTACAGTCTGTTTTGCCGGATTATTTTTGCCACTAACCTTTCGAAGGGCACCGGAAATTCGAGAAGCAGAGTTATTTTCGATAAATTAATATAAATGTATATGTTGGAAGTTTATTAAAACGACAGCAAATGACTGTCTTCTACGCAAGTACCGGTCTGCCTAACGAATTACAAATATCGTTCTCTGTTTCTTCGTTACCGGGATAGACATACTATCGAAGACATAAAGATGCTTTACGCATGTATGCCAATCAACCAAGTTTTTGGCATGTTGACCTGGAGTTGGCTGCGAGTAGAATTCATAGTATTCAACCTTGACAGGCAACAGTGGGATCAGAGTTTAATCTCCTAGCATGGTAAACAAAGTAAGCAATACGTTTCAGACGCATGTAACATAATATCAGTAATTATTATATCTCACATAAAACGCCCATGCTAAATCCCCATAGCCAACAATGTGTGATTTCTTACTATCTTATGTGAGGATGAGGGGCGTCAGTGGTCGAGTAGTTAACGTCTCTGACTTGAAATCACTTGCCCCTCACCGCTGTAGGCTCGATCCATCAGGGGCCTAGGAATCTGTATGTGAGGAAGCTATCTAGCTGGCTTGCGGAACGTCGGTGGTTCTACCCAGGTGCCCGCCCAGCACGAAAATTGCCCGGAGGGGCACTTGGGGTCTTCCTCTACCATTGGAAGCTGGAAAGTCGCCATATGACCTTAGCTGTTGGTGCGACAATAAAATCCAATTCAATTCAATTCAATTATGTGAGGATGATAGTACAGGGTGATAGTAAAATAATACAAGAAGAAACTGATGCAAAGCATCAGGGTGGCGCAGAATGTTTTCAAAAGGAGGAAACAAACATGTGTATTTATTTGCAAACTTTTATTATATAACAACACAATTGTAAAAATATTTTAGAAAATATAAAAAGTTATATGGCAACAGTAAACAATAGTAACTTGAGAACAAAGGCACATACTTAAGAGATATCAAAACAAATTGCTGATGAAATATATTTCTAGAATGTTATGAAGATGATTAGAATGTTAAGGTAGTTTGAATTAAGTAAAAAAAATATCAAAAAAAGAAGCTGATATGATCAGTGAAATGTGTACTATGACAAATGGCTGGGGTAGGTGGACATGTATTCGGAAGAAGTGGTATGTAGTGGTAAGATATCATACAGTTTGGTTTTTGGAATGTTTGACACTAATGTTTGTTATAGGTGTGTGCCACGTAGGGCTGATCATGAGATTTTCCTGGGTGAAAACCAGTATTACATGGCCTGCGTCAGGAAATAGCATGCTTAAGCAAAGTTTCAAAGCTGTATCTGTTATAGTTACTGAAAGAAGTGCACCTTAACATAAAACTTAACCAAATACGCAGACGCCGATCAAGGTAAGACAATAAGACGTTTTTTTCCCAAAAACATACCGACTAAAAGGTCGATCTTAACGGAAAACTTAACCAATATACTAAGTTCATAAAGGGGCATAACTTTTGCAGAAAGCAAATCAGAGTTATGAAACCTGATATATTGGGTCATGTTATGATGTAGAACAACTGTATAAAGTTTCAAAGTTGTAGCTGTAATAGTTACCTAAGACATAGCGCCAATTTTAATACAACAACACGATCTTAATGCAAGTCTTTAACCCCCAACATTTTGGCCAGTCTTTTACCCCCAACATTTTTAATCACGTGCTCCTCCACATGCAGCATTAAAAGCACGCGCTCAAGGCGCCAATCACACGCGCAGCTTTGATGCGCGTTGGTGTGTGTTACACTGTTCCGATGACGTCATCTGCTCAGTATGGCGAAATTGTAGACTGCTGCACAGCCGTCAATAAAATTAACGACTGTCAGCACTCACTACACGTGATCAAACTAGAATGCATTCATTGGTCAAACATTATCTGGCGAGACACGTCATACAATTTCTTTGCGTCTATTAATAGATTATGTATGGAAATTGTGTATGCGTAATTTATTTGAGATTGAATCTGTGATTTTGAAACTGACATAGCAAAAAAATAAGTTTGATTTATTTGTAATTGATTATAAAAAGAAAATAGAATGTTACTGTATTACACTGTTTGAATAACGTAATGGATACAAGGATTTTTACTTTTAGAATGAGGGGTTGCGAGGTGGTGCGGCGTCGTATGGAGTAACACACCGAGTATTTGACAGAAATTAACTCATTAGCTCCTATTTTTAAGGAATGTGCTGCTCTATCCCAAAATATCCGCCCACCCCACCTCCACCACTCTGTATTTTGACAACGCATATAGAAAGTCAACTAAATACCCCTTACACTTTTTTTGCAAAAATACCCTAGGCTCCCCAACATCACCCTTCAAAAATATTTTATTCCTTAATGGGTGGTGTTACGTATGAGTGTTTATAATGATGATGTCGACATGCTTTAAAATAAAATCGGATTAAAGGGACACTATACAATTTAGATTAAAGGGACATTTTCCACTATTATTTGGACTAAAATCGGATTTTAAAGAAATACGGGATCTTAATTCATGTGTATTCTGCAAGTAAATATTTTTCAATTTTACAATTTGAATAAATTTGTTGATTATATTTTAAAAATAATTGTTGCTGGTTTTGAACTTCCTTTCTTGTTACTTTTTACCCGTAACAGGTGGGAACGGATATTGCGTGAAGAGCCCAGTTGGACCAACACTGTTGACACCGGGGTACTGACTTAAGACAGAACCCGATATAATACCAACAGTGGGGACTATCCTGAAACATGTTGTTCTTAGGGTAGGAATTAAACATTTTTCTATTTCCCTGGGTACTCCCGTTGCTGCCCCATTCCCATCCAGGTGGGTGGGTGAAACAATTTATTATAAGTGCAAAGTTGCTTTTGTGTGTATCCACCCAGTTATTACTAATATCCTACAACTTTTACGAAAATTCAAAAAAATCTAAAAGAGCACAAAAATGGAAGGAGTAGGAAAGGTGGTAGGGTTGGGGTGGGCGTTACATGTATTACATATTTCCTAGAGTAGACTGTTTGTAATAACACTTAGAATAACTTTTCGCCTAAATGTTTAGTCCTAAAAAAAAATCTCCCTAAACACGATAGAATGCACCATTTAAAGTTTGTTATTATTATTATTATTTTTATTATATATAGCACTGGAAGGGAGACCATTTCCCAAATACTCTCTAGAAATTATAGGTCTGTTTTGACGCTAAAATGTTGATAAATTAGACTTATATATATGGAATTTCATAGAAAAATAAATAAGAAAAGACGTTCCCTTAATATATCTTGTTTTTCTATGTGTACGCATGCTCTACATACAGAGAGGGCCCTATATGAATTTTCACCCCAGATACAGCTCTTTTCTTTGACGCATTTCTTAACGATTGTATCGAGCAATTTGAGCACACACTATGCAATTTGTTTTTAGCTCTACTGGCCGAGGGCCAGCAGAGCTTATGGGATGGTGTGTTGTCCGTCTTCCGTCCGTCCGTCGTCCGTCCGTTAACTTTTGCTTGTGTACACTCTAGAGGCCACATTTCAGATGCAATCATCATGAAACTTTGTCAGAATGTTTGTCTCAATGAAATCTCGGTCAAGTTCGAAAATGGGTCATGTGGGGTCAAAAACTAGGTCACTAGATCAAATATTGGAAAAACCTTGTGTACACTCTAAAGGCCATATTTTTGACCCGAGGTTGATGCAACTTTGTCAGAATGTTTGTCTTAATTATATCTTGGTCAAGTTTGAAAATGGGTCACATGGGGTTAAAAACTAGGTCACTAGGTCAAATACTTGAAAAACCGTGTGTACACTCTAGAGGCCATATTTTTGACCTGATCTTGATGAAACTTTGTCAGAATGTTTGTCTTAATGAAATCTCGGTCATGTTCAAAAATGGGGGTCAAAAACTAGGTCACTAGGTAAAATACTTGAAAAAACTTGTGTACACTCTAGAGGTCATATTTGTTACCCAACCTTGATGAAACTTTGTCAAATTGTTTATCTTAATTATATCTTGATCAAGTTCGACAATGGGTCACATGAAGTTAAAAACTAGGTCACTAGGTCAAATATTGGAAAAACCTTGTGTACACTCTAGAGGCCATATTTTTGACCCGAGCTTGATGCAACTTTGTCAGAATGTTTATCTTAATTGTTTGTCTCAATAAAATCTCGGTCAAGTTCGAAAATCGGTCATGTGGGGTCAAAAACTAGGTCACTAGGTCAATTATTGTAAAAACCTTGTGTACACTCTAGAGGCCATATTTTTAACCCGAGCTTGATGCAACTTTGTCAGAATGTTTGTCTTAATTATATCTTGGTCAAGTTTGAAAATGGGTCACATGGGGTTAAAAACTAGGTCACTAGGTCAAATACTTAAAAAACATTGTGTACACACTAGAAGCCGTATTTCTGACCCAATTTTGATGAATCTTTGTCAAAATGTTTGTCTTAATTATATCTTGGTTAAGTTAAAAAATGGGTCACATGGTGTTAAAATCTAGGTCACTAGGTCAAACTTTGGAAAAACCATGTGTACACTCTAGAGGCCATATGTTTGACCCGATCTTGATGAAACTTTGTCAGAATGTTTGTCTCAATGAAATCTCGGTCAAGTTCAAAATGGGTCATGTGGGATCAAAAACTAGGTCACTAGGTCAAATACTTGAAAAACATTGTGTACACTCTAGAAGCCGTATTTCTGACCCAATCTTGATGAAACTTTGTCAAAATGTTTGTCTTAATTATATCTTGGTCAAGTTCAAAAATGGGTCACATGGTGTTTAAAACTAGGTCAAACTTTGGAAAAACCATGTGTACACTCTAGAGGTCATATTTGTTACCCAATCTTGATGAAATTTTGTCAAATTGTTTATCCTAATTATATCTTGATCAAGTTCGGAAATGGGTCACATGAAGTTAAAAACTAGGTCACTAGGTCAAATATTGGAAAAACCTTGTGTACACTCTAGAGGCCATATTTTTTACCCGAGCTTGATGCAACTTTGTCAGAATGTTTGTCTTAATTATATCTTGGTCAAGTTCGAAAATGGGTCAAATAGGGTTAAAAACTAGGTCACTAGGTCAAATATTGGAAAAACCTTGTGTACACTCTTTGTCATAATGTTTGTCTTAATTTATCTTGGTCAAGTTCAAAAATGGGTCACATGGTGTTAAAAACTAGGTCACTAGGTCAAACTTTGGAAAAACGTGTGTACACTCTAGAGGCCATATTTTTGACCCGATCTTGATGCAATTTTGTCAGAATATTTGTCTCAATTATAGCTTGCTAAAGTTCGAAAATGGGTCACACAACGTCACACATGGTCAAAAACTAGGTCAATAGTACACTCTAGAGGCCATATTTCTGACCCGATCTTGATGAAACTTTGTCGAAATGTCTTAATTATATTTTGGTCAAGTTCGAAAATGGGTCCCATGGGGTCAAAAACTAGGTCACTAGGTCAAATACTTGAAAAACCTTGTGTACACTCTAGACACCATGTAGTACGACTCGATTCATCAATGGTATAACAGCCAGTAGAGCGTTCACAGGCCCTCTTGGGCCTCTTGTTTGTTTTTAGACCCTTGTTGAATATTCCCCTGTTGAGGATTAGACATAAGGGACCGACCATTTTGATTTCTGGAGGGGGGCCTGGGATTTTCCTTTGAGCCGGAATATATATTTTTTCATTTCTTTAAAGCCGGGATTTTTCTTTCGCCTAACACACTGGCCAGATTATTTTTTTTCGTCAACTTGAAAGCCAGAATATATTTTTTTAATTTTAAGTTTTACTATTCGTAGAATAAGAACGGCTGTTATAGGTCTACTCAACCTCTGCGTCGGGGTTGGTTTTCAGTTGTTTGCCAAGTCTTGTTATTTCAGTAACCACTGGTCAGTGAAACTTGAAATATGCCATCAGTACCATCAAGGACACTGGTAGACACAGATTCCATAACTCTGTATGGCATTTAAGCAAAAGCATGTTTTTTTTATTGCTTTGAATTTCTGGTTAAAGTTCTTTTTTGACAAAGTCCATTTATTTTAACAACTTAAAGTCGTACATCAACAAAACTTCAGTAAAGCTATATATATCAAGGGCACTAGTAGACACATGTTCCATATTAACTCTGTATTGCATTTAAGCAAAGTGTTGTTGTTTTTTCCGACTTCAAAATGCTGGTTAAAGTTTTTAGGCAAGTCCTTTATTTCAATAAGTGATTGTTAATACAACTTCAGTAAAGCGTGAATGCTAGCAGACACATGTTCCATAACTCTGTATTGCATTTTAGCAAAAATTATGGCCCTTTTTCTGGATAAATATTTTCTATATTGTATTTTAGAAAATGTGTAGCCTATTTTCGACTTAGAATTGCTTTTATTTTATTTGTTGGCATGTCCATTTGTTTCAATACGCACTAGCCATATATCTTACCCAAAGGAGATTGACAAGTGTCATCACTTACAGACACAATCATGTTTCATAACTTTTTATTTCATTTTAGCCATATGATATTTTCTTTTTCAACTTAGAGTTTCAGTTAAAGTTTTTTAATATCCTCGTATATTTCAATGAAACTCACTGCATACATCCAATAACAATGACAAGCCTGTAAATATCATTAGCCCCATAAACCTTCCCCACTCCTACACCACCATCACCATCACCACAGATAGACAAATATTTATTCTATTCTTCAGTAACCATGTCTGTATCCATCCTGTTCTCTTCCATCCCTTCCCCAACACCCTCCTCTCAACACAAACTCCAATGAAATTATTGTATTATTTCTGGGGTTTTCCCTATTCAGTAACACTTCACTTCTCCTCCCCTCCCTCTTCAAGTTCATATTCTTTCTGGTGTATTGAAGGTCTTGCTTTGATATTTGGTATATATGTTTAATGACCACCCCCTCCCAGCACCCCTACACCCTCACGTCAGTCGCCACCACCTATTAACCTCCACAATTAAGACTTGATCTTGTGAATGAACTGGCACCATGGTTAGTGAGACAGAAGTGTCAGTGACCTTGTTTAAAACTGACTTTGAATACTGGAGAATGCTGTCCTTTCGACAGCTCTTTTTGGTTAATATGGATCTTTCCATATTTGGTGGATAGAACTTCATGTGCTGGTGTTAATATTTAGTTATGCTTGAAGTGAGTCACTGAATGATAGTGGTTCTTTAATGTCACCCCAGTATAATTACTGTCTTATGATTGTGAAGTCAAAGCATGTTTATAATTATGTATAGGGGTGTCCTATACTCTGAACAGTGTATGTATACATACGCAAGTGAAAATCATTGAACATTTACTAAAATGGCTGACACAGTTTGCACAACTTTCTGAAGATAATTTGAAGTTTACATGTGAGTTCACCGCTAAAGATTCCGAAAGAACACAAAGAACCATCCGCCAAAATATATTTTGTAGGTACTGAGAATAGTGATTTTGAATAGACAGAAGTAACCATGTTTTCTCATGTTTTGTTTTAAAGGAATATTTAGCAGAACCAAATATCTTTTTCAAACATATTTTTCAGTAAAATAAAAATAAATAACCTTAGAAGGTTGACAAACATTCACTGTCACCCTCACAGGATTGCAATATTTACATACTACCATGACCAATGTATATCACATCTAGGCCATTATTTTTTATTATTTGTTTTAAGAACCATCAAGACCGAGAGTAGCTGTAGGAGGAAGTGAAAAAACACTAAAAAAACCTATCAAACTCCCTATGGAAAAATAAAATACCTAATTTCATTTTGTCGTAGGAGGGTTCGTAAAAAGAATTATCAAAAACTATTGGCCTTATTACAACCATGACTTTTGTATACCACATTAATTATACCCATGACTTTATATGAATATCATGTTCATTACTACCATGCTCAATGTATACAAACATTCCTATCATGATCACGTAATAACACTTTATACAACACATTTACCATTGCCAGTCTATACCACATTTATAACTGCCATGACTAATGTATACCACATGTATTACTATATGATCTATGTATATCATATTAATTACAACCATGAATACTATCACTGTCTACTACAACTCATTTCAACTGGAGATTTCGATAAACTTCTGAACAGAAGTTGTGGATGTAGCCAGATAGTGTTTAAACATTTCCATGTTGAATCCAGTGACTGATGAAGTAGATCTACATTTATCATATAGACTGAAGAGGGAGCCAGATTATTTTTTCCTGTAATTGGACTCACAGCCAGATTATTTTTTTCCAAGAAACTGAGAGAAGGCTGGATATTTTTCCCAACAATTTGAGGGACTGTTGTTGTTTTGTCCTTCAAGTCAGAGCCAAGATATTTTTTTCAGCAATTCAAGGGCCAGAATTGTGTTCATGAAAATATTTATTTTCTATTAGTTTGAAAAATACACCCCTTTCCCACCCACCCACCCACCCACCCAGACGACCCCCTCTCCGACCCCAGCCTCTCCAGATTAAAAATCACCACCCTGAAAAAAGCGTTCACCTCTAGAAAATCAACAGAATAACCCTTAGGTAGTTCTGTTCATTGTTTGTTTGTGTAAGTCACGCGCCTGCATTGTGTAATCAATATTGAGGGAGAACCCATACTTTCTAGAACGTAGATTAGACGCTTGGTCATGGTCGCAATTGAAATGCGCTTTGCGTGTTATCAAATTCACCGTTTCAAAAATGGGCCGAAATTGCTATTTTTGACTCATCATAACTTGAAAAGTACTTGACCGATTTCAATAAACTAACACTCATTTTCTTAATTACGTTATTTCAACGATATAACTTTCATAGAAATTTTAGTATGTTTATCTTATTTTTGTCGAAGGGGATTTCGGTATAATGAATATCACATTCATCAGAGGGTGATATCGGTTTCGTCTCGGGCGATTATTCTCATCCTCAAGGTGAACATTCTTACTACCACCCTCTCATGAATGTGATATTTATATAATATCAGTCGTATACGCGGATTATCATACACAACGTTAGTCAGACATACTGTCGATCATTAACTATACTGCATGCACAGAGGGAAACTATTATTTCTGTAAAAACATACCTTGTCATACATGTTACTATGTGGCTTACCGACATGCTTGTCAACAATATTCCAGAATGACATCGTTAATTCCATACTTATGTAGATCTATATATGAATAAACGGTTTTATTATAATGCGTCTCTATATTTTATTTTAACCCTATTTTGATAAGCTTATGTAAGTCGGTTAAGTAAGTCGATGTACTGCGATTTTAAACATGACGCAAAATAAAAAAGGAAATTAAAGGAAAAATATCACCCACATATGGACGGTAAGAGCAATTTGGCGTAAAAAAATTAATGACTGGAAATATAATTGAGGAAAACATAATGGCAGGAAATTTGAAATAAATACATCTGGAAGGTTTCTGTCATCCACGCTATCCCCCTCTACCCCCACTCACTCATCAATGAATATTTCGTACTTCAGATATATGCATGCAACTGGTCTGAGATTTGTCGGTGTATGCAACAACATAAGATGAAATGAAAGTGTGGGGATTTTCATATGAAAAGTATAAAAGGTGCTTACCATGTTTGCAAATGTTTACAATAAAATATAGAAATGTTAGTGGAAAGCAATGCTAATATTAAAGAAAAAACTAAAACAAGTTCACCAGTACGCATTGTCAGATCTGTACGTTGCGTCATTATTAGAATGAAAACAGTTTCAACTATCAAAAGAAATACAAAAGAACATTTTCGGCAACCATAAAAACTGTTCGGGCATTTGCAAGGCCAACAATTAAATAACAACAACGATTACATACTTAAAGCCCCAAGCTCCATGATGAAAGAGACACTATGTACCGGACTACAAGTACTATAAGACAAAAGCCGAAAACTAGCATACAACAATGTTGTTATCCAAATATGGTAACAGTGAAAGACAGCTCAACCAACAAACAAAAAAGCCAAACAATTATATGGCCCAAAAGCTGTAGATCACGATATTGATGTACCAACGCAGAATTACACTATAAACAGGCAGAATTGATATTAAATCTATAAACATTTCATCTCATCAAATAAAAGATGTAAATTCAGTTACAACATCAAAATCAATCCCATGTTTGGCATGACGAGTATAAGACGAATATCAACCTCAAATGTTGGACTTACAGTAAAACGAAACCCTAGTATTCTGGTGAAAACTAATTTGAAGTGCTATTGTACAGTAAATTCAAAGGAACAAATATACAGGCAACAGATAACATTAAGAACGGGTCACTGCGCAAGAGTACATTTTAAAGAAAGCAGAATAGGGAGTTAACATTCAGGTTTAAAAAGTATAATTCATTCAGAAAAGATGTTCATTGATGTTCCTTGCTGGGAACCCAGATGGCTATGGTTTTAAAAATTGAGAGTTTACAGCGACTACAGAATCAATATGCCAGTTACCATGGATTGATTAGATCAGTGAATCATTATCGAGTTGAATTGAAAGAATTTTTAAAGATGACACACTTCTGAAAATCACCAACCATTCTTCAAACTATTCTTAGACTTGAGCTTTAGTACTGAAAATTTGTTCACCTTCAAAGATAAAAAATCGTAAGAAGTTACTATTTATTAGAACGCATCATATTTATACATATGCAGCTTGTTATGAACGTTTGTGATTGAAATGTGCATACTTGAGCTTAAGCTAAGAATATTCTCATGAATGGTTGATGAATTCAAGGCCTGCTGGTGTATATGGCTTCAAAAACTTGAAGAATTATTTATTACTTCCCAATTTAGAATGCCCTATAGACGGGACGGTGCCAGTAATTAGAGAATCTGGAAAATTGGTAGGTTAAATTGAAAAAAAATATCTCCAATAAATTCCAGTTGCTGAATGATGTCATGCTTGAGAAAGACATTCGTGGAAATGATATGCGATTAAGACAAATATAACCATTGTGTTGTACTTATAAGAAGAAAAGACTGCCATCTGCCAGAAACCGACTTCCACTATCACCCCCACCTGACCTGGATGTAGCTGAAGTAAAATACACTCTTGGAAACTATAGGTCAGTTCGAGTTTTGAAATGCATACATCTCAACAGAAAAAAAACTAAAATATCATTAGAAATGTATGAACATATCTCGCTTGAACACACCGATGTTTTTTTTTCCGTTTTTTTCCATTGTCTGCTCTATGTCTATCGTTTCCTAATTTTCTCCTGTGTTTGTTTTAAAGTTCCCATTTACACTTGTATGAAATTTAAACTGCAGTCATTTAAGGATATATTTCGAGCCTATTGTATTTGTGAGGTGGAGGAGGGAATTTCTATAGGTAACTGTAAAGCACTGTTAGCAATACAATTTCATGAGCAAAGTGTGATATTCAAATTTTGTTCAGATTATGAGGCTCACCCAATAAAGCGTTTTTGACCAATACACATAATAACACATTAAAGAATGTTGTATATTTAATGTGTTGTGCTCTGATATTTGGTCTAAAACAATTAAGAAATACCAGATAAGTTTTGTATTCAAAAGCTAACTTATGAACATATATTTCTTCATTAAAGTAAATTACAAAGTGTTGATAAGCTATTCTTACCCTCAATATAGCAATGCTATACAAATAAAAAAACTAAGAGCGGGCCTCAATTTATATACCTGAGTTGATCAGCCATGAAGCGTGCTTACTGTACATATTCAAGCTTACCATGCTTTTTTAATGACCAAGGAGCGTTGGGAAATGTGTCCTTAACAATACTTGTATTTATTTCCATATATATCTTTAGACAAAAGTCAACGGTTTTCTGTTTGTAAAATATTTATAAGCAAGTACAAACATGCATAGATTTAACGCCATTAATATGGCATCCCCATCTATCCTGCCTAACCAGAATCACCTTAAGATTAAAATGATATATTAACACTTGAACGTATTTTGTTTTGTATACATATGCTTTTAAACCATACCAAAACAATATACAATTGCTACACATGTTTACAACCTAAAAAAGCATTTAATGCCCTTCATGTCATAACCACATTTTCAAATGAATATAATTCCCAATATTTGCTTTGCTTTTAGTAGACAAGCTTCAACGGATAGGTGAAATTTGTAGGGCGAAGAATAGCACATGAGTGGAAATAAATCTGTAATAATGGCCAAAACACTGAATTATGATACAAAGAAACTGAGCTTTCTCTATTGCGGATGTAACGCAGCTGTCAATGAAGTGTTATACGATGATGGAGATGACGAGATATATCAAAAAAAAAAAAATCATATACTTTAAGATTTTTGAAAGGCTATTCGGTGAAGTTTATAGATTCATAAGGTAATTTTGTATAACACTATTGTATAAACTCGTAAGGACTGTGGCCAGATTAGACTCGCCTTAGTTTTGCCATTGTGTTGGATGTATTAAATGTCTCATATCTGCTGCATTGAAACTCCACAACTGAAAGTAGTGGTGCGGTAATTCTTTGGTTTTTGTCAGATGTTCGTCTTCAGCCTATTAGCTCCCTTTATTTAACAAGCTAAACATAGTATAACCTTTAATTGTGCACATTACGATCAATGTTATCTTATTTTGCAGAGAGTATTATCTTCACTGTTTTGTTTATTTAAAGGGATACACAGTAATCTTGATTTTTAAAATGTATATATATATTGCGTCACCCCGTTAGTTTTTCTACATAACATAACTTAAATTATAAGAACAATATAAAGTTGTTTTTGCATATAAATAATTGATGATTATATTACACCATTAATATATGTAAACCTGTGGTAGAATAAGAATAGCAAATGAAAACTCAAATTGTTATTTACCTACGAGTATATGCAAGCAGGTTACAAGCCAAAATAAATCGCGTTTCTAATAGTATTGTTTGATACAAACTTCAAGATTGCCGTGTGTCCCATGAAGAAATGACATATCATCAATATGAATGCTGAAATGTTATACTATAATTTGATTTATTTTCCTTATTGAACACCATAACTTGACAGAAACCAATAGTTCTCGTATCGTCTTTTCAAGTTACTGAACAAACAGTTTTCCTCGTCTGATAAGTTCTTAAGTGCCTAATTGATTTAGAGTTTTAAGGGGATGTTTTTTCTGCATTGTGTTCTGCAGAGCATTGATATTATCTGACCACATATTGACAAGGAATCTGATCACGTCTGACATTTTCTAAAAGTATATGTATCTTAATAAAGGTAAGGTATTGATTTTATTGATATGCCAAGTATTTTTGCGGGATAATCATGTTGTTGATTCTATTCCTAAATAGTTCAAAAATTCCGAAAGTACTATAATGTTTTGTGTTTTATAAGTATAAAAACAAACAATTATAATTTTTCAATACAACAAAATAGTTTCTGACCATTCTAGAGTGTTGACAGCGAGGTAAACATATACTCGTATGTGGTTCATTATTAAGTGTGTTGACAGCGAGGTTAACATATACTCGTATGTAGTTTATTATTAAGTGTGTTGACAACGAGGCAGACATATACTCATATGTTGTTTATTATTAAGTGTGTTGACAACGAGGCAAACATATACTCATATGTAGTTTATTATTAAGTGTGTTGACAACGAGGCAAACATATACTCATATGTTGTTTATTATTAAGTGTGTTGACAACGAGGCAAACATATACTCATATGTTGTTTATTATTAAGTGTGTTGACAACGAGGCAAACATATACTCATATGTTGTTTATTATTAAGTGTGTTGACAACGAGGCAAACATATACTCGTATGTAGTTTATTATTAAGTGTGTTGACAACGAGGCAAACATATACTCGTATGCAGTTTATCAGTAAGTGTGTTGACAGCGAGATAAACATTTATCACATACTTCCCTATAAATACGTTGTTTTTGGATATACGATACAACATAGACCTAGATAGTCATATCCATCAGGATTTCGTTAGCGGGCAATAAGGCTGGGCAATAAAGCTTTATTGCACGCATGAAATAAGGGTTAAAAAAATGTCATATTACGGAAATAACCGAATGTTCTTTATGATTCTTTCAGCGAAGTGATACGGAAATTACCGAATAGTTACGATTGTATACGATGTGTCACTCGTATCGTTTGTCGTCTGCTTGTCATCCTGTTTTCGCGCCAGATTATTGGCGATACATCTTACGTACGTTGAGCTGTCATATTTGACCATAACTCTACGGAAATGACTTGACTAGTAATGCAAAGAAGATGAAATAAAATAGATGATAGATGAAAGTAAATAAAGAAATAAATAAGGAATAATACACGGACCATAAGGATAGTTTAACAACTTTATAATAAACTCAATTATATAAATAAAATAACCACTTGTGTCCATTCATTTTCTGAATTAGACAATTTCAAATTCAATGGCATTCATTTTAAATCAAATTTCGGAAAAAAATGTCGTTTAGTTCTACACAAGTTTACGCGAAAAACGTGCATGAACACATCAAAATGGGATTACATCTATTAATAATATTATTGTATTTTCTCTGGAAAAAAGCGTTGTAAATTTGTTGAATTTGACAGTTCAACAAAGTCATTGCTGAAGTATATGATAAATAGAATAAAAAATGTGTATCTTCATATCACACCTTATGTCAGGCCCTCGAACCATAACAGCCCTCGAGCAAAAGCTCTCGGACTGATATGGCGTCTCAGGCCTGATATAGGGTGTGATATGAAAATACCCATTTATTATTCTCTATATATTTGTTTGTAGTTTATTATAATGAGTGTTTACAGCGACTTTATGATATAATAGTATGTAGTTATAATTTGGAGTATTGACAGCGAGTAAACACATACGCATATGTAGTTCATTATTATGAGTGTTTATTATGAGTGTTTAATATAAACGTATACTAGTACTATTAAGTAAATGAGATACTCTATATGGCGAAGTGAGTAAAGATTATTATGAAAAGTACAAGTGGGACATAGACAAAACAGACTCTTATTGCGATGCAGATAATATTATAATTACAATCTGAACTATTTCGGTCACATTCGTCGATTAGATATGACATGCGCAAATAGTGTACACACCCACTTTACAACGCGCATGCGTTACTACTGGGCTCACACACAACATAATTGATTTTCCATTCGACGAATGGACTGCTATCAAATCTGGTTGCCTACAAGGGAGACATTACGATAAGGTAAGAGAAAACCTTAATATCTTCGATCTTATTATATATAGTAATTGTCTAGCTATATTAACTGATATTGAACTATTCAACTGGCCGATTCTAGTTGGCGTTAGAGGTGTTGCATTTTATAATTATATTGCCTCTCTCGTAAAACCGAATCTGCTATTATTCTATCTTGTTTCTGTGTTGCTTCCAAGGGTTCCACTAGTCAGTATGTATTGACATTCACATTAGCTTTTGTTTATTGTAACGTGGCGGCTGTTAAAAGTTGCCCCGATTACAAATCAATAGTGTTATTACTTACTGTTCCTTATGGATCATCAATACAAGCATTAAACTACCTGTGCTAGGGTGCGTGATAGGTGTTGCACCTTGTATTACCTCTCATGAACAGACTCAATAAAACCGAGTCTGCTACTTTTCTATCTTGTTCGTGTTTGATGCTTGCAATCCCTTTTTAGTATATATGTATTGCTAAAACATTGACAGAAAACGAAAGTGCACAGTATTTTAGTTAACTTGTTTTTATTTAGTATTTGATTATTGAGATACATATTATAGCGCAGCAAACAATAATATCAATTAGATCTATTATCCAATTAACATTGTGGTAAATCTTCTTCTTTTTTTTCTTTTCATTGCTTGCTAAATTGTGTAACACTTTGGTATAAATAGAAAAGGATACGGTTTGAGCTCGTGATATCGGTTATGTTCATTTTGTCATCATATTTTAAATTATTTATAATAAGAAATAATAATCATCTGTAAATTGATAATCTGTATGTATACGTGTATGTCATAATCCATTTCAAAATTATCTATTCTGGTTGCTTTATTACACTTGTTTTGTGACAACTGGCACATTGCAGATATTCATCATGTATATAGGCCTATGCACTGATAAAGCAAAATGTATTAGGTCACCGCTTTATCAGACAGTGACTGATAAAGCTAAAGCATGAGTAATACCTGGGAGTTTATTGTGCCTAATGTTATCTGGGTCCGATCGGTTAGCTTAATCATTGGTAAGTGTAAACGTTCAAAGTACATTTTCTTATAAAAATATGTTTTGTACTACTAAACGTTTTTAATTTACATTTTTTATTAACATAATGCTTTCATACTGACGGAGCCCCACAGGTGACATGCAGAAAAAATAAGTCACGCTCTACTACAGCATATGTAATCACGAGTATTTTAAGAACCCTTGAATGAATCTATACTTTTGTTCGGCAAATATACCTCAATATGTGACCTGAACACCTGGATAGTTTTAGTAAACGTTTTTTGTAGTTTACTTTTGCCGTTATTGGCGGGTTAGTTTCTTTAATACCATGATCTTTGCAATTATGTCACTATCTTTCTGACGCTCTAGCTACAGCGTGCGAACGATATACTACAGCGTGCGAACGCTCTACTACAGCGTGCGAACGCTATACTACAGCGTGGCGTGCGAACGCTCTACTACAACGTTCGCTAGAGCGTTCGCACGCTGTATTACAGCGTTCGCACGCTCTACTAGAGCGTGCGAACGCTGTAGCGAACGCTGTAGTAGAGCGTGCGAACGCTTGACATTATTTTTTCTGCATGTCACCTGCGGGGCTCCGTACATATACTCAATTTCTGGTAGAAATATTCATTTATTGGAAATTCAGAGAGATTTGAAATGTTGACTTAACGCTCGGTTTAATTAACTGATCTTTGAACAACTGAAACCGGAAACACGTGAATCTCGGTAAAATGGCTGCCGCGTCAAACATTATTATCTTGAAAACAAGCAAGCGTCGCAGATGATATATACTACTACACAGCCGTCAATTAAATTACGACTTTCAGTACCCACTGCACGAGATCAAAATAAAAGGCGAATATTGGTCAAACATTATAGGTTGTGACACTTCATACAATTTGTTTGAACTTGTCTTTTTATAGATTGTGTATGCAGATTGTGTATGCACTTATAATTATTTATAAGCAAAAATAGAATGGAACCGTATTACCCTGTTTGAATGATGGCTACAAAAGTGTTTACCTGTGTGTAGTAAAAATTATTTCAGTCGGGTGTGTGGGAGGGGAGGGTGGGGATGGCAGGCGGTGCTGCGTCGGCGGGAATAATTCTCCGAGGATTTGACAGAAATTAACTCCCATACACACTCCGGAAAAACATACATGTTCCCTTACCTCGGTCGGTCACCTAAAAGTCACCTCCCATAGAAAATATTGACAACACCCAAGTCATCTGGACAATCACGAAAATCCATCACCCTCAGGACCCCCAACCGCACCATCACCCTTCAACGCATTTTCCATCCGTACTTGGGAACCGATATTGCTTGGAATATCACAAATAGATCAACAATTCCGACACCGGTTTACCGTAGGGACTTAAAACTGAACCCGGTAAAGCACCATTATTGAGGACTTACGTGGAAAATGTGGCTGCTAGGGTAGAAATTCAACAATAATTGTGTACATTTTTCTAATTTCTCTGGGTACGCCCGCAGCTGCCCCACACCCAAGGCGGCGTGGGAAATAATTGATAAGTGCATAATAATATCCTATAACATTTTCAGATACGAACATTCTTTAAGAGCATTAAAGGTCTCACACCTCTATTATCTCCCCTGAAAGCTCACGGACCTAGAGACAAAAGGAAAACAGAAAATAATTCTATTTTTTCTCAATTTTAGGCAATTTTTAATTTGAAAAATAGGTTTTTCTTTGCTTTAGCATACATCTGCAGTGTAAAAGACATATGATACAGAAAATCCCATGTTGATATGAGGTTCACTTCAAATTTCAGAATTGTTTGACTGAAGCACCACATATTCAGCTAGATAGTGTATGAATTTTGTATTTTCCATAGGGTTTACAAAACATGAGCGAGAAAAAAAACCAACCTGGCTAACTTATATATTTTATTGTTTTAAATTACTGGTCTTGGCTATACTGAAGATATTAAACCAACAACAATGTCTGCTGCCCTGCTTTGAAGCTCAGATGTTGGAAAAGGCTGTACAGTAACCCTATGGGAAAATTAATTGTGGTGTGAGACCTGAAATGGAAGGGGAAGCGGGAAAGGGGTGGTGAAAGTGGTTAGGATGGGAATGGGTTGGTTTTGTTGGTAAATATTTCAAAAGTATAAACCTTTGGTAATAACGCTCAAAATAACGTTTTGCTTAACTGTTTATTCCTAAATTAAGTCTCCCCAAACTCGATAGAATGCACCATTTTAAGCTTGTTTTTTGTTTAAACAGGAAGAGTGTGCCCAAATGCTCCCTAGAAACTTCGCATCGGAACTGATTGGGCCTAAATGTTAAAATCGGCCAGCTACGCCCTTGCTCATGGTTCCATCTTGTGATATTTTTCAGAAATTGTATGTACCGATTTTGCTGCTGAAATGTTGAATTATATGTATTTTGGACTTACATTTTCTTATTAGATTTATTTTTTTCAGACAATGTTTACGCAGTTGCATACTCTACATAACGGTAGCTACGCCCTTTCTTTGAAGCAATTCTTTGAATATTTCAAGTTGATTTTGACGAGTGTATCTTTATTGGGTAATTAGCAACCCGAGCACATTTAAGCAAAAACTGTGGTTTTAGACGCTTCTTGTATTTTAGTGGGGTGGGTGGCGAGGTTTAGATAGAAATAAACCTCTGTTAGGCAGGAATGGACTATTCCAGATAAAACCCGTACTCACAACTACTGAAAAGGCGTTTCTTCAGATCCTACCACCTGGGAAATCTACAAAATACCACCCTATTTCCTCTGGAAACCCCTTTCTTTCCTCCTCCCCAGAAAACAGTTTGCAAAGTACCCGCCTGCCCTCCCCCTTCCCCAACCCCGCCCCCACCTCCCCCATCCCCCCAAAAAATTTAATACAGTCCTCCGAAACACACAACACACACACACACACATACCATTACACACACACACACACACACACACACACCCACCCACACACACACACACACACCCTTACCGGATTGAAAAAAAATCAACAGAATAACGCCTGGACGTATGCAGATTTTTTTAAATATCTTCTCTAAAAATCGGTTGCTTACATACTCTTAAAGTTCTCCGGCCATGTTTTGTTTCATGAACATGTTTATGTCTATTTGAATCGAAATCAATACACAACAATAGATATTTACAATTCACACATTGCAATGTCTGTGAAAAGTGAGAATAAGATTTTATTTGATGACGTAGAAACTTTGAACATATAAATTAATCCACAGATGAATGTATTTATCAATTATCTGGCAATAGTTGTGCAGCTATACAATACAGATTTACCTCATTTCCCCGTGCAGTAACGCAGTGGTAAAAGTAGTATCTACGTCATGCAATTATGCTTATTTGTACATACAACTTACTAGACGTTTTGAATATATGTTTCTCTCCGGGACTATCAAGAAATGTTCATATCATGTTTAAGAGTTAAATATGTCAATTGATAATACTACAAAAGGGTGGCCATTCACCTTTAATAGCCATTCACCTTAAATAAATCCCTTCCTTAACTCAATCTCTCAAAACACCTCATGGAAAGTAGTAAGTTTAAGCTACACAATCCGTATTAAATAACATAAAGCACACGCACACACGCAACATATATGTATATTGTCTAACGGTCCATACCTGATTTTATTAATATGATTTGAGAGTGGCTAATTTGTTTATCCTTCTGTTTTGAAATGAAGAGCTGATTGAAACGCCGTATATAAAGATTTCGGTGCTGTAAATTAAAGAATTGTGTCAATAAACATACATCGTTAGGTCGATTCTTTTGTTTAATACAAAACAATACATTCATGCACTACAACTGAAACAAAGGCTCATACATGAGGTACATTTACTGACTAAGTATAGCCCGTTTATAAATCCACTTCATTGGCATTACATAGCACACGTCTATTAAATTATTACATACACGCCACACAAATTATAACTAACTTTTCAATAATCTATCCTAAATATAAACACTGACACTATTTTCTTTTAGAAACAAAACATATTATTGGCGTAAGAGGTTATTCAGAGTGAATCGTCACCGTCAGACTGGATAAAGAACGGCATAGGGGTGTCCTTGAGGGATATGGAATGTGGCTAAAATTAAATCGAGGAGATCTGTTTGTTTGACATAAGTTAGTCTAGTCCTACTTTTATATTTAGGTAACTTATATAACATTCCACTTCAAATCACCGGTTCGACTGACGCTACTGGGTTAGCTTATAAATGATACACACTATTTGTTTTTTTGTAAAAGAACATGCATGTATATGGACTGTGTAGCTTTAAGATCGAATATCGTTAGTGTAGCTTTAAGAACAATTATCGCTAGATTAGCTTGTGTCATAAACAAGACTGTCCTTTATCTAACTTCATATCAGTAATTAGATCATTCGCCATGCCAACTCAAATGAACCAATACGGGTGCAATACTATTAATAACCTACTACGTTGATCGTTTGGGTCATAACTAACACACGCTTATCTACGGTGCACTACGGTGTTCCGTTGGGGTCATTGTACAATCGCGTATCGACGTTTACAAGTCGATGCGCGATAGTACAATGGTACGATGGCGATGACGCGATAGCGATGATACGATGGCACGATGGTCACTCGCGTTATCGCCATCGTAACCTCTTTGTCGTATCATCGCGCATCGACTTGTTAAGGCAATAAAACGGTGGCCCTAATGTAATACCGTAATTATCAGCTAAATATTGCGTCGACATAAGAATTGGGTATAAGGTGTGGGTATTATTACTTACTGAAGTTTATATTCGTCGAGTAAAAATAGAAGACGTTATATCTCTATTTTTACTCGTTAGACATTTCATTGGTGTTTTAATCCATCTGAGACGAATGAAGGCTCCGATGGGAGCTTTTGGTATCGCTCTTCGTCCGTTGTCCGTTGTCCGTTCATCGTTCTTATTCTCAGCTTTAAACAACTTTTTCTAGGAAAGAATATATGTTTTACTAAACTTCAAAAGCATGGTATTTAGATCAATGGCTTTCATGTAAAATTAAATAAACGCGACCTTTCAGATGGCTGTAGTTACTAAAACTGGTTAATATGATATAAAAGTCGCAAAGACTACACTTGCAAATGTTCTCATATTTTGTAAGTTGTATTGGCTTAATATTATTTTGTGATTTTCTCTCAAGTTGTTCAAAGGGTGATCCTGGTGTGAAATTTGCCCCTAGCTGGAATTTTCAGTTTGACAAAGGTGTATATTGGAACATCTTTAAAAAGTCTTCTTTTCTGAAACTGTTAGAGTTTGATTTCTGTGCATAAGGCCTAATAGTATGATGATCCACAAGCTTCGTCCAAATCGCTTATTTTACATTGTCTTTTATAGGGAAAACCTTGAAAATCACCTTCTGTGAAATCGCAAGGATACTGCTGTCATTTATTGTAGCATCAGCTTGTGGTCCTATACTAGTTAAACCTAAACTAGGTTTTTTAAAACATTTGTTTGCGTGTTTGGTTGGTTGGTGGGTCGGTCTGTCGGTGGGTCGGTCGGTTGGTGTTTAACGTCGTTAAAATCATGACATTTGTGTCAAATTTGGCCTCGCTCCAGGGGTCACAGCTTTACATAGAGTTACACGGGAAGTTTGTTAACAAATCTTCTTTTATGAAACTGCAAAAGCTAGAGGTCAAAACGTTTGCATGTAACATATGCTAAGGGGTTTCTATCAAGTTTGTTCGAATGGCGATCCCCAGGTTCATATTTGGACCCGCCCCAAGGATAATATGTTTAACATATACCTATCTAGGGGAAACTCTTCATGAAACCGCAATAGCAAGGGGGTATATATAACATTTAGTAAGCTTTTGCGTCCCTAACATGTTTGTTCAAGTTACCTTGGTGTTAAAAATGGCACTAACTCGAGTATCAACGTTTAACTGAATGGCTGTATTAATGTTATCTTCTGAACACTGATATTTCTGCCGATAGAAAAGCAATAGTGTTCCGCAATGTAAACGCTCTTCTCCTAAAAGTCCATGGGCCGTGGTTGCCCAGTGGTTAGAACGATAGACTCTAAATCCGGAGAGTCGAGTCCCACCGGCGTCACTTGGATACTTCGCTGTGTACTTAGGCAAGAAACATCGCTTAATCTCGTCAGTTGGACAGGAACGTAATCGGGAGATCCCGTGTATTGGAGTCGATTCTCGTAGAGCCACACACATCTATTTTAAAACAACGTATATGTATGTAAAGTGTGCCTTATATAGACGTCGTCGTGCATGTACAAGTGAGCTGTTATGACTGCGTCGTCGTCGTACGTCGTCAGTTAACTTTGGCGTAAACGACTTCTCCTCATTCATCGCTTTGCATATTTTGACCAAACTTCAAAAAAGAAGCTGCAAAACATGACGCCCGACTACAAATCATTAGTGTTATTACTGAGTGGTCCTTTGGGATGACCAATCCCAATCTATTTGACTTGAACATACAACTTAAGCCGGTGGTAGGGAGCGTGAGAAGTGTTGCACCTTATATTACCTCTCATGGACAGACTCAATAAACATTCGCCCCGACTACAAATCAGTAGTGTTATTAATTACTGGTCCTTTGGGATCACCAAGCCCATTCTGCGTGACTTTAAATTAGAATACCGCTTAAGCCGGTGCTATGGGGCGTGAGAGGTGTTGCACCATATATTATCCCTCAAGAACAGACTCAATAAAACAGAGTCTGCTAATTTTCTCACTTGTTTGTGATTGGTGATTCAAAGGATCCTCAAATAACGGGATTTAAAAGGACTGCGTCCTGGGGTTCAAAGTTACATAATTATAGAGTGTGCATATTTTACATTGGCTTATATATGTATAAGCTTAAAACACCTTCTTCTCTAAAATCAAAATTCATAGAGCTCTCATATATCGCATGTAGCATATTCATACGTCCTCTACCAATATTGTTCAAATGGTGACCCTAGTGTTAAATCAGGTCCCACTCCGTGGGGTCACATTTTCACATGTAACGTATAGGACAATATTTTTGCTTCCAAGGGATCCCTTTTTCAGTATTTATTTTTAATCAATTTGTCATATTTGTTTAGTCCCCTACCAGCGCCTCACCAGAGGGGGCTTTAGGTTTGCCCCTCTCCACGTCCGTCCATCAGTCCGTCCGTCAGTCCGTCAGTCCGACCGTCCCACACAAATGGATCCTGTGATAAATGAGAAAAGTATTTAACATATGTTTATGAAACTTTGCAACTTGGTAGAGGCCAATGAGGAGATTATGCACGTTATCTTCTTTTGTTGATTCGACAAAAACATGGTTGCAATGGCAACGGAAAATAGTAAAAATACACAAAATAAATGGATCCTTTAATGAATAATTTAATGAAAAATTGTGTGTAGGTAAAAGGAAGTGAGGAGATGCACATCATTTTGGTTTACTGATATGTGAAAAATTGTGGTTGCAGAAATTGTAAAAATTACTCACAAAAAAAAAATGTTACTAAAAATAGAAAAATGGTTTCCGGTCCTAACTTTAGTTAGGAATAAGATATTGTAATGATCTTTATGGTTAGGTAGCTAGGTTGGGATTGCATTTGGGGTCACTGACGTCAAGGTCAAGGTCACTGTTACCAAAATAGGAGAACTGTTTCCGCTCAATAACATTAGTTAGAAATGATGTATTGGCTTGAAACGTGGTATGTAGGTAGCTTATATGAAAACACGTTTGAGATTGCATATGAGGTCACTGGGTCAAGGTGAAGGTCACCGTTACTGAAAGTAGTAAAACACTTTCCGCTCATTAACTTTAGTTAGGAATGAGATATTGGAATTAAACTGTATGGGTAGGTAGGTTAACTGAAAAGGAAGCTTGCGATTGCATTTGGGGTCACTGGGGTCAAGGTCACTGTTAATAAAAATAAAAAATGGTTTCCGCTGCATAACTTTACTTAGGAATGAGATATTGTAATACAACTTTATGGGTATGTAGCTTATGTGAAAAGGAAGCTTAGGATTGCATTTGTGGTCACTGAGTTCAAGGTCAAATTCACTGTAACTAAAAATAGAACAACTGTTTCTGCTCATTAACTTTACATAGGAAAGAGATATTGGCCTGAAACTTGGTGTTTAGGTGGCTTATATGTTTTTAATTTTTTGGTATATTTTGAACCTTTAGCAAACATTTCTGTACGATTTATAAGAGTGGATGAGGGCAAAATATCCTCTACCCTTCCGCTCCGGTCATAATATTGAGGAGACTTGACTGCACCCCTCCACCACCATCCTTGACCCTTATGTGTCTAGTACATGTATGTGTATTCCACTAGCCAACCAAAAAATAGCTGGATCTATCGTTTTTGTTACGTAGTGGTTGCCAATATTAAAGCTGCATTGTTTCGAAAATACGATTTCGTTTTTTTTTCTACAAAACTTGCATATTTGCGTTTTATCAGTAATAGTAATAATTTGAAAAATGCAAAACAAGTTGTTTCTAATTGTTGATTAGGAAATATACATATGCATCCGGAAACATTCCCTACTCTTACTAACGGATAGATTTATACTTTGGTCGTTCACTTGCTCGGGTACCGACTGATACACGGGACTTCCGGTTTACGCCCCCCCCCCCCACAATCCACCACCTCTACCCTCAGACGGTGGAGGCTAAGTGAACCCCCCCCCCTCCACACACACACACACCATCCACCACCTCTACCCTCAGACGGTTGAGGCTAAGTGAACTCGTCTTGTCCAAGAACATACAAACGAAACTCAACGGCGTCGATGAGACTAACTCTAGAGTGTAACCATAATTTCACCATACCATCTTCTGTATTTGTTGATGCGTTTGAGGTTACAAATTCAATAGCAATGGGCTACAAATTCAATAGCAATATCATTGGATTCTAATAATGTGTTTTATTAAATTTATGCAAGAATTATGTATTTACACATGTCTATGTAATTAACACACCATTTAAAATCGCAAAACCTGGTTCACTGGACTTTACCTAAATATAAAATAACAAAGAGCATCAATAATTGCAGGGCAATCCATAGTCCCACACCGGCCCAGACAAGCATTTTCCAGACATTTCCTATGATGGATGTCAAAGATCAAGTCAAGTTCGCAATGACCTTATTTTGGTATGCGACACACTGCTATCCCAAGATGTATTCACATACCAAGTTTGGTATATCTAAGTGTTATAGTATTTAAAATACGGTCGGACAAGCATTTTCTATGACAGAGGTCATAGGTCAAGGTCACAGTGATCTTATTTTGGTACGCAACACACCGCTATCCCAAGATGTATTCACAGACCATGTTTGGTATCTCTAACTTGTATAGTATTAAAAATACGGTTCAGACAAGCCTTTTCTATGACAGAGGTTACAGGTCAAGGTCACAATGACCTTATTTTGGTACGCGACACACCGTTATCCCAAGATTTATCCACATACCAAGTTTGGTATCTCTAAGTGTTATAGTATTGAAAATACGGTCCGGACAAGCATTTTCTATGACAGAGGTCACAGGTCAATGTCAAGGTCACAGTGACCTTATTTTGGTACGCGACACACCGTTATCCCAAGATATATTCACATACCAAGTTTGTTATCTCTAAGTGTCATAGTATTGAAAATACGGTCCAGACAAGCATTTTATATGACAGAGGTCAAGGTAAAGTCACAGTGACCTTATTTTGGTACGCGACACACCGCTATCCGAGATGTATCCACATAGCAAGTTTGGTATCTCTAAGTGTTATAGTATTGAAAATATGGCCCGGACAAGCATTTTCTATGACAGAAGTCACATGTCAAGGTCAAGGTCACAGTGACCTTATTTTGGTACGCAATACACCGCTATCCCAAGATGTATCAACATACCATTTGGTATCTCAAAGTCTTATAGTATTGAAAATATGACGCGGACAAGCATTCGAAAGGACGGACGGACGGAAGGACAGGGTGCAAACCTCTAGTCCCCACCGGGACCGGTGGAGGACTAACAAGGCCCAACAGGGCAAGTATATTTGTCAGTTTGAAAATAACAATGGCTGCCAAAGAAGTGCACAATATAAAAAATTAAAAAGGAGCTTACACGAGCTGAATAAAAAAGCGAGGTCACAGCATTACACAATTGATAATAAAACTAAGAAATATATTGTATTTGTACTATAAAACAGGCAGCATTCTACTAATATAAATAATATGTTTGTTTGAGCAACCTGAATTTGTAATATAAACTGCACCAAAAATGTGTTGTTACCTTTAGGGCACTGGGGTGTTACCTTTAGTGTAGATAAAAAAATCGTGTTCTTTAGTGCAGCAATTGTTACCTTTAGTGCAAACGTTTTTGTTACCTACATTTAGTGTAGGTTGTTAACTTTAATCCCAAAGGTGTTACCGTTAATGCAATGTGTTATCTTCAGTGCAGTTGTTACCTTCCCTGTCATTGTTTTGATTTAATGTGTGTACCGCCATAGTATTTCGTATTCAATTAATTATTTCTGTCATTTCAGCGTTCCCTAAAAGAAAACAAACTACACAACACGTTCAAGCGTTATTAAACTGTTTAAACCTGACCATGGATATCACATAGCGATAAGCTTAAACTTTGAACTTGATTTGAAGACAAAACAATAGGTAAGACATTGCATATATAGATAAGCACATGACATCGTTATAAATAAAATCCGCACAAGGCATATTGATATAAGAACGACGAGCTGTAATTAATTTTTTTACAACTATACTGGACAAAAATATATTTTCTTTTCACGTAGATATATGTAACGCTTTACAATTAACGCTACTGGCCACAACCAAGACGGCCCGTCTTGTTTACGACATAGCACGCCCGGGAATCACACAGCCTGAATTACGTAAAGCAATGCAGATATTTAATGCGGATCTTTTCCGGCTGCGCAGGCGTGCCATAAAAAAGGCTCGAAGTAGGTTCTCCAGATCATGAACGATGTTATTCCTATTTATGCATATTTCCAAATATCGAAGAATGTCTTGTGCTAGCCAATAGACCAAAGCTTGGGCATTTTGAGCATCGACAATCTACGCATATGTG
The DNA here is from genome assembly GCA_037043455.1 of Cyrtodaria siliqua. Lineage (NCBI taxonomy): Eukaryota > Metazoa > Mollusca > Bivalvia > Adapedonta > Hiatellidae > Cyrtodaria > Cyrtodaria siliqua. The sequence continues at coordinate 277,616 of JAWPHD010001313.1, forward strand.
TAAATTCTTCTGCCGTATGCAATTTATGTGGACAAAAAGCTCGCATAAAACATGCAGACTGATGTTCATTTTTGTATATATAGTTAGGCCTTAACATTAATCTTGTGAATTTCTCAATGATTGATATATATATGTGACGTACATCTGTGAAACTCTTGTATTAGATTTTGTTGAATATTAAAACAGTCTTTAAAAAGTACAACCCTAAAATAGCTTTGGACACTCTCGTCGGTACTATTTCACAGATTAATTCCCACAGACGACAGCCTCGCACATATTCATTTGTCAATTAAAACATAAATAGCTTCTCAGAAAAAAAAGGTTTAAATGTTCAACACCTTCAGTTTGCTCTTATTTCATAGGACGCCTGCATGGTAAAAAAAGAGTATGATAATGTACCTTTTGAAACGGCCGAGCACGACACATACGAAATATTGCAGTCTCGGTTTGATTGAGACTGTTCATAGTTGCACGCCTGTATTTTCCGTGCTTTTTTGTCTTCATATTACGATATTTCAAGAAATTCACAAATGTACGTCACTTATACAGTCCTATAACAAGATAAATGCATGTTATAGCCTTAATATAAACAAACGAGCATCACCATTTTTAATGCGATCCCCATCCCCGATGCCCACATTTTGGGAATGGTCGCTTGGTCCACTGACCAGCACAGAACATTCCTTGATCTTCTTTTTTGTGGAAAAGGGCTTAAATACAATTTAATCGTTCACAATCTTAATTTGAACATGTTTATCGCACGCCAGCACAACCGGAAATCTTCCGCATTAAACTCTCGGTATTGCCAAAGCAATGCAGCTGGTGCGATTCCCGGACGTGTTGGATTTCACGAACGTTGTCTTGAATGTTTGTTTCAATAAGACATTGGTCAATGATAATAATTGATGCATGCCTTACGGAGGGTACAGGCTTCAGCGAACATTATTAATGATTATAAAATATTGGGCGATTTAATAAATAAGAAAAGTGCAAGCTTACGAGTTTAATAAATTGTCTCTCTCTTGTAAAAATGAGTGTACGACCGAGATGTTAGATGAGTTCGAAGATGAGTATAACCAACCCAAACTATTGTGTATGTAGATCAATAAAATAGTATTCATTCTGTTTGAAACAGTATTTTACCAGTCAAGTTTTACACACACGAAGAAAGGAAAATATAGACTATTACTTGAGACTGACAGGACCACCATGGACGTGACATAGCCATTTGGGACTTCCAATGCTCTTTAATAAAGGTAGGTGAAATTATTAATACCAAAGTTACTTTATTCTTATTTGATGAAATCGACACATCCTATCAACTAAAACTGAAACAATCTATCATACTCCTCCCTTAATACCTCCTTATCATTCGCGGACAAGAATAGGGCCATTGCTTATCAATATAGAGGGTAAAATATCCCCAAATGTTTACCACAGAATTTGCAGCAGCGCGGTTGTTTTGCAGGCTAGAAGGTTCTAGTACAATTATGCATATATTTGTTTAGATGTAAATGGAGAGTGAGTCTGGAATATTCATTCCTGTTGGCGTCATATAACCTTTTTTGTTGGTGCATCGTAAAACCCCAATTCAACGGCCCTTAACAGAAATACACATAACGTTCTCTTCAAAATATAAAAAAAAATTGCAGGGCGTTTATATTGTAACTTAATAATTCTGCATTTTTAAAAAAAAAATTGCATACTGAGTAAACTATAACCCTAGAACGATTGTGTCATGCAGATAAAAAGTAAACTGGATATGGTGACTGCTTGAAGTGATGTCCAGTCACTTAAGGTATAGAAGAAAAAAGAGACACCTCTGTTCGATTGAGTGGAAATGGTGCTAGAAGATCAACTAATCAGCCCTCCGTACCGAAACTGGGTCAGATCGGGACTTGCGCTCAAATACTTGAAAGAGGGATTACAGAATGTTGTTGACGACGAAGTCAAGAGTTTGCAAACATCTTTCCTTAATGATATTGGTAATTCACTTGGCTTGCCGACAGTACTCTGTGACCAATGTACGACAGAGAATGTACTGCCATGTCCAACAAGAGGCATCTGTTTTAAGAGAGGGAGACAATGTACATATCATGATACATGTGATCCTACCAAAACACCCAGCGCATGTCCCAAAGGAATTTGCAATAGCATATATAAGAAGATCATCATGCAGCATCGTTATGATTCGCCATGTTGGAAGAATACCGACGCTTCGAAATGGTGTACTGACCATTGGGAGATCGCCAAATGTTTTATTCCGGAGGTAGGCTATAAGGACAAGGTCGCCGCTTCGGACACGGATTGCTCTGGCATTCTCAATGTGGTCCTAAATGGGTTATTTATGGAGAATACCTTTGATACACGAATAAATCCGCCAGCTGATATCATAAGCAAGGTAAGTTGTCTTCAAAACTAGTATGAACTATAAAAATAATAGTAAAATAATGTAAGAATCATAGTAAAAGATTAAGGAGCCTTCAAAAGTGCAAAAGAACGCTAATTTTATAGAAAAAATAATTCCTATCATCAATGTGAAAAGGCATTTAGCATGTTATGACGTGTAATATGTTATATATGATTAAGAATTAATTCTCCATTGTTGAATTTTGTAATTGTTCACATGCAAACACTTTGTTTACAGAACCGTCAAGCGCGAAACACCATCATGCACTCTGGTACTTTAGAAGTTACAGATGCCCAGCTGGGAAACTATATTGACGACATGGTTTCTCTCCTCAGTGATAAAAACAGATTGTTGAATCACCCGGTTGCAGTTAATGCAAGGACAAGACTTATCCAGGTAGATGTGCTGATAACATATGTGTTAACAGTTATATATAACGTTATTTAAGTTGTACGCCTATCAAATAATGACTTATACAATGAAACATATCTTCTTGAATTTGTTTGATTTAAGAAAGCATTAGCAAAGGCAACCACTTAAAATCTTTGTAATTCTAATAGAAGAGGTTTTATAGAACGAATTTTAAAGCCTTAAATAAACTTACACCGGTGCTAGGGATATTTGATATCGTAGCATTATTAATTATTAATTATATAATACTGATACATATGTTTTCGTGACATATATCCATGTATTCAACTAGATGGACTTAGTAGAATGGTCATGTCTTCATTAATTTCTAACAAAACTATGCTGTTATGTTTATTTACATATAATACAATGTTTGAACCGTTTCATATAGATTCGTTCTCTTCATTTTTGTCTAGAAAACATCTGTGTTTTCTTTAGCTGAATAATGTTCTCTAAAACGTAATATAGTCAATAGCCTTATTACTGGTCTTCTGGGATCATCATGTCCAACATGTGTAGCTTTAAAGAAGAATATCGCTTAATCTGGTGCTAGGGGGCGTGAGAGGTGTTGCACCTTATATTACCTCTCATGAACTATCAGACTCAATAATAACCGAGTCTTCTACTTTTCTCTCTTGTTTGTGTTTGTTACTTCCAAGGGATCCCCTTTTCAGTATTTATTAGTCTCTATCTATTCAGAACAAACCAACCATCTATTACTTGCAACATACTGTGTGAAATAAGCACACTTCTCCTGTAATGATTCTTAGTCTCAAAATGTCGTCTAAAGGCCGCGTAATTTTAACTGCCAAATTCTGTTTTGTAGCTGAAATGCAACACTCTAAACATTACAACTAACGATGAGTACGAAATTCGCCGAGAGGCATTGAAAGCTGTGAACGAAAAGAAGCAAGAAGCGCTGCAAATAATAGAAACGAGACTTTTGGAAAGCATGGATACAATAAGCCGAAAAGAAGTTGATGTCACACATGTCATAGATGAGAAAAAGACTGAAGCCAGAGATGCCTTAGTGAAACTCTGCGATGAACAGAACCAACAGTTACAAAATTTCCGAGATACATTTGCTACTGACATAGACAAGCGTATAGCAGACTCAGAAAACCGGATGAAAGATGTTCTACAGAACATACTAGATAAAAGGCTCGACAAGTTTTGTCAAGAAAAATTAAACGCCTTACAGAAACTGTTCCTTGAAATGCGACAGGTTAGTTGGTAAAGGTATCTTTTTTCCATAAGTAAGTTTGATCTTCTGTTGCAAAAATAAATTGATTATGAGGTGCCATGTAAGTAAACGTAAGTATTTTTGTTTTATAAAAATATAAAGAGTAATCGTATATGGCGTATGTATATGTATGCATGCATGGACGTTTTTAACACTCATTCAGTCACAACTGTGTCTGCTTATGGCAGGGAGCTCAATGCTCAACTGTACAGTGTTGCCACACTCAGACACTGGAATATCACGTCGTAGACGCATGACAGGATACCCCACCGAGTCACACATCATACTGAAACCGGATTAACCAGTCCTAGAACTACAATTATATACTGCCGTTCAGTATAATTATAAGTGTCAGGGGTTTTTTTTGGCTGTTTTTATAGCCGAAATTCGGTCATATTCCCAATGCCAAAACATATCTTTTTTTCCCAATTAAAAGAAAAAAAATCCCAATTTAAAAAAAAAAACAAATCCTAATTCCTAATTTCAGGGGTACGGGTCATGTTCCCAAAATCATAAAAAAAAAACCTGAGTGTACTGCTAGGACTGGTCAATAAGCCGGGTTTAATTGAATTGAATTGAATGTTGTTTAACGGCTCATCAACAGAGTATAGGTTATTTAGAGCCGCCCCAGAGAGAGGGGAAGGATACATAGGAATCCGGGAACCCGCCCTACTCTTATTATCGAATATATTCCTATGGTTCTTTAACGTGCTCGGAGGATAGACCGATACACGGGACCGCCCGGTTTACGTCCCCATCAGACGGACGAGGCTAAGGGAAAGTGTCTTGCCCAAGAACACACCGACGGAACTCAGTGGCACCACGGAGGATTGAACCCGGGGCCTCCGGTCACAAATCCTCCGCGCTACCGACTGCGCCACGCCAGCCCTCAAGCCGGGTTTAAGTATTATATGTGACTGGGTGTTTCAGTATTATATGCTGAGTATTATATGTAACTGGGTGGTTTCAGTATTATATGTGACTGCAGGGCACTCGTTTGGCCATTTTTTTGGGCCGAAATTCCCTCCCCTAAATGTATATATTTTTCCCCATTTTCCTGTGAAAAATTCCCCTCTTAAAAAAACATTTTTTTTTTTTTTTATTAGAATGTTTTTAACTCCAATACAGGAAAATAGCATACATTTTGCAATTTGGAATGGTAAATTCTTGGTACCACTTAAATAATAAAAAAACACATTAATTTGTGTTTCTTAGAAATTCCCCTTTGATATGAAAACAACTCAAAATTCCCCTTCCTGAGGGCCCTGGCCCCAGTCCCCTAAAAGCTGACTAGTGCCCTGGACTGTTGGTTTCAGTATTATATGTGACTGGGTGGTTTCAGTATTATATGCGACTGGTTGGTTTCAGTATTATATGTGACTGGGTGGTTTCAGTATTATATATGACTGAGTGGTTTCAGTTCTATATGTGACTAGGTGTGGTTCGGTGTTATATGTGACTAGGAGTGGTTCGGTGTTATATGTGACTAGGAGTGGTTCGGTGTTATATGTGACTAGGAGTGGTTTGGTGTTATATGTGACTAGGAATGGTTCGGTGTTATATGTGACTAGGAGTGGTTCGGTGTTATATGTGACTAGGAGTGGTTCGGTGTTATATGTGACTAGGTGTGGTTCGGTGTTATATGTGAGTAGGAGTGGTTCGGTGTTATATGTGACTAGGAGTGGTTCGGTGTTATATGTGACTAGGAGTGGTTCGGTGTTATATGTGACTAGGAGTGTTTCGGTGTTATATGTGACTGGTTGTTTTCAGTTCTATATGTGACTAGGTGTGGTTCGGTGTTATATGTGACTAGGAGTGGTTCGGTGTTATATGTGACTAGGAGTGGTTCGGTGTTATATGTGATGTGACTAGGAGTGGTTCGGTGTTATATGTGACTAGGAGTGGTTCGGTGTTATATGTGACTAGGAGTGGTTCGGTGTTATACGTGACTAGGAGTGGTTCGGTGTTATATGTGACTAGGAGTGGTTCGGTGTTATATGTGAGTGGTTGTTTTGAGTTCTATATGTGACTAGGTGTGGTTCAGTGTGACACGGCCGGAGATCAAAATCCCGCATACGAGACGGACTCCCTACCATTAAGCCTCCGTCACGGTATTTATGTATGAAGACCAGCAATTTTCTTTAATTGTATATATTTATTTCTGGTTTACTTTATTACCCGTTAGCTAATTTCCATAATTCAGGTTTGTTTATCAGTCAGTTTAAAATGTATGATCATTTGAACGCTCAAACAAATGTTTATTTTACAAAAAAGGACATGCTCGCCATGGAGTATCTAGTCAATAAAGTGTGATACCAAAGCAATAGTTAACACCAACACATGCGTATTTTATTTGTTTTCAAAGGAATGGCAAGCTGAAGTTACACGCTTACGGTCCGAGATCCAAACTCTAAATGATAAACATGCGGATAGAGTGGAACAGCTCCAGTGTTATCTGCAAAGAAAAGACAGTAAGTTCTATACATCTTGTTGTAGGTAAATACAAGAAATCAGTGATACCAAGTATCACAAGCCGGTCAGAACAGTTACATAAGAAAACAGTAAGGGGAATGAATAAGATAAACATAAACCAACAGTGTGTAGATGTTAGAATTTTTTTTTGTAATTGTCAACAATCAAAGCACATTTATCATGAAAAATTTGAGCACTAGATAAACTAGTCGTCATGAGGCAAAATGAACTTGTTTTTAACTTGGCATCTGTGTTGTATACTGTTATAATATGAATATGATATACATCTGCACTAGTATCTGTAATGGATCACTAATTAGAATGTTGTTTCATGATTAGAATGGAATGAATTGGGAAAAGATCATGGTTAAAATCTGAAGAATTGGTAAATTATCATAGTTATAAACAAAATAAAAGACAATGATAATATAATAGCAATTGGAGCATCTGTGGAGGTAATCTCAGTTTTAGGCAATGTAAATTTACATTAGAAGAAAGGGTTTAATGTTAGATGTTTTTTATTATTGAAATCTGATTAGTAGTTCATGAGAATAATTAGCAAATTGCCAGTGGAACAGACCTATTCAAACTCTTTAGAAGATGCTTCAGTTAAAGTTTTATCAATTCTGTTTAATGATTGAAATGGTGTTGCTTATTTTAAAATCAGACAGCACCAAAAGGAGATACATACATAGCAAGTATACATACAGACAAGACAATCCTGATGTATGCACAAATCCCAAATGGCAAGCCGTTATTTTTAAAAGGAAACTATTTCTATTTAGTTCATAGCTCTTCTAGTCGAATACTACGTGATCAAATGCGATGGCGCATTTATCTATTGTCCGGGTGCCGTCTGCATGTCCCTAAACTTTCTTCAAATTACAAGATGTCCGCCGCGATTAAAACAGATTAAATTAAGAGTGTTATCTCTTCTTCATTAAAACATGAAGTCATATCGTTACTAAAGTGATCGTCAAGACATGTAGAAGTTCCTAAATGAAATCAATTTTGATCAAAGACGTTTTTGATGACCAGCAGCAAGAATCATTGTTACTTATGTAGGAACAACTTGATATTTCCAATTCAAAACATTGACCTGATTTTCATGAAATAAGTAGTATATTTTTAGCTCACCTGAGCCGAAGGCTCAAAGGTGAGCTATTGGGATCACTCTTCGTCCGTCGTCCGTCGTCGTCGTCGTCCGTCGTTAACTTTTGTTTCAAACAACTTCTCCTCAGGAAATGCGTGGCCATTTTTGACCAAACTTCACGTGGATGATCTTTAGATGAATGCTTTTTAGATTTGTTAAAATTAGGTCAGCGCGACATCCAAGATGGCTACCATTATCATATATAATCGAAACCTTAAAAAATCTTCTTCTCAAGAACAGCTGGACAGATTTCAACAGATTTTCTTTTAAAATGATCGCCAACGCCTAGACTATCAAGTTTGTTCAAATAAAGTCCCCGGGCTCAAAAATGGCTATGCCCCGGGGGTCCAAAGTTTGTATATTGAAATGTTGCATGTTTTTCATATAGACATGTAGGAAAAAACTTTAAAAAATCTTCTTTTCTGAAACCACAAGGCACAGAGGTCTCATGTAGCATCAGCTTATGGTCCTCTACTAAGTTTGTTCAAATGGTGACCCTGGGGTCAAATTTGTCCCCGCCCCGGGGGTCACAGTTTTACATAGACTTATATATAAAAAAAAAATTAAAAATCTTCTTCTCGGAAACTACAAGAGCCAGAGGTTTGATATTTTGAATTTACTATAAGCTTATGGTCCTTTACCAATTTTGTTCAAATGGTGACCCTCAGGTCACATTTGGCCCCACCCCAAGGGTCACATGTTTTACATAGACATGTATAGGGAAAAACTTAAAAAATCTTCTCTGAAACTGCAAGAGCCAGTGGTTTAATATTTTGCATTTGCTATAAGCTTATGGTCCTCTACCAAGTTGATTCAAATGGTGACCCAGGGGTCACATTTGGCCCCGCCCCGGGGGTCACAGTTTTACATAGGCTTTTATAGGGAAAAACTGAAAACAATCTTCTTCTCTGGAACCACATGGCACGGAGCTCTCATGTATTACATGTAGCATCAGCTTATGGTCCTCTACTTAGTTTGTTCAAATGTTGACCCTGGGGTCAAATTTGTCCCCGCCCCGGGTGTCACAGTTTTACATAGACTTGTATAGGATTTTTTTTTTAAAAATCTTCTCGGAAACTACAAGAGCCAGAGGTTTGATATTTTGCATTTAATATAAGCTTATGGTCCTTTACCAAGTTTGTTCAAATGGTGACCCTCTGGTCACATTTGGCCCCGCCCAAGGGTCACATGTTTTACATAGAGATGTATAGGGAAAAACTTAAAAAATCTTCTTCTCTGGAACTGCAAGAGCCAGAGGTTTAATATTTTGCATTTGCTATAAGCTTATGGTCCTCTACCAAGTTTGTTCAAATGGTGACCCTGGTGTCAAACTTGGCCGCGCCCCGGGGGTCACAGTTTTATATAGACATATATATAGGAAAAAAAACAATCTTCTCTGAAACTGCAAGAGCCAGAGGTTTAATATTTTTGCATTTACTATAAGATTTTGGTCCTCGATCAAGTTTGTTCAAATAGTGACCCTGGGGTCAAATTTGACCCCACTCCGAGGGTCACAGTTTTACATGTACGTATATAGGAAACACATTAAAGTCGTCTTCTCTGGAACTACAAGAGCCAGAGGTTCAATATTTTGCATTTAATATAGTCTTATGGTCCTTTACCAAGTTTATTCAAATGGTGACCCTGGATTCACATTTGACCGCGCCCCAGTGGTCACATTTTACATAGACTTGTATAGGGAAAAACTTAAAAAATCTTCTTCTCTAAAACCACAAAGCACACAGCTCTCGTATATTACATGTAGCCCTGGGGTCACATTTGGCTCTGGCCAAGGTGTTACTCTCTAGCACCTTCATTTTGTATTTGATCTTTACCAAACTTTGTCAGGGTCTTAAACTGTCTATGAGCCCTCATTTCTTGAACAATCTTAACCAAACTTGCACAGATTGTATATGACCATAAGATTTCGAAGAAGTTCGATAATGTGCCAGTACTCAGGTGAGCGATATAGGGCCATCATGGCCCTCTTGTTTTGTATATCTAAACCGAAATATACGACTTGCGCAAAGTCAACACGTATAAAAATAGAATCAAAATAGCAATATTTGCTGTTATAACGTCTTTTCTAAAATTGAAAGTGGCATGTATCAAAGTCATTGCCATTAAATGTAGTTGATCCAAAATAGAATTTAGTTTAATCAGACTGCAAAGATATCCAAAATGGCTAATCAGACACTTAATAACTTAATATAATAGTTTGTTATCCCAACCGCCAGCTTTGATCAGATCTCCTGGATGGCTGCAGGTGACCACCAGCTTTGATCAGATCTTATAGATGGTTGTAGGCGACCGCCAGCTTTGATCAGATGTTTTAGATGGCTGTAGGCGACCGCCAGCTTTGATCAGATATTTTAGATTGCTGTTGACGACCGCCCGCTTTGATCAGATATTTTAGTTGGTTTGATCAGATCTACTAGATGGCTGTAGGTGACCGCCAGCTTTGATAAGATCTCATAAATGGCTATAGGCGACCAACGTTTCGAACAAATCTCATAGATAGCTGCAGGCGACCACCATCTTCGATCAGATCTCTTAGATGGCAACAGGCGACCAACAGCTTTGATCAGATCTCCTAGACGGCTGTAGGCCACCACCAGCTTTGATCATATATCCTAGATGACTGCAGGCGACCACCAGCTTTGATCAGATCTCCTAGACGGCTGCAGGCGACCACCCGGTTTGATCATATCTCCTAATAGCTGCAGACGACCGCCAGCTTTGATCAGATCTCCTAGATGGCTGCAGGCGACCGCCAGCTTTAATCAGATCTCCTAGACGGCTGTAGGCGACCACCGGCTTTGATAAGATCTCCTATATGGCTGCAGGTGACCACCAGCTTTGATTAGATCTTTTAGATGGCTGTAGGCGACCACCAGCTTTGATCAGATCTTTTAGATGGCTGTAGGCGAACACCGGCTTTAATCAGATCTCCTAGATGGCTACAGGCGACCACCAGCTTTCATCAGATCTTTTAGATGGCTGTAGCGACCACCAGCTTTAATCAGATCTCCTAGATGGCTACAGGCGACCACCAGCTTTGATCAGATCTTTTAGATGGCTGTAGGCGACCACAAGCTTCGACCAGATCTTTTAGATGGCTGTAGGCGACCGCCGCCTTTGATCAGATCTCCTTGATGGCTGCAGGCAATCAACAGTTTTGATCAGATATCATAGATGGCTGCAGGTGATCACCGCCTTTGATCAGACATCCTAAATGGCTGCAGGCGACCAACAACTTTGATCCGATCTCAAGTATTGCTGCAGGTGACCACTGCCTTTGATCAGATTTCCTAGATGGCTGCATGCGACCACCAACTTTGAACATACTTCCTAGATTGCTACAGGCGTCCATCAGCTTTGATCAAATATCATCCGCCAGCTTTGATCAGATCTCCTAGGTGGCTGCAGGTGGCCAACAGCTTTGATACGATCTCCTAGATGGCTGCAGGCGACTGCCAGTTTTGATCAGATCTTCTAGATTGCTGCAGGCGACCGTCAGTTTGATCAGATCTCCTAGATGGCTGTAGGCGACCGTAACCTTTGATCAAATCTCCTTATATACTGCAAGCGACCGCCAGCTTTGATCAAATATCCTAGATGGCTGCAGGCGACCGCCAGCTTTGATCAGATGTCCGAGATGACTGCAGGAGAACACCAGCTTTGATCAGATCTCCTAGATGGCTGCATGCGACCAATATCTTTGATCAGATCTCATAGATGGCTGCAGGCGACCAATAGTTTTGATCAGATCTCCTAGATGGCCGCAGGCGACCGCCAGCTTTGATCAAATCTCCTAGACGGTTTCAGGCGACCGCCAGCTTTGATCAAATCTCCTAGATGGGTGCAGGCGACAGCGAGTTTTAATGACGGCAGGCGACCACCAGCTTTGATCAGATCTCCTAGATGGCTGCATGCGACCAATAGCTTTGATCATATATCATAGATGGCTGCAGGCAACCAATAGCTTTTATCAGATCTCCTAGATGGATGCAGGCGACCTCCAGCTTTGATCAGATCTCCTAGATGGCTGCAGGTGACCGCCAGATGATTTGATCAGATCTCCTAGATGGCTGCAGGCGACCGCCAGCTTTGATCAGATCTCCTAGATAGCTGCAGGCGACCAACAGCTTTGATTAGATCCTAGAAGGCTGCAGGCGACCGCTAGCTTTAATCAAATCTTCTAGACAGCTGCAGGCAACCACCAGCTTTGACGAGATCCCCTAGATGGCTGCAGGCGACCACCAACTTTGATCACGTATTGGAAACCCCAATTAAATTGTCTTAAGCTACTGATTTAATGAAACTGCAGAAATTCTTTTGCATTATCCCACCTCAATAATTACCCACCTTTAGTATTACTTTTTTGTGTTATATACGGATGATATCATAGATAGCCCTCACCTAATTTTTAGAGTCATTGGCATCATTATGTTTCTAATAATGTAGGTCAGTTCCTCACAAAGTAAATTATTTATGCTTGGACACTCCACAGAAGACTGGCACTCGTTTACATCTTGTTCAGATAAAAGAAAACCCTCCGTGAATGGATTACAGTTGTCTCGTAGAATGGAAATACAAGTACTAGTACCTTTAAAGTCTGGTGTATGCATAGTATTCCATTTTCATGTAAAAAGGGTAGAGAAAATATAGACATAAATTTGTACTGGTCCTGTCATTTTCTTTTTTGTGTTTTCATCATAAACATAACCTTTGTAATGTACCCATACATACGGGGTTTTTTGTTTAAGAAAAAATGGGAGCCAGCATATTTGAATTGAAATCAAGAGATGGGTTAAAGGTGCAACGTGAGGGAGAACTGAGTATTTTTAAAATTAAGTGAAGTATCAACAAAAGACGTCATACAATATTATTATCATGCATATTTAATTAATGCCAATGTATAGTTTCAACACATCTTGCGCTTCTGTAAGACATTTAAGAATGAGAAAAATGGTTCTATAGAAATCAACGCAATGGCACCGTAGGTCCGCACTGCACCACTCACATTTAAGAGCAAATTAAATATAAAATGAAAAAGACGATACACAACACAACGAGCGGTGGAGACCGGCTTACCGACCTTTCCGTGGTTATACACCTTTCCAGTTTAGTATCCTGGATTTTGCAAGAAAATTAAAATATATGAGACATATCTCTGCGAATGTTATATATATAAACTAGAAATGAGTCCATGGGACACGGATGCCCCCACTAAAAACATTCAGTGTAAAACCTGAAATTCGACGAAAAGGGGCCATAACTCTGTAAATACTCGATTTTGACGCCGAAACGATATGCACATCTTGCAGGGGCGTTCCTGGGGTTAATTTAGGTATGCGCACCATCGAGTTTTGGATTCACAAATGTGCCTAACCCCCACTATACCTTTAGTTTTTATTGCTTTTTTCGTATTTTTTGCCTTTTTTAATTTTTTGCTTCTTTAATAGCCTGTACGCATGTGCGTACGTGCGTATGCCCAGGTACGCCCCTGTCTTGATATCATTGGTAAGCATCCTGTAAAGTTTCGAAGCAAGCGGCTGAAAAGTGTGGGACGAGATAGACACACAAGATATTTTCACGTAAAATTTGACGAAAAAGGGGCCATAACTCCGGTAATACTGGGTCGATGTTGACGCCGAAACGACATGTGCATCTTGACATCATAAATAAGCATCCTGTAAAGTTTCGAAGCAATGGGTTGAAAACTGTGGGAGGAGATAGATACACAAGACATTTTCACGTAAAACTTGACGAAAAAGGGGCCATAACTCTGGTAATACTGGGTCAAAAGACGGATGGGCGAGGTTGATGCACCACCACATACATATACAGAGATAACCACTCGAGTTCAATTATTCATAAAGTGCCCCACTGACACATTCTTATAAATGTATAAGCATTATGCGATGTTTATATGCACTCTCGTATCGTCTGAGTTACTCGTTACATTTTCATTACGGAAGTTCTATTCCGGGTGTGCTCTCCTGCATTGCAAAACTCATAGAAATTAATTACTAACACTTTTCAAAATCAAATGGTGAATCCTCATTTGAGCTAGGTTTCCACCGCGCCTCGTGAAATTCTTTTGCTGTGAATCCCAAAGAACGTTATCAACACTGTTGTAAATTGAAGTTTTACAAATTAGAGAATACATTATCGAAATCTCTTAAATGTTATGATATGCAATTGTTTTGAGAATGTATAATCAGTCTTAGTTTTAACAATCAATGGGAAACATGGACTACAACGTTTATCATAGAAATGGATAAGGTGACGTTGACACAAATACGTAGAATAGAATAGAATAAAATAGACTTGACTTTATTTTACAAATATGGGCGACAAAGATGGCATTATAATCACAGTAAAATGAACAACATAATGAAACATAACTAAAGTTTAATTCTGATTAGCATAATAACAGTATATGTTACGTCATTGATTAATTTACGGCTTCTTTTTACCTTACGTCGTTTATGCACGCATCTGTAAGCGATGATTATTTAGTATTTAAATAGATGTAGAAAACAACTGATAAAGTTCCTAAATATCCGGCTAAGAGGAACTGATTCCTTAGGGAATTATCACTTTTCCATTCCTCAGAAATCTCGATAAATCCTTACAAACAATGTAAAATATGTTTTTTATCTTCAGAACTTCAAGGAAGTATATGCAAAATGTACGCTAGACACCTATCAACCGTTCCTGTTTCACCACTTTTGAGCGAGGTAATTGCTGATGTAAATACAGTTTACGGAGAACTTGTTATGCGAGATGACCTAATTAATGACAGAGATAAACGAGACATGGCAAAATCAACACACACATCGGAAACGCAGGTTAAATCGTATAATGACATTTTCAATAAACATGATAAAGACGGTACTAGTATACCTTGTACAAGAATCTTTGTACTGGGAGATGCAGGAATGGGGAAAACAACTTGGAGTCTGAAACTTGTGAACACGTGGTTAAGTAGTCAGGATAAAATTAACAAAGGTTTAGATTTAGACGACGAGGATGAGAAGTTTATAACTAAATATGAATTTGTGTTTTTCATATCACTGCGCCATGCGAAGAACGAACGGAACATATCAGACATGATAAGAAAACAATTATTTATAGATAATTCGGAGTTAATGGACATCACACATGAGGTACTGGGACACGATTCCGATAAATGTTTAATTATTCTTGACGGTTTGGATGAATGGTCGAGTCAGGACCATGAAACATCCATTGATGAAACCGGACTTCCTGGTCAAAATGAACGATGCAAATACATAATAGTGACCACAACAAGACCGTGGAAGCTAGAATCAATAAGTCTAAAGGAACGGGAAATCGATAGAGCTGTAGAAATCAAGGGTCTTGCCAGGGACAGTATTACTAAGCTAGCTACTAACATTGTACAAAGCCTTAACCAAAAGACTGGGGAAAATAAAAGTAGTAAAGAGTGTTTAGACAATTTAAAAACGTCGAACAAAATTATAAACGTACCATTACTTCTTACATCACTAGTATGTCTGTGGTATGAAAACGATAGCATAGACAGATCATTGGTAAATGTTTACAGTGGTTTAGTCGAGATTCTTATAAAATATGCCGAGGGGAATACACGTAAGATTAATAAGAAGCACAGGCTTGTAAACAAGCTGTCAGACATCCCTAGGTTGAATGACATTAAAAAGAAATGGTCTCTAGATATGCGTACTCTTCCAGACTGTCTCTCGAGTCGTCGGTTGTGTAAGACGTATGGACCATTGTTATTGGCACTTGGTAAATTGGCATTCAATGCGCACTTCTCGGATAACAAGGAATCGTGTCTCGTCTTTACCGAGGAATCAATAGAAGAGTTTCTAAACGAAGAAGAACTGGAAATAGCGCTAAAAACAGGCATCTTATCTCAGTCAAAACTCATTGGCAATATACTTTCTAGAAAATTCAGCATATCATTTTTGCATAAAACAATGCAAGAATTCTTCGCAGCAGTGTATATGGTTTCTGGAGACGATAGGAATAAAACAAAACATCTAGGTATTTATACAGCTTATTGTAAAACCATTGAAAATGTGTTTGAAATGGAACATTTAGTGTTATTTGTGTGTGGACTGTGTCCATCCATGGTGAGTGCTATATCGGAACATATATCAACTCTTCCTGATGACATTAAACCGATACGATTTGACAGAGAGCTTTACGTGAGTCATTTGTCGCCATCACTTACTCCGACGGGCGTGTACAATAGTATGTACAGAAGGTTACACGAATACCTCCTGAACTGTGACGAACAAAAATGTTTGGTGTCCAAATCGGAAAGTCATATTTACATTAAACACCATGTGTTGATCTTTGACAACATCTTATGCAACGATTCCATTAATTCTCAGTGGGCTGAAGAAAACAGTAAAACAATGACATATTTGCAAAAGCATGGAAAGCATATGCGATTTTCACTGACAAGTAGTGATACTGAACCGACCGAGAACAACGTGGAAACGCTATGTAAATGTTTGAAAGAAGTGCACACCTTAGATAAGTTGACTATTGCAAATCATCGAGATCATATTTCTATTATAAGTACATCAAATCAGCCAGATCATTGTTTTAGTATAAGTACCTTCAGGACATTCCAATGTGCACTGCAAAGTATACAACATATAACTTGCTTGCACTTACAAGGAATACGAGTTAAGGATACAGACATGTCCTCTAGGCTTTTGTTGGATATGTCGAAACCAACAACATTAACAACTCTAAACTACAATGATTCCAACGTACCGGTGCATGTATCAGCTTCTCACATAGAAGATATAGTAATGGAAAATGTTGCTGCAAATGTTCTCCAGGAAATGCTTCAAACAGTGAAACATTCACCGAGCCTTAAATCAATAAAAATAAGTACATGCAAATCAAAAGAATATCAAGACTTGAACATCGATTTGAGACACGCTAAAAGCCTACAATATATAGACATACGCGAACTAAATGTTTCGTCACTGTGCATAAATACAACATGCATACAAGAAGTGAAACTGGTAGCACTAAAACATAAATTACCAGATTTCTTTACGTCCCTCAGACACTGCAGACGATTGACAACGCTGCATTGTGTGGCGTTATGCTGTGAAGGGAACTTAGATTTATCCGAGAACCTTGAACTGAAATGTCTTCGGCTTGGTGATGTTAGTGTAAACAACATAACATTGCCTAAAAACTGTATTCGTGAATTAAAACTGCATGTTAATGAAAGTGTTCCAGTGATACACAACATGCAGCACCAGTCACAGTTGGAGGAACTGGAAATAATTATTAGAGAGGAGAAGTTAGACCTGTCCGATTGTACCAAATTGAAAACCCTTAAAGTCTGTGATATTGGTATCACCGTCACACCATCACGCGTAACATTACCATCATTAGGATGCCTAAGGGAAGTGAAACTTACCATTAAATTTTTGCACACAAACGACGGTAATATTGTTGATCTGTTGAGTGATCTCCTGTATCAGGATCAGTTAGAGAAACTCACTATAGATTACAATTACACTTATTCCAGAACTATGTTTGAGGCAAACATACAACGGATGATAAGATCATTGAGCAAGCTGGGAATGTTAAAAGTGTTACGTTTGGAGCGTGTTAATTTTGCCAACCAAGGTCTAGTACTTTCGGGAAGTATGCGACAGTTGGAGAGGGTGGAGCTTGGAAACTGTAAACTGACCCCGGTTAATTGGAGAATATTTGTACAGAGTCTCAAACAACTGAAACAGCGACTTAGAGTGAAAATTACTTGTTCTGACATGATACACAGGTTAGACGCTGGAACTCTAAATTTCATAAGAAACTATTCGCATGTTAGCATAATTAAGTACTGTATGACGTTCATGCAACACATTGAATTTGATACTTGTTATGTCAAAGAAAAAAATGAGGAGATGGAATACGGCACCTGTAGTTTGACACTAACAACGGAACCTGTAGATTGATACTGTCAACACGGAACCTGTAGTTTGATACTGACAACTATTCGCATGTTAGCTTAAAATAGTATGATATTATGTCCATGCAACACATTGAATTTGATGCTTGTTAAGTTCTGTCAAAGAAAAAAAATGAGTTGGAATACGGCACCTGTAGTTTGACACTGACAACACGGAAACTGTAGTTTGATACTGACAACACGGACCTGTAGTTTGATACTGACAACACGGCAACTGTAGTTTTATACTGACAGCACGGCATCTGTAGTTTGATACTGACAATACGGAACCTGTAGTTTGATACAACACTGCAACTGTAGAGTGATACTGACGATACGGCAACAGTAATGTGATACTGATATTATGTCCATGCAACACATTGCATTTGATACTTGTTAAGTTCTGTCAAAGAAAAAAATAAGATGGAAAACGGCACCTGTAGTTTGACACTGACAACACGGCAACAGTAATGTGAGACTGATGTTATGTCCATGCAACACATTGCATTTGATACGTGTTAAGTTCTGTCAAAGAAAAAAATAAGATGGAAAACGGCACCTGTAGTTTGACACTGACAACACGGAACCTGTAGTTTGATACTGACAACAATGGAACCTGTAGTTTGACACTGACTACACGGCACCTGTAGTTAGATACTGACAATACAGCAACTGTAGTTTGACACTGACAACATGTCAACTGTAGTTTGATACGGACAACACGGCAATTGTAGTTTGATACTGACAACACGGCAACTGTTGTTTTGATACTGACAACACGACACATGTAGTTCGACATGGTTACTGTGTTTTGATACTGACAACATGGCGAATGTAGTTTGATACTGACAACACTGCATATGTATATCGATACTAACAACACGGCAACAGTAGTTTGATACTGACAACACGACACCTGTAGTTTGATACTGACATGGTAACTGTATTTTGATACTGACAACACGGCTCATGTAGTTTAATACTGACGACACGGAGACAGTAATTTGATACTGACAACACGGCGCCTGTATATCGATACTGACAACACGGAAACAGTAGTTTGATACTGACAACACGGCATATGTATATCGATACTGACAACACGGCAACAGTTATTTGATACTGACAACACGGCAACTGTAGTTTGATACAACACGGCAAATGTAGTTTGATACTGACAACAAAGCGCTTGCAGTTTGATACTGCCAACACGCCAACTGTAGTTTGATAATGACAACACGGCAACAGTAGTTTGATACTGACCACACGGCAGGTGTAATCATCCAAAAACACTCATTCAAAACACTGTCAGACATATTTCCAAGAATAAATAAAACGAATAGTTTTCTATATGAACATTACACTGCTGCATTATCCATACTTGAGTTGAATTTGCAGCAAATCATTAATATGTGACACTTTAACATTGGTGTCTATGGGGAAAATAATTAGTGCTTTCATACCTAGACACCAATGTTAAAGTGTCACATATTAATGATTTGCTGCAAATTCAACTCAAGTATGGATAATGCAGCAGTGTAATGTTCATATAGAAAACTATTTTTCCACTTGAAAAAAAATCACTAGAAAACGTGGGGTCACAAGACATGTAAGAAAGTTCTTGTTTGTTTACTAAACAGGTCAAGGATACAGCTGTTTTTATTGATCGACTGTTTTCATTGCTCACAAAGTGTAAGCATAGAGTCGAAATTTCGAAAATGTTCATCAGTGAACCAGTAAAACCTATTAATATGCTTCTTATACATATAACCACAAAATCGAATAGAAATGGGCAGTTTTCCCCTACTTATAATGCGCATTATCATCGAAAAAGGAGGGATTACTTTTTATTATAGGAACTACATTCGACTACACCTCGGAGGTTTATATGTAATTGGTGGTGGTAAACCTCTATGGGGAAAATAATTAGTGCTTTCATACCTATAAGAGATGCGTGCAATAATTAGGACTCGCTCAGATTCGTACCTAGGGCCACTTTTCCGATTACAGTTGGTAAAATAAGCTCAGAAATAAGTTTTCCATAGTTTATTGCATAGGTTTTGAGCGTTTTTAGACCAATTTTGTCTATAAAAGCCGTAATTTTGAGTTTCATTTTTTTTCGTGTTTAAAATGACGTACTGGTGAACTGTTTGCAGTTGAACTATATCGTTTTGGTATCAACATGTAGGGTTGCATGTTTGCAACATGTTTTCATGAATTAAATCTGCATGACAACAGGTTTGGTAGGCTTGAAACCACTAAATCTTTCCCCTACCCCCCTAAAATAGGATACTGTGAAAAATGAAGGTATGTGTAAAAGGTAAAATATTATTCCTGATCATTCAAACTCGACTTGGTAGCGTTCAGCTAGTATCAATTCTGATTTTAGCGGTATTTTTGGCATTATTAAGCTCGTGTTCGCTACTATAATCAGGTATGATACCACCAATTTTATAGAATTTGACTGAAAAATCAATTTTGGCATGAAATTCGACATAAATTGGCATATTCATCGTCCTAATTGTACCTAAAATGCATATTTTATTCATGTCCATTGAATGTTCTAAACATTTGATCTATTTATTATGGTGTATTGACAAGAAACGCCGTTTGGTATGA
Organism: Cyrtodaria siliqua; assembly: GCA_037043455.1. Lineage (NCBI taxonomy): Eukaryota > Metazoa > Mollusca > Bivalvia > Adapedonta > Hiatellidae > Cyrtodaria > Cyrtodaria siliqua. The sequence goes on from JAWPHD010001313.1 coordinate 297,924, forward strand.
CAATTCCGATTGTGTAAAATTAAAAAAAAATATCTCCGACTTTTGTCGATTTCAGACTATTGTCCTTGGTATTCACAAGACTATATCTCGGCAAATAATCATTCGATTTGCATGAAGTAGGTGTTTTTAAGCTTATTATGAAAATGACAACACAAAATCCTCATTTAAGAAACATTTGAACATGTTTTCTCCTCTTATAGGTTTACCACCACCAATTACATATAAACCTCCGAGGTGTAGTCGAATGTAGTTCCTATAATAAAAAGTAATCCCTCCTTTTTCGATGGAAATGGGCATTATAAGTATGGGAAAACTGCCCATTTCTATTCGATTTTGTGGTTATATGTATAAGAAGCATATTAATAGGTTTTACTGGTTCACCGATGAACATTTTCGAAATTTCGACTCTATGCTTACACTTTGTGAGCAATGAAAACAGTCGATCAATAAAACAGCTGTATCCTTGACCTGTTTAGTAAACAAACAAGAACTTTCTTACATGTGACCCCACGTTTTCTGGTGATTTTTCAAGTGGAAAAATAGTTTCCTATATGAACATTACACTGCTGCATTATCCATACTTGAGTTGAATTTGCAGCAAATCATTAATATGTGACACTTTAACATTGGTGTCTATGGGGAAAATAATTAGTGCTTTCATACCTTTATGTATCGTCCATGAAAAATGGTACTCGTGTGTCGTACTGGAACTGATGGTGGTCATTGTCGTATCGGGTACTACAGAAAGGTACCCGGGGTACATTTATGTATACAGAAACGTACCCGAAAATCTTTGAATTCAAGAACGGCCCCCAAATGCACAGAAACGTACCCGGACAAACAAGATCTCTTTGGCGGAATTGAAACAATTTAGAACTTGATAAAACAACTATTTAAACGATATTGTTTATCATTAACTATTGCGCTCGTTCTTAAAAACATATTTAGGCTGTCATAGTTAGAAATAAAATACAGAACGTATTGTCGTAAAACAGGAAGTTGTAAATCATCAAACCCCGCGCAAAAATGTAATCAAATATGCAGCTCGTCATTCAAGAAGAGTTGGTCAAATATTTAGACCATCTGCATTCCTTTAAGGCAGAGGCAACAGCGAGCGGCTTTTAAAAAGTGAATCGATTAAACTTTGTAAACAATGAAAGTTTCGTTTCCGTGAAGTAACAGTACGCGTTACGGCCGCGTTTTACGACATTGTATTTTGTCTCGGGTACATTTATGTATATTTGGGGGGTCTTTCTGGATTTCGATGATTTTCTCGTTCGTTTCTGTATACATAAATGTACCCCGGGTGCCTTTCTGTAGTACCCGGTACGACAATGACCCCATCAGCCGTACTGGACTAATTGTCTAATGGTCCTTGTGTTACGTACCGTACTGCAGAAGACAAGTGGTTCTCATGTATCATAAAATGTCAAATGATCCTCGGGTATCTTACAGACACATGATCCTCGGTTGCATACATGCCAAATGATCATGACAAATGATCCTCGGGTATCTTACATGCCACATGATCATGACACATGATCCTCGGTTGCATACATGACAAATGATCATGACAAATGATCCTCGGGTATCGCACTTGCCAAATGATCCTCGGGTATCGTACATGTCAAATTATTCTCGAGACTTCAGAGGTATTGATAGGATTTTTAAAACTTCCTCAATAACCAATCAGCAATGAGTATTTTAATGAACTATTTTAGATAGTAATATAAAAAACGTGCAATGTGTGTGTGTGCGTGCGTGCGTGCGTTTATAATTTTTTGCAATTAAGGTTTAAGTTTCGTACTCAGATACTCCTGACATTTTCTGCATAAATTGTGTCGGGAGTCATCGTTCATCAGGAATCCAGGATTTTTGTAAAATTTGATAAAGTTGTCTAGATTCGCACAAAACTAGTGAAATATTAATATCAGACTAAATACCGTTTACTGAATTAAAATTATAGTTTTAAGTTAAATACACGTCAAGATATTTGATGCACGCCAAGATATTTGATTTTTAATATAGAATTGCGTTTCTTTTTTCCTTTGGTATATATAGCCAATATAGTAAAACTACTGCGCAGTGAGACTACTTTTCAGTATTTAGCAACCAAAATCTATGACAAGAGAGATGATTTTAATTTTGACATTGTTAAGTATTCCAACTTAACTTAGACGGGGATGTTTCCCGAGAAACTTCTTATGGGGTTTATGTTTCTCAACTTATTCGTATTTCTAGAGCTTTTAAGTCTAGTTGCGGACTTTAATACTCGCAACCTTTGTATAAATAAAGGACAACTCCATCATGGCTACCGTTAACATATACATCAAATGAATGAATGGTGTTTTACGGCACGTCGACACATAAATAGGTCATATTATGCGCAAAAACTGATGATAGAATGAATGAATGAATGGTGTTTTACGGCACGTCGACACATAAACAGGTCATATTGTGCGCAAAAATCGGATGAAAGATGAAGAAATAAAGTATTAATAAAAAATTAATGTAAATATATAAAGATAACACTATTAAAAAATAAAGGATGATATGGTAGTAATATAAACTATATATGTAAATCAACAAATGTCCGACAACGGGTATATAAATGCCCGTCAACGGGTATATAAACAAGTAAATATATAAAGAACAAATTATAATGAATGATTCGATGAATGGTGTTTTACGGCACATCGACACATAAATAGGTCATATTGTGCGCAAAAACCGACGAAAGACGAAGAAATTAAGTAGTAATTAAAAATGTAAATATATAAAGATAAAACTATTAAAACATAAGGGATGATATGTTAGTAATATAAACTATATAAGTAAATCAACAAATGCCCGTCAACGGGTATATAAACAAGTAAATATATATAGAACACATTATAATGAATGAATGAATGAATGAATGAATGAATGAATGAATGGTATTTTACGTCACGTCGACACATGAATAGGTCATTTTGTGCGCAAAAACCGACGAAAGATGAAGAAATTAAGAAGTAATTATAAATGTAAATATATAAAGATAAAACTATTAAAAAATAAGGGATGATATGGTAGTAATATAAACTATATGTAAATCAATAAATGCCCGTCAATTGGTATATAAACAAGTAAATATATATAAGAACACCTTATAATGATTTATATAGTCTGATTTCTTTTAGGAAATCTAAAACAAGACTAACATCTATAATATCAAATAACTCTTTCATAGTATTAACATTGTAGTACCTTTGACGAATAGGATCAAAGTCTACACATTCCAGCAAGATGTGTTTGACCGTTAATGGTGCAAAGCAGGGTATACATTCTGGTAATTGCTCAGCTTGTAATAAATATAAATGAGTATAACGTGTATGCCCTATCCTGCACCGGACTAGGACAACTTCTTCTCTACGAATGGGTCTACTAGAAGAACGCCATTCTCCAAGTAACGGTTTAATAGAACGGAGTTTATTGTTAACGGAAAAATTCCAAGTGTTAATACAACTTCTAAAATCAGTATAAGTTAATTTAGCATTAGATATATGTTAACATTATGCTGCTTTAGCAGCACTATCAGCTCTATAATTGCCACGTATTCCTACATGGCTTGGAAGCCAGCAGCAAATAATAACATTATCAACTATAAGAGAATTGTACTTTTCTAAAAGCTGAAGCACAACTGGGTTATCATGTTTCATATTACCCAGTGCTTGAAGAGATGAAAGGGAATCAAAAAATATTACAAAATGGTATTCATCATCAGATTTCTGAATATAATTTAAGGCAAGTTCAATTACCTTAAGTTCAGCTGAAAAGATAGAGGCCTTGTCAGGCAGACGGCTCTTTATGTTGTGTTTGTGAACAACAGCTGCTGCTGCTACCTTATCTCCATCTTTAGAACCATATGTGTATATATGTTGAAAGTTACTGCATTTCGATTTAATTTCATTGAATTTGCTTTGAAAGACAGTAGGGTCTGTACTGGATTTGTTACTATTACAAAGATCAAAAAAAATTGTTGGTGTTTCCGAAGTCCACGGTGGAATGTGTGGTACTTTGTACTTGGCAAACAAATTTAGGTCGAGTTCAGTGACTTTTAATTTTGGTTTAATACGAAGACCAAATGGTCGAATGGCCTTCGGTTTTCGATCAAAAAGAAGTTCATAACTAGGATTTAAAACATTATCGAAAGTTGGGTTTAAAGCTTTAGATTTTAATTTAATGAAAAATTGAAGGGCTGATTTGTCCCGTCTATGAGGCAATAATGGTTCATCAGCTTCAACATATAGACTTTCGGCTGGTGATGTACGAAAGGCACCCAATGCGAGTCGTAATCTTTGATTATGTATAGGATCGAGCATCTGCAAGTATGACTTGCGAGTCGACCCATATACTATTGAGCCGTAGTCCAGCTTGGATCTGATAAGAGATCTATAAAGTTGTAAAAGTACTTTACGATCCGCTCCCCAATTAGTGTTTGCAACAACTTTAGGTAAATTAAGAGCTTTAAGGCAATTGGCCTTCAAGTATTTAAGGCGTGGTATAAAACGTTAATTTGCGGTCGAAAATAAGACCAAGGAATTTTGTCTCATCCACTACTGGTATAGGTGACCCATCCAGTGTTAGATGAGGGTCTTCATGATGTTTACGTAGTTGACAGAAGTGCATACAATTAGATATAGATTTAGAAAATTAAAAACCATTTTCATCCGACCAGGTCTGAAGTTTATTCAGACATTGTTGAAGTTGTCTCTCAATAGTGTTCATGTGTTTTGCACGATAACATATAACAAAGTCGTCCACATATAGAAAGCAATCCACACCAGGATTGATGCATTTAACAATACTGTTAATTTTTATATTAAAAAGGATGACAGAGAGTATGTTGCCCTGTGGCAAACCCATCTACTGTTCATGAATGTCAAAGAGGGTTGAACCCATTCGGACACGAAACTGTCTATCATCTAAGAAATTCTCTATACAAATTGGTAATCGGCCTCTAAGACCAAGGTCATCAAGTTCATTCATGATACCGTACTTCCATGCAGTATCATAAGCTTTCTCCAAGTCAAAATATACAGCGACTAGATGTTCTTTCTTTACGAAAGCTTCCCTAATAAATGATTCAAATCGAATGAGATTGTCTGTTGTGCCTCGTTGGCGCCGAAATCCACTTTGATACTTTGTTATCAGCTTGTTGGATTCTAGGTACCAAACGAGTCTCTCATTAATCATTCGTTCCAGGGTTTTACATATACAACTCGTTGCGCGATAATTTATTGGGTCCGTATGATCATTTTCATGCTTGGGGACTGGAATAACTATTGCTTCCCGCCAAAAATCCGGGAAGTTTCCTGTCACCCAAACCTTTTTAAATATATCAAGAAGTTTAGAGAGACAGGTTTCAGGTATATGTTTTAATAATTGATAATGGATATCATCAGGACCAGCTGATGTATCATGAGCCGTTTTAAGGGAGTCTCGAAGTTCTTTGAGAGTGAACAATGTTTTGTATTTCTCCAAATTTTTCGACTTGAAATTCTTCTGTTCTTTTAGTTTCTTATTTGTTTTAGAAAATTTGGGTGACAATATTTAGAAGAAGAGTTTTTAGAAAACGTTTCTGCCAAAGTGTTTGTAATATCTTTGACAGATGTAATATCTTCATTATGAGTTTTAGGACGATTTACACCACTATAATTACCTTTACCGTTCATTTTCTGGACCATGTCCCATGTCTTCTTAAGAGATGAGCGAGAGTTCAGCCTAGAGACATAAGATCTCCAGGATTTCCTCTTGCTATCCTTAATAGTACGAAGGGCTTTCGCACGAAAAACTCTAAAAGTATCTAAATTATTTTGAGTTGGCCGCAAGTTAAAAGCATTCAATACCTCCTCCTGTCTTTTGTGGCTTTCTAGTTCTTTGCTTTTACCATGACCCGTTTTATTGGGATGATAATAGGGTAAAAGTGAGGTTTGATAACCCTAGAACTTGGTTGAGCGGCATGTTTGCCACTGACCGTTCCAAAGCGGTACCACTACTGTCGACCCTTATACGTTTGTGGTATTGCATGCTTTGCTTCTATTTTCTCTTGTAGTTATTTTTTGTTTTGGTTGTTTTTGTTTGACTTTGTCTGTTACTGCAATATGTTTTTGTTCGACATTTATACATACGTTTAGACGATGTTAAATTGGGAAATTGCGTTATTACAATATCAACTGTCATTACTTTACTACAAATGGACGTAAAATGCTAATACATGAGTTAACTCGTACGGTAACTACACTTGTTTAATTCAGTAGTTCCCCCGAAGAATTTAAAGTTACTTGTTTATGGCATGATGTGTAACGTAGATTACATCACGTAGATTACAAACTGTACATTTTTATATCCTGTATGACCTTGAATTGGATGGAAACTGGTTAATGCTTTTTGTGATAAACATAAATTAAAGAAAGTATTTGCAGGGAGAAAATATTGCTACTGGTATGCTGCAGTAATTGTGTTACTGAAGCTTACAGGTTAACGCAACGGTAAATATCCAAGCTAAACATTGTCTTGAATTTAATGCATATATAACAATTCTCTTTATTTATGCATGTGTTTAAAACGAAGCATGTATAATTGGAACTAATTATAATACTGAAATCAAAAGCTTACAATGGCTGGTGCGACAATAATTAAAAAGGTAGAATAACTATTTGAAAGCCAGTGACAAGTACGACAGTAAGAAGGCATATAATATTCCAATAGTTGACTGTAGTACCTATTCGATAACATACTGCAACTATACGACCAACTGATGAAGAGGATACTGACGGGGAAAATGACAGAGACGTGGTGTAGGTAAACTGAAAACAAAGGTAGATACACAAGTCGAACAGGAAAAGTATTATTCAAGGACCATAGTCAACCAAAAACACGTATTGAAATAAACACCAAGTACAAAGAAATATAAAAAGATCGGACAGGGAAAGACATAAAACACACTTTAACGGATTAACTCTAGACTATAATACATATTTTGTGTTGTCAGTTTATGCAGTACATTTCATGATGTGTTATACATATATTACATGTGAATGTTTTGATTATAAATAGCTCGGCCGTTTCCAAAGGATCATTATCATACTCCTTTTTGTAATACCTTTAGATGTGATGATTTCAACGGTTAAAAAGAAACAAGTTGTCTTTCTTAGATTAACAACTAATTGAAACTGTAATTTATAGTAAACAACTAATTGAAAGAGGAAACTACTATTGATGGTACTTCATTTTAATTAATATTTCAGAACAAATGTAACAGCCTAGCATAGAAAGCCTGAACTAATTAAAACACGAGATAATACAAAAAAAAGTAATAGGACAATATATCACAAAAAGGATTAAAATGGACACACCAATACATTGCTGAATTTATATATAGCAGTTCGTTTTAATGTCGTGTAATGCTGGATTATTTTATTATTAGAGTGCCTATTAAAGGGAATGTAGCGACACAGCCAAACCATCTTTATTATTGAGAGTTCTGAAAAACTTGAATAAGGGTGAAAGAATTATCAAAATCGGATGATAAACAAAGAAGATATGATGATCATTTGAAGTTTCTGTTGAAACGGATATGGAAGCGGCTATTTTGAGAGCTATGACATCACGGACCTAAATGACCATATGTGGAATATTTATAGATATGAAAATTTACTGATATATAGGGAAAAAATGACAGCAGCTGTATGAAAAACATGTAATACTTAATGGCAATAATGCTTTACATGACCAGTAAAAAATGCATTCATTTGCAGTGATTTTCTTCGTTTTAAACGACATTTATCAATATTCCATGTATGGTAATATGGAACTATGATGTCATAGTTCTAAAAATGGCGACTCCCATATTTGTTTTAGAACAACCTTTAAATGGTCATATCTTTTTTGTTTATCATCCGATTTTGATAATTCTTTCACATTTCCCCAAGTTTTTCAGACCTCTCAATAACAGAGCTGTTTGGCTGTGTCGCTACATTCCCTTTAATGCTGCCTTGTGTGTTAGAGAATACAGCTTGGCGGGAATTTCTTTATTTACATTGTCCCGTTGTATTGGAATGATAATAGGATATTAATGGACTTTGGTGCACGCTAGAACCTGGTTTAAGCTGTATCTGTTATAGTTACTGAAAGAAGTGCACCTTAACATAAAACTTAACCAAATACGCAGACGCCGATCAAGTGATGACAATAAGTCGTTTTTTTCCCAAAAAACATACTCGCTAAAAAGTGGACCTTAACGGAAAACTTAACCAAATACTAAGTTCAAAAAGGGGCATAACTTTTGCAGAAAGCAACACAGAGTTATGAAACCTGATATGTTGGGTCATGTTATGATATAGAACAATTGTATAAAGTTTCAAGTTTCAAGTTGTAGCTGTAATAGTTACCTAATATATGAACCTATGACATAGCGCCAATTTCAATACAACAACACGATCTTATTGCCAGTCTTTAACCCCCAACATTTTGGCCAGTCTTTTACCCCAACATTTTTAATCACGTGCTCCTCCATATGCAGCATTAAAAGCAAATACAAATATAGGCTGCGAGCTCAAGGCGCCAATCACACGCGCAGCTTTGATGCGCGTTGCTGTGCGTTACACTGTTCCGTTGACGTCATCGGCTCAGTAAGGCGAAATTGTAGACTGCTACACAGCCGTCAATAAATTCAAATTCAAAACGACTGTCGGCACTCACTACACATGATCAAACAAGAAGGCATTCATTGGTCAAACATTATCTGGCGAGACACGTCATACAATTTGTTTGCGTCTATTAATAGATTGTGTATGGAAATTGTGTATGCGTAATTTATTTGAGATTGAATCTGTGAATTTGAAACTGACATAGCAAAAAAATAAGTTTGATTTATTTGTAATTGATTATAAAAAGAAAATAGAATGTAACTGTTTGAAATGACATAATGGATACAAGCATTTTTACTTTTAGAATGAGGGGTTGCGAGGTGGGGCGGCGTCGTATGGAGTAACACACCGAGGATTTGACAGAAATTAACTCCTGTTTCAAAGGAATGTGCTGTTCTATCCCAAAATACCCGCCCACCTCACCCCCACCACTCTGGATTTAGAAAGTCAACAAAATACCCCTTACACTTTTTTTTCAAAAATACCCTAGGCTCATGAAACTTTCTATATATTAAAAAAAATCTCGGAAATACCTCCCTGTGTGTTTATTCTTTACCCTCACCCAACACATTTTGAAAATCCTTTCCAGCCGACCTCATTACCCCATGCGCTTACATAAAAATCACCTCCTATAGAACATATTTCTTGACAACAACCCAGTCCCCTGAACAATTTCGGAAATGCCCCACTCCTCCTGGAAAAACAACTCGAAAACCATGCGCACCCAACCCCTCTCCCCCAACCTCACCCAGTCCACTGGCGTAACTGACCTGAAATGCATATATAGGCCCGACGAACTGGGGTTGGGGGGTCTTTTTTTTTTTTTTTAACTTAGCTATGCAATGGTGCGTTTTGGCGTATATCTGTCAGAGAACTTGTGTGGTATTTGAAGAAATATTTTTTGGACACATTTGAGAATTAACATTTGACAAAGTTGAATTACCTACACTGTAAAATAAACTAAACTAATGTTGACCCTTAACCCCCAATCCCCTCTGGCTTCAGATTTTATAGCATTTTTGGACTTTTTATTTAAGTTGATAATTGTAGATATGCCTATGCCCACACAAAACCACAACTCCACTCCCCCAACATCACCCTTCAAAAATATTTTATTCCTTAATGGGTGGTGTTACGTATGAGTGTTTATAATGATGATGTCGACATGCTTTAAAATAAAATCGCATTAAAGGGACACTATACAATTTAGATTAAAAGGATATTTTCCAATAGTATTTGGACTAAAATCGAATTTTAAAGAAATACGGGATCTTAATTTATGTGTATTCTGCAAGTGAATATTTTTCATTGTACAATTTGAATAAATTTGTTGATTATATTTTAAAAATAATTGTTGCTGGTTTTGCACGTCCTTTCTTGTTACTTTTGACCCGTAACAGGTGGGAACGGATATTCCGTGAAGAGCCCAGTTGGACCAACACTGTTGACACCGGGGTACTGACTTAAGACAGAGCCCGGTATAATACCAACAGTGGGGACTACCCTGGAACATGTTGTTCCTAGGGTAGGAATTAAACATTTTTCTATTTCCCTGGGTACTCCCGTTGCTGCCCCATCCCCATCCAGGTGGGTGGGTGAAACTATTTATTATCAGTGCATAGTTGCTTTTGTGTGTATCCACCCAGTTATTACTAATAGTCTACAACTTTTTCACGGTACGAAAATTCAAAAAAATCTAAAAGAGCACAAAAATGGAAGGAGTAGGGAAGGTTGTAGGGTTGGGGTGGGCGTTACATGTATTACATTTATGACATGTATTTTACTAAAGTAGACTGTTTGTAACAACACTTAGAATAATGTTTCGCCTGAATGTTTAGTCCTAAAAAAAAGTCTCCCCAAACACAATAGAATGCGCCATTTAAAGTGTGTTATTATTATTATTATTTTTATTATATATAGCACTGGAAGGGAGACCATTTCCCAAATACTCTCTAGAAATTACAGGTCTGTTTCGACGCTAAAATGATGATAAATTAGCCTTATATTTTTGGAATTTCATAGAAAAATAAATAAGAAAAGACGTTCCCTTAATATATCTTGTTTTTCTATGTGTACGCATGCTCTACATACCGAGAGGGCCCTATATGAATTTTCACCCCAGATACAGCTCTTTTCTTTGACGCATTTATTGACGATTGTATCGAGCAACTTGAGCACACACTATGCAATTTTGTTTTTGTTTTTAGACCCTTGTTGAATATTTCCCAGTTGAGGATTAGACATAAATGAACAATAGGCGGGAATGGGATATTTCAGATAGTATAGATCTATACACATCCAGCCACCACCCCCCCCCCTTTCTCCCCCACCCACAACCCTCCCCCGACTCTAAGAATTATTGTTGTTGTTTTTTAGCCCAGAATACACCCCTGGATTTAAATAATAAAATAAAATAGAAATGGAAACATTTTTATTCAGGTTCTGCCACGTAAAAAATCTACGAAATGCCTCCCTTAATCCTCTGGAAATCCCTTTCTTGATATCTGAGGGGTGTGGTGGGGGTGGGGGGAGGCTGGGATTTTGCTTTCAGTCGGAATATATTTGTTTTTCATTTCTTTAAAGCCGAGAATTTTTTTTCGTCTTATACACTGGCCAGATGTTTGTTTTTTCGTCAACTTGAAAGCCAGAATTTTTTTTTTTAAGTTTTTCTATTCGTAGAATAAGAAGGGCTATTGTTGGTCTACTCAGCGTCTGCGTCGAGGTTGGTTTTCTGTTGCTGGCCAAGTCCTGTTATTTCAGCAACTACTGGTCAGTGAAACTTTAAATATGTCATCAGTACCATCAAGGACACTGGTAGACATATGTTCCATAACTCTGTAGGGCATTTAAGCAGTAGCATGACCCTTTTATTACTTTGAATTTCTGGTTTAAGTTCCTTTTTGACAAGTCCATTTATTTTAACAACTGAAAGTCGTACATCAACAAAACGTCAGTAAAGCTAGGAATATCAAAGGCACTAGTAGACACATGTTCCGTATTAAATCTGTATGCATTTAAGCAAAGTTATGTTCTTTTATCGACTTCAAAATTCTGTTTAAATATTTTATGCAAGTCCTTTATTTCAATAGGTGATTGTTAATTATTTATACAACTTCAGTAAGGCGTGGAAGCTAGTAGGCACATGTTCCATAACTCTGTACTGCATTTTAGCAAAATTATGGCCCTTTTTCTGGATAAATAATTTCTGTTTTTTATTTTAGAAAATGTGTAGCCTATTTTCGACTTAGAATTTCTTTTATTTCATTTGTTGGCAAGTCCATTTATTTCAGTACCCACTAGCCATATATCTCTGTCAAAGGAGCTTGACAAGTGTCATCACATACAGACACATGTTTCATAACGTTTTTTATTTCATATTAGCCAGATGATATTTTCTTTTTCAACTTAGAGTTTCAGTTATTTTTTTTAAGCAGTTTCACATATTTCAATGACATCCAATAACAATGGCAAGCCTGTAAATGTCATTAGCCCCATAAACCCCACACCTTCCTCACTCCTACACCACCACCACCATCACTCCAGATAGACACATATTTATTCTATTCTTCTTGGTTTCCCTTCCAACCCCCTCCCCTCAACCTCCCCCCCCCCCACCCACACACACTCCACCTTAGACTCCCCTAATGAAAATATTGTATTATTTCTGGGTTTTTTCCCTATTCAGTAACACTTCACTTCCCATCCCCACACTCTTCAAGTTCATATTCTTTCTGGGGTATTCAAGGTCTTGCTTTGATATTTTGTATATATGTTTACTGATCATCCGCTCCCCGCACCCGTACACCCTCACCTCAGACATCACCACCTAATAACCTCCACAATTAAGACTTTACCTTGTGAATGAACTGGCACCATGGTTGGTGAGACAGAAATGTCAGTGACCTTGTTTAAAATTGATTTTGAATAGTGGAGAATGTTGTCCTTTCGACAGCTCTTGTTTAATATGGGTCTTTCCATATTTGGTGGATAGAACTTCATGTGCTGGTGTTAATATTTAGTTATGCTTGTACTTGTCTGCTTTCTATGTGAGACCCTTTTGCTCTTCTAAATTATGAATTGAATGCACATTTTGTTTGGTGGTGTAGTGGATTGTTTTGTACTGGGCAATGACTACCATGTTCCATACCATTCTTATTAACACTGGCATATAGCGCATAGCTTTGTCTATAACCTGGCATTGCATGTGGCTGACGCTGCTTCTTAAATTCACTTACTTGTTGATGATATTCACAAAGTCCATCGCACAGTACCAGGACCCTCGTATTGTAATACTACCATGACTACTGCATACCACATTGATTACTAACATGTCCAAAGTACATCACATGTATAACTATCATGGCTACTCTTTACCTCATTTTCTACTACCATGACCAGTGTATGTTGCAAATATTGCAAGTATTACTACTATGACCACTGTATATCACATTGGCATAAACTACCATGACTACTAAGGCTAAATACCCCATTTATTACTACCATTACCACTGAATACCCCATTCATTACTACCATGACCACTGAATACCCCATGTATTACTACCATGAGCTATGCATGCTACATTTATTACTAGCATGACCACTGATACTATATTTATTAATAATGTACCTCATGTCAAGACTGTTATTTTCCCATTTTTGTAATATCTCATATCGCTTGTAATGTCTCCATGAAGTGAATCACTGAATAATAGTGTTTTTTAAATGTCACCCCAGTATAATTACTGTCTTATGATTTTGAAGTCAAAGCATGTTTATAATTATGTATTGGGGTGTCCTATACTCTGAACAGTGTATGTATACATAGGCAAATGAAAATCTGTGAACATTTACAGTTTGCACATCTTTCTGAAGATGATTTGAAGTTTACTCGTGAGTTCACAGCTGAAGATTCCGAAAGAACACAAAGAACCATCCGCCAAAGTGCTGAGAATAGTGACTTTGAATTGAGAGAAGTAACCATGTTTTCTCATGTTTTGTTTTAAAGGAATATTAAGCAGAACCAAATATCTTTTGCAAACAAATTTTTCAGTAAAATAAAATAATAGCCTTAGAAGGTTGACAAATATTCACTGTCACCCTCACAGGATTGCAATATTTACATACTACCATGACCAATGTATATCACATCTAGGCCATTATTTTTTATTATTTGTTTTAAGAACCATCAAGACCGAGAATAGCTGTAGGAGGAAGTGAAAAAAAACTAAAAAACACACTATCAAACTCCCTATGGAAAAATAAAATACCTAAATTCATTTTGTCGTAGGAACGTTCGTAAAACGAATTATCAAAAAATAATGACCTTATTACAACCATGACTTATGTATACCACATTAATTATACCCATGACTTATATGAATATCATGTTCATTACTACCATGATCAATGTATATAAAAATTACTACCATGATCACTTTATAACACTTTATACAACACATTTACTACCACCATTGCCAGTCTATACCACATTTATAACTGTCATGACTAATGTATACCACATGTATTACTACATGATCTATGTATATCATATTAATTACAACCATGAATACTATCACTGTCTTCTACAACTCATTTCAACTGGAGATTTCGATAAACGTCTGAGTAAAAGTTGTGGATGTAGCCAGATTTCCATGTTGAATATAGTGGCTGGTGAAGTAGATCTACATTTATCATATAGACTGAAGAGGGAGCCAGATTATTTTTTCCTCTAACTGGACTCACAGCCAGATTATTTTTTTCCAAGAAACAGAGAGAAGGCTGGATTTTTTTCCAACAATTTGAGGGACTGTTGTTGTTTTTTCTTTCAAGTCAGAGCCAAGATATTTTTTCAGCAATTCAAAGGCCAGAATTTTTTTTCAGGAAAAATCCCAGACCTTCCCCACCACACGCCCCAGAAATCAAAATGGTCGGTACCTTAGTTCCTCTTCATACATATATATATTTATTTATTTTTATTACTTTCCACACACCCACCCAGACGACCCCCTCTCCGACCCTAGCTTCTCCAGATTAAAAAACAACAACAACAACTATAAAAATCACCACCCTGAAAAGAGCGTTCACCTCTAGAAAATCAACAAAATAACCCTTAGTAGTTCTGTTCATTAGTCACGCGCCTGCATTGTGTAATCAATATTGAAGGAGAACCCAACTTTCTATATCTATTTATAGAACGTAGATCAGACGCTTGGCCATGGTCGCAATTGAAATGCCAAATCAAATTCACCGTTTCAAAAATGGGCCGAAATTGCTATTTTTAACTCATCATAACTTGAAAAGTACTTGACCGATTTCAATAAACTACCACTCATTTTCTTAATTACGTTATTTCAACGATATAACTTTCATATAAATTTTAGTATGTTTATCTTATTTTTGCCGAAGGGGATTTCGGTATAATAAAATGAATATCACATTCATCAGAGGGTGATATCGGTTTCGTCTCGGGCGATTATTCTCATCATCAAGGTGAACATTCTTGCTATCACCCTCTCATGAATGTGATATTTATATAATATCAGTCCTATACGTGGATTATCATACACAACGTTAGTCAGACATACTGTCGAGCATTAACTATACTGCATGCACAGAGGGAAACTATTATTTCTGTAAAAAATACCTTGTCATACATGTTACTATGTGGCTTACCGACATGCTTGTCAACAATATTCCAGAATGACATCGTTAATTCCATAATTATGTATATCTATATATGAATTAACCGTTTTATTATAATGCGTCTCCATATTTTATTTTAACCCTATTTTAATAAGCTTATGTAAGTCGATTAAGTAAGTCCATGTACTGCAATTTTAAACATGACGCAAAATAAAAAAGGCGGAAATTAAAGGAAAAGTATCACTTACATATGGACGGTAAGAGCAATACACACACTTTGGCGTAAAAAAATTAATGACTGGAAATATAATTGAGGAAATCATAATGGCAGGAAATTTGAAATAAATACATCTGGAAGGTTACTGACATCCACGCTATCCCCCTCTACCCCCACTCACTCATCAATGAATATTTCGTACTTTAGATATATGCATGCAACTGGTCTGAGATTTGTCGGTGTATGCAACAACATAAGATGAAATGAAAGTGTGGGGATTTTCATATGAAAAGTATAAAAGGTGCTTACCATGTTTGCAAATGTTTACAATAAAATATAGAAAAGTTAGTGGAAAGCAATGCTAATATTAAAGAAAAAACTAAAACAAGTACACCAGTACGCATTGTCAGATCTGTACGTTGCGTCATTATTAGAATGAAAACAGTTTCAACTATCAAAAGAAAGTTCCCATTCACATTTATTTAACGCTCTTGTTTGAAATTTAAACTGCAGACATTTATCAACCTTAACAAAACATGTATTTATTTCCATATATATCTTTAG
The DNA here is from genome assembly GCA_037043455.1 of Cyrtodaria siliqua. NCBI lineage: Eukaryota > Metazoa > Mollusca > Bivalvia > Adapedonta > Hiatellidae > Cyrtodaria > Cyrtodaria siliqua. Next base: position 314,038 of record JAWPHD010001313.1, read on the forward strand.
ACAAAAGTCAACGGTTTTCTGTTTGTAAAATATTCATAAGCAAGTACAAACATGCATAGATTTAACACCATTAATATGGCATCTCCATCTATCCTGCCTAACCAGAATCACCTTAAGATTAAAATGATATATTAACACTTGAATGTATTTTGTTTTGTATACATATGCTTTTAAACCATACCAAAACAATATACAATTGCTACACATGTTTACAACCTATAAAAGCATTTAATGCCCTTCATGTCGTAACCACATTTTCAAATGAACATAATTCCCAATATTTTCTTTGCTTTTAGCAGACAAACTTCAACGGGAGGATGAAATGTCTAGGGCGAAGAATAGCACATGAATGGAATGCGGTAATAATGGCAAAAACACTGAATTATGATACAAAAAAACTGAGCTTTCTCTATTGCGGATGTAACGCAGCTGTCAATGAAGTGTTATAAGATGGTGCAATTGAATGTTGTTTAACGGCTCATCAACACAGTATAGGTTATTTAGAGACGCCCCAGAGAGAGGGGAAGGATACATAGGAATCCGGGAACCTGCCCTACTCTTATTATCGAATAGATTCCTATGGTTTTTTAACGTGCTCGAAGGATAGACCGATACACGGGACCGCCCGGTTTACGTCACCATCCGACGGACGGGGCTAAGGAAAAGTGTCTTGCCCAAGAACACACCGACGGCGGAGGATTGAACCCGGGGCCTCCGGTTACAAATCCGCCGCGCTACTGGCTGCGCCACGCCAGCCCTATACGACGATGGAGATGACGAGATATATCAGAAGATATCACATACTTGACGATTTTTAAAAGGCTATTCGGTGAAGTTTATAGATTCATAAGGTAATTTCTAAAACACTATTGTATAAACTCATAAGGACTGTGGCCAGATTATACTCGCCTTAGTTTTGCCATTGTGTTAATGTATTAAATGTCTCATGTCTGCTGCATTGAAACTCCACAACTGAAAGTAGTGGTGCGGTAATTCTTTGGTTTTTGTCAGATGTTCGTCTTCAGCCTATTAGCTCCCTTTATTTAACAAGGTAAAAATAGTATAACCTTTAATTGTGCACATTACGATCAATGTTATCTTATTTTGCAGAGAGTATTATCTTCATTGTTTTGTTTATTAAAAGGGATACAGCGTAATCTTGATTTTTAAAATATATACATATATATATTGCGTCACCTGATTAGTTTTTCTACATAACTTCCATTTGTTATATCATTAATATTAATTATGGCGAAAGATAAACATATCGGACAGGGAAAGCAGCATTCAAGGACGACAGTCACTACAAAACACAAAAACAAACACGCAAACAGACAAACGAGAAAGCAAAAGTAATAAAAAATGCAAACGACATCACAAACACAAAAAGGTTGACAATAGGGCTACCGCCCTGGAAGAATAGAATAAAGTTGTTTTTGCATATAAATAATTGATGATTATATTACACCATTAATATATGTACACCTGTGGTAGAATAAGAATAGCAAATGAAAACTCAAATTGTTATTTACTTATATGCAAGCAGGTTACAAGCCAAAATAAATCGCGACGCTAATAGTATTGTTTGATACAAACTTCAAGATTGCCGTGTGTCCCTTGAAGAAATGACATATCATCAATATGAATGCTGAAGTTTTATAATAGAATTTGATTTATTTTCCTTATTGAACACCATACCTTGACAGAAACCAGTAGTTCTCGTATCGTCTTTTCAAGTTAAACAAAAAGTTTTACTCGTCTGATAAGTTTTTAAAGGCTTAATAGATTTTGTGTTTTAGGGGTAAGTTTTTTTCTGCATTGTGTTCTGCGGAGCATTGATATTATCTGACCTCATATTGACAAGGAATCTGATCACGTCTGACAATATCTAAAAATATATGTATCTTAATAAAGGTAGGGTATTGATTTTATTGACATGACAAGTATTTTTGCGAGATAATCATGTTGTTGATTATATTTCTAAATAGTTAAAAAATTCCGAAAGTACTATAATGTTATAATTTTTCAATACAACAAAATATTTTCTGACCATTATAGAGTGTTGACAGCGAGAGAAACATATATTTGTTTGTAGTTAATTATAATGAGTGTTTACAGCGAGTTTATCATATAATAGTATGTAGTTATTATTTAGAGTATTGACAGCGAGGTAAACACATATGCACATGTAGTTCATTATTATGAGTGTTTACAACGAGATAAACGTATACTAGTACTATTAAGTAAATGAGTTACTCTATAATGGCGTAGTGAGTAAAGATTATTATAAAAAATACTCGCGGGACACAGACAAAAAAAGACTCTTATTACGATGCAGATAATATTATAATTAGGGACCGACCATTTTGTTTTCTGGGGTGGTGGGGGGTGGGGGAGCTGGGATTTTCCTTTCAGGCAGAATATTTTGTTTGTATTTCTTTAAAGCCGTTATTTTTAATAGTACACTGGCCAGATTTTTTTTGTCAACTTTAAAGCCGGAATATATTTTTTTTATGCTTTCTATTTGTAGAATAAGATGAGCTGTTGTAAATTCTACTCAACGTCAACGTTGGTTTTCAGTTGTTTGCCAAGACCAATTATTTCACAAACCACTGGTCAGAGAAACTTGAAATATGTCATCAGTACCATCAAGGACACTGGTAGACGCATGTTCCATAACTCTGTATTGCATTTAAGCAAAAGTATGGCCCTTTTCTTACTTTGAACTTCTGGTTAAAGTTTTCTTGACAAGTCCATGTATTTCAATAGGTGATTGCAAATTATCAATAAAACTTCAGTAAAGCGTAAATGCTATATAGTAGACGCATGTTCCAAATATTCTGTATTGCATTTTAGCAAAATTACGGCCCTTTTCTGGATGAATATTTTTGGCAAGTCCATGTATTTCAATAGCTACATGTCATACATCGATTAACCTTGACGTGGATTTTTAGTATGATCAAGGACACTCAGAGATTGATGTTCCATAACTCTGTATTGTATTTTAGAAAAGGTATAGCCCCTTTTCAACTGTCTTTTATTTTGTGTGTTGGCAAAGCCATTTATTTCAATACCCATTAGCCATATATGCATGATATATATATATATATCTGAAACTTCCTATGAGCTTGACAAGTGTCATCGAAATCATTTACAGAGATATTTTTCATTACTTTTTATTTCATTTTAGGCCATCCATAAAAGATTGTGGGTTTGCTGTGCTCGACCAACTCACTAAAAAGAGCCCTACCCAAAACTTTTTATTGCAATTCTTTTAAAAAAAAAATCTTCTATTTTAAGAATTTTTCCTTTAATTATACCCCACGCAAAGTATATATTTCAACGAAACTCACTGCATACATCACTGACCCAGCACCTTCCACACTCCTACACCACCACCACAATCACCCCAAATAAATAAATAAATGTATTTTCTATTCTTTTTGGTTTCTCTTCAATCACCATGTCTGCATTTGTTCTCTTCCAACACCTCCCCTCCCCCGTCACACACTCTACCCCAGACTCCCCAGTGAAAATATTGTATTATTTCTAAGACTACATACCCCATTTATTACTACCATGACTACTAAGACTACATACCCCATTATTACTACCATGACCACTGAATACCCCATGTATTAGTAATTACTACCATGAGCTATGCATACTACATGTATTACTAACATGACCACTGATACCACACTAATTACTACCATTGCCACTGTATACCTCATTAATTAATAATATACCTCATGTCAAACACATGTTAAATTTCCATACTGTTATTTTCCATATCTTTTTGTAATATCTATTATGGCGTATAATGTCACCGTGGAGTGATGTCATTGAATGGTCTTCTTTGTAATGTCATACCAGTATGCTGTCTTATAATTGTGAAGTAACAGCAAGTTTATATGTATTGGGCTGCCCTATGCTCAACTTTCTGAAGCTGACTTGAAAAGTATTTTCATGAGTTCATGGCTAAAGATTTCGAAAGTACACGAAGAACCATCCGCAGAAATTGTATTTTCTAATGTGCTGAGAATAGTGATTTTGAACAGTGAGATGTAGCAATGTTTCTTCATGTTTTAGTTCAAATGAATATTTAGCAGAACCGAATTATTTTTTTCAAACATTATAAGTTTTCAGTGTAATAAAGTTAATTGCCTCAGAAGGTTGACAAGTATTCACTGCCACCCTCACAAGATTGCAATATTTACATACTACCATGACCAATGTATATCACATTTAGGCTATTATTTTTCTTTTTTTCTATTTACGAACCATCAAGACAAAGAATTGTTGTAGGAGGAGGGGTAAAAATATAAAAATAAACATTTGGAAAAATATTGTAATTATTTTGTTGGAATGGAAGAGAATGAATTGTTCTATTAAAATCTGGGAGGAGGTAAAAACAAAACAATTAACTATCAAATTCCCTACAGAAAAATTAAAATACCTGATTTCATTTTGTCGTGGGAGGACGACTTTTGTATACCAAATTAATGATATACTTGACTTTATATGAATATCACATTCATTACTGCCATGACTAATGTATACCAACTTACTACCATGACCACTTTTTAACACTTTATACATCACATTTACTACCACCATGGCCAAAGTATAACACAATTATCACATTTATAACTACCATGACTAACGTATACCACATGATCTATGTAGATGTCATTTATTACAACCACAAATACTTTCACCGTCTTCTAAACTCATTTCAATTGGAGATTTCGATAAACTTATGAGCAGAAGTTATGGTGGTAGCCAGATTGTGGTTAAACATTTCCATGTTTAATCCAGTAGCTGATGGAGTAGATCTACGTTTATCATAGACTGAAAAGGGAGCCAGATTATTTTATACCTCTACTTGGACTCACAGCCAGATATTTTTTCCGAAGAATCTGAGAGAAGGCCGGATTATTTTTTTTCAACAATTTTAGGGATTGTTTTTTCCCCCTCAAGTCAGAGCCAGGATATTTTTTTCAACAATTCAAGGGTCAGAATATTCTTTCAGGAAAAATTCCAGGCACCCCACCCCCACCCCCAAAAACAAAATGGTCGGTACCTTACAATCTAAACAATTTCGGCCACATTGTCGATTAGATATGACATGCGCAAATAGTTTACACACCCACTTTACAACGCGCATGCGTTACTACTGGGCACACACACTCAACATAATTGATTTTCCATTCGACGGATTGACTGCTATCAAAATCGAGTTGCCTGCAAGGGAGATATATCGATAAGGTAAGAGAAAACCTTAATATCTTCGATCTTGTTATATATAGTAGTTGTCTAGCTATATTAACTGATATTTAACTATTTAACAGGCCGATTCTAGGTGGCGTGAGAGGTGTTGCACTTTACAATTATACTGTAAAACCGAATCTGCTTTTGTTCTATCTTGTTTCTGTTTGTTGCTTCCAAGGGTTCCACTAGTCAGTATTTATTGACATTCACATTAGCTTTTGTTTATTGTAGCGTGGCGGCTGTTAAACGTCGCACCGACTACAGATCAATAGTGTTATTACTTACTGTTCCTTAGGGATCATCAATACAAGCATTAAACTACCTCTTAAGCCTGTTCTAGGGTGCGTGAGAGGTGTTGCACCTTGTATTACCTCTCATGAAAAGAATCAATAAAACACAGTCTGCTACTTTTCTGTATTGTTCATGTTTGTTGTTTGCAATCCCGTTTTAGTATATATGTATTGCTAAAACATTGACAGAAAATGGAAGTGCACAGTATTTAATATGAACAGACTCAATAAAACCGAGTCTGCTGCTTTATTCTCTTAATTGTGTTTGTTGCTCTCAAATGATCACCTTTATCAGTATTTATTAATATGCACACTAGCGTTCGTTTAGTGCAGTGTGGCGGCTGTAAAAAGTCTCCCCGTGCTACGAATCAGTAGTGTTATTTTTTACTGGTCCTTTGGGACCAACGAGCCCAAAACAGGTGACTTTGAAGTAGAATACCGCTTAAGCCGGTGCTAGGGGGCGTGATAAGTGTTGCTTTTTTCATTACTTCTCATGAACAGACTCAATAAAAACCGAGTCTGCTGCTTTATTCTTTTAATTGTGTTTGTTGCTCTCAAAGGATCACCTTTATCAGTATTTATTAAAATTCACAATAGCGTTCGTTTATTGCAGTGTGGCGACTGTAAAATGTCTCCCCGTGCTACGAATCAGTAGTGTGATCTTTTACTGGTCCTTTGGGACCAACGAGCCCAATACAGGTGGCTTTGAAGTAGAATACCGCTTAAGCCGGTGCTAGGTGGCGTGAGAAATGTTGCTTTTTTCATTACTTCTCATGAACAGACTTAATAAAACCGAGTCTGCTGCTTTATTCTCTTAATTGTGTCTGTTGCTCTCAAAGGATCACCTTTATCAATATTTATTGTAAGACGCCTTTGATTATTGAGGTACATATTATAGCGCAGCAAACAATAATATCAATTAGATCTATTATCCAATTAACACTGTGGTAAATATTTTTATTTCTTTAAATTTTGTAACACTTTGGTATAAATGGAAAAGGATACGGTTTGAGCTTGTGATACCGGTTATGTTCATTTTGTCATCATATTTTAAATTATTTATAATAAGAAATAATATACATCTGTAAATTGATTATCATACACCGAGGGTATTTCTATTAACTGTATATGTATACATGTATATCATAATCCATTTCAAAATCATCTATTCTGGTTGTTTTATTACACTTGTTTTTTGACAACTGACACATTTCTGATATTCATCATGTATATATGCACTGATAAAGCAAAATGTATAAGGTCACCCCTTTATCAGACAGTGACTGATAAAGCTAACGCATGAGTAATACCTGGGCGTTTATTGTGCGTAACGTTATCTGGGACCAGTTGTTCAAAGGTTACATTGCACCATTGCAATTGTACCTCCGTGGTGTATAGCCAAATAGTGCCTATAAACAAATGTTTCCCTGCTTAAATTATGCCACAAAATGCACAGTTGTGATTATTTTTGATCATTTAAACCTGTTTTTCATAGAATGATGTATTTGGGAACATTTAATAGTCTTTATTTGAGTTGTTTCAGTAAAATTGACCTAGCTATGAAAAGGGAAAGTAAAACCTGGGAGAATTGGTCCGCAGGCTGTTTGAGCATGCGCAAAATTGACAGAATAGAATTGAACGGAATGTTTTTTTTCTTACATGATACATGACCCCCTGTTTTTATTGGGTTTTTCTATTGCACAAAGTAATATCTTTTGATTGATAGGTATTTAAGAACTTTCTACGGAGAAAAATAGGCACTTTTTGTCTCTTGACATACATCATTCCTATATACAACGAAGAAGGAAAATCAATGGTGCAATGTAACCTAAAGAGCTTCCAGGGCCAAATTTTAAGGTAATGTTTTTGTCATCTGCACCGATCTGCAGTAAACAAAATCTTACAATGAGTTTCCTCGAGTCATTTTATGATTAATTGAAGAGAGATTGTCAAAACAACTCAAACTGGAAGCTAATAAGGGCTGTTTGCTATGGAGTGGTGTCTCGTGTGGTAGTTTGGCAATCAGATATGGCAAATTGAGGGTGAAAATTCCACACGAGCACCACAGCAGATATTATTATGTGCATAGGCTTGCCTATATGGCCAGTATAAGTCAGGTTATTGAGCCTTCAGACTATATTTCTCATTTGTGCAATAATTCCCTTTGCTGTAACCCCCTTCATTTGTCATGTGAGCCCTTGCTCATTAATGTACAGCGAAAAACATGCTTTTTCTGAGGACAGTGCAGTGGCCACAACATGTTAAATATGCATTACCAAAAATGCATAACATGATCTATGTTTAAGGTCAACTATGTGAAAACAAGCATGCAGTCATTTTCCTCTCTATAAAACATAATAAGTTCATATATGTCATGTTAACCTTATTTCGAGCATATCATTATTTACATTTGGACCAGCACTAAATCAGTGTCTACAAGGCTGCATGAATGCAAGCATGCTCTATCATGTCTATGACAACATATATTTGTCTCAAACAAACTGTAGCTATGCCTAAGCATAAGAATCATCTTTGAGATGACTTATTTGTGAAAAGTCTGGCTTTGGATATGTGAGACCTTTCGCATAGTGTACTCTGTCGTGCAATTTGTATCTCCGCATTCGACTGACGAATCGTGCTGATTTGTGGTTTGATTTTTTCTTTCAACGTTTTTACGTATTAATTTTTTCTATGTCTCACGACAAGTTGGTTTACGACAGATGAACCTTTTGTTGGTTGAGCATTAAGCTTAATGCTCTTCAGTAGAACAGATTCTGCATAGCCATTCTTTAATTTATGGACCTGACCATGAATGCGACCGGTGGAGTTTCTCGAAAAGGTCGTCATTTTTGGTGTGACGACTTGGTATGATTTATTCACGTCTTCAGATTTCTGAGTGGAGGTTATAAACCTTGTGTTAGCAATACTTTCAGGACCCATCAGAATATTGATACATTTCTGCAAGACAGTTTCATCAGTTTCTGTCATTTTTTTTCTTTATAGTTGATGGCAAGAAGTACACATAAAAACTATGCTTGGCACAGGTTTGAACGCAATAACCTTTAAAACACATGATGACAGATTTAACTACATTTGGTATGGTTGATTTCATTTCGTCTACATTGCCACCTAGCTGTTTGTGAGCCATCTTTAATTCACTTAAGCATCTAACCTTAACAGACAAAGCAAATCTGTTTTTCAAGTTTGATTTTGTTGGACCGCTCAGCATGTTTTTACTGAAAGGGGCTTTATAAACTTCGCGTTTCAATGAATTAGCAAGATGCCTGGGGTCTTTTAGGTGTCCATCTGGTTTTGTTTGACTGTTGTCAACGCCACTGTGACCCTTAGAATCACCATCACCAGTGAAATGCGCAATTTCAAGGTCTGACGAAATTTCGCGTGCAACGATTTCATTCCATTTCTTTTTCTGTCCTATCGCCTCAGCTTCACCGACATTTGCGGTGCAGTGACCAGCATTATTAGGACAGACGACAGTAATATCCTTACTACGCATTTTTGACGCAATGTTACAAAGCTTGTTTCCAATATGAACACCAATGATTTGCTTTTTTGGGGTATTATGTTCACACATGGTAGTTGTGACTATGGTACCAGCCTGAAATGGCGTGTTCTCGGAATTAAATATCGGATTGTTATAACAGGAGTCGCCTTCGACTCGGACTGTTTCGGGGTGTTTTTGGCCAATTAGTTTATTTTCTTGAAGCAGATTTTGTCTAATCTCTTTCAAGTTTTGAATATTCATTTCTGTCAAGCTATAATTTACCTTATTTGCCTGTTTATGCATAGCTGTCATTGATGGGGATATGATGTTAGTACAGTTTAATATTCTACATGCTCCTGTATTGCGTATAGGGGTTGTTGAAAGACCTAATTGAAAGCCTACATTGGCTTTTGCAGACTTCCTACCTCTTGTGGAAGCCTCAACCTCTTCATACAGTTTGTAATAAGGACTAACATAGCTACATTTGTTGCACATAAGTCTTTCTTGCCAACAGAGGCCCCATTTGCGCGACGCCATAGCATCGAAAATTAAGTCTCCCTGACACAGCTCATCTTTAAACGTGAAATGATTTTTCATTTCAGTATTGAACATAATTTGTACCTGCTGTGGACATAACAACTTGTTCGTGAGCAAGTCTGGGTGAATGTTTGCGTTTTGAGCAACCGCGAAATTATTCAACAACTTCGGACCCGCAGCGAAAGGACGCAGTGGTTTAACATTTGTATCAGAACCGTCCACATCTTGGAAGGCGAGTACCCCTAAATTTGAACTAACACGTGCATCGAATGCTTCTTTTTCAAGTCTAACATATCGACTCTTTATTTTAACTATATCAGTGCAAAAGTTGTACTTCTTACCTTTATTAATGCTTGCAACACCTTTCTTAAAACCCCCCGCCTTTAATTGTTTAAACTGGCCTGTCTTAAAAAACATTTTCAGATTTTATTTCACAATTTCTCTCTACTTAGAACCCCATTTAAATTATTATTATTTGTATTTTATGTTCCTAACCCTTTTAAAATGTACACAAACACTACCAACATCTACTAAAACTTGACTGTGACAGACTGTGTCTGAATGGAACAACATTCAAACTGCCATGTGTGTAATTTCACACCTGCATCACACCTTCTACACAGGGGACATTCTCATCCAGCATTAGAATGACAGATTACTTGACTGACATGCTTAACATTCTTGTTTACTCTGCCTATGCATGTATTGCTGTGTGTTATTGCTCATCCTAACTAATATGTACATTCATGCATATTTAAAACACATTTAAAGCACATTTATGCAGGAAAAACAAGAAAAAATACAGTTTTTCTGATAAGTTGTGTCTTTTCCTAGCTAAAAAAATACTAAAAGCCTTCAAGTGTCCAGGTAAAGGAGACAGAAATGTCCTTATACATTATTTATCTACTACATTAAATAATTCACAAGATCAGGGATTGCTTCTTTTGGAAAAAAATCACATTTTCATATTTAAGCACCCGAAAGCTCGAAGTGGCTCTCATTTTCTATTGATATAGTGTAAATTCTCCCAAAAATAATTTTTTTTGATAAATTGCCACTTCAGTTTTTCTTTTTCATTGAACACACATATATCAGTGTTTTAGAATGCATTTCTATGCTAATTTGTATAATTTTGGAATTCTGAAGCACTTATTTCACAAAAATATGGTAAAAAAATGTGTATTTTTTCCTCATTTTGTATCTATTAACATGATTATGTCTATCAGAGATATGAAAATATCCAACTAAAATTATCATTTACATGCTTGTTGTTCACTAATCTACTCATGTTAACACTCAGAAAGTTCTGAGTAACTTTTTTTTTGAAAAATACTTCATTAAAGGGACAGTAGCTGTTTTTAAGTTGAAAAATATCGAAAGCCGAGGGCATGCTTTAAATTTCATTGATGTCCTAATATTGCTTATTTTCTGGAAAAAAAAGTTTGAAATGCCTCAAAAGCTCTTTGTTTATTTAGAACATGCATATTTTGGTAATATGCTTTAAAATTGAAAAACAAAAATATGTTTACTTTCACTTTAAGGTTACATTGCACAATTGCAATTGTGCCTCCGTGGTGTATAGTCAAATAGTGCCTATAAAAAAAATGTTTCCTTGCTTAAATTATGCCACAAAATGCACAGTTGTGATTATTTTTGATCATTTTAACCTGTTATTCATAGAATGGTGTATTGGGAACATTTCCTAGTCTTTATTTGAGTTAATCATTGGTTAGTGTAAACGTTCAAATTACATTTTCTCATAAAAATATGTTTTGTACTACTAAACGTTTTTAATTTGCATTTCTTATTAACATAATGCTTTCATATGCCCAATTTCTGGTAGAAATATTCATTTATCGGAAATTCAGAGAGATTTGAAATTTTGATTTAACGCTCGGTTTAATTACATTTAACTGATCTTTGAACAACTGAAACCGGAAACACGTGAATCTCGGTAAAATGGCTGCCGTGTCAAACAATTTTAAAGAACAGTTCTAGACTGTCTTGAAACCAAGCAAGCGTCGCAGATGATATAGGACTACTACACAGCCGTCAATTAAATTAACGACTGTCAGTACCCACTGCATGTGATCGAAATAAAAGGCGAATATTGGTCAAACATTATAGGTAGTGACACTCCATACAATTTGTTTGAACTTGTCTATTTATAGATTGTGTATAGTAAAAAACTATTTCTGTGGGGTGTGTGGGAGGGGGAGGGTGGGGGAGGGTGGCGTGGCTGGCGGGTGCTGCGACGGCAGGAATAACACTCCGACGATTTGACAGAAATTAATAGCGTTTGGAAGGAATCGGTCTGTTCAGATAATATCCGTACTCCACCACCTAAGGAAGGATCTCCAACCCCCGCACCTGAAAGCAACAAAAATACTCCGCAACAATCTTCATCTTCAACAGATCCCTCATAAATCCCTTCGTTACAAAATAAACAAAAGAACCCTGGAAAAACGTTCTTCAACCCTGATCCCTATAGTAACCATTGTTTTTTTAATATAAAAATCAAAGAAATACCTCCATAGTTGTTTTTATTCCTCCCCACACCTTAACCCCCCCCCCCCCCCCCCACCCCCCCACACACACACACACACACACAACCCACAACTTATTAGATTGTTTGTTTTCAGACAATGTTTACGCAGTTGCATACTCTACATAACGGTAGCTAAGCCTTTCTGTCATGTCTGTGAGGCAATTCTTTTAATATTTCAAGTTGATTTTGATTGTATCTTGATTGATTACTTAGCTACCCGAGCACAAACTATGCAAACTTGTGTTTTTAGACGCTTCTTGTATTTTAGTGGGGTGGGGTGAGGGGGGGGGGGGAGAGAGAGGGGCATAATCCGAGGTTTTAGATAGAAATAAACCTGTGTTAGGCAGGAATGAACTATTCCAGATAAAATCCGTACTCACAGCCTCAACCCCACAACCCATACCCTGACCCTGAGAATGTTTAAGCCCAGAATAGACCATTGGTTTAAGAAATATCAACTACTGAAAAGGGCGTTTCTTCAGATCCTACCACTTGGAAAATCTACAAAAACCACCCTAGATCCTCTTGAAACCCTTTCTTTCTTCCTCCCCATAAAACAGTTTGCAAAATACCCGCCTGCCCTGCCCTCCCCTTCCCCAACCCCGCCCCCCCCCCCCCCCAAAAAAAAATACAAACATACATCGTTAGGTCGATTACTTCGTTTAATATAAAACAATACACTCATGCAATACAACTGAAACAAAGGCTCATAAATGAGGTAAATTTACTGACTAGGTATAGCCCGTTTATAAATCCACTTCATTCGCATTACATATCACACGTCTATTAAATTAATACATACACGTCACACAAATTATAACTAACATTTCAATAATCTATCCTAAATATAAACACTGACACCATTTTCTTTTAGAAACAAAACATATTATTGGCGTAAGAGGTTATTCAGAGTGAATCGTCATCGTCAGACTGGGTAAAGAACGGAATAGGGGTGTCCTTGAGGGATATGGAATGTGGCTGGAGATCTGTTTGTTTGTATATGTTAGTCTAGTCCAACTTTTATATTTAGGTAACTTATAACATTCGACTTCAAAATCACTGGTTCGACTGACGCTACTGGGTTACATCGTCGTGTCCTTGCTTGTAATTTTGTTTCTTCTAAAGCTCATGCTTGGTGATATGTTTCAATTAAAGATTGATATACGGTTCCAGCTTTTTACGTTAATAAGTGTGTAACATGATCATCCACGACATACTTATAATTGGTCATAAGGTAAGGTAAAGCAGGCACTATGTACTCAACACTTTTTTCCCAAAATAATTTGCAAATATAATACATGTGATAACATTTATACGTTTTTGCCGACTTGTATTCTATAGCAGTCATGATAATAAAACTACTCGAATAAACTGATCTAAAGTAAAGTACCCTCCAGACAAACACATTCAATATGGGTTCCTTAATGTGTACCCAGTTTATGATGTCGCTTATGTCGCCATTTAATTGTCATACATGCATGCGTTTATCAAATTATACAGATTATAATTTTAAATATAGGGTACGATCTTTTATATGTTCGCCCGTTTGCGTTCTATGTTTTATGTGTTAAAATACAATGTTGGCTTTTTGTGAAAATATATGCCTTTGAATATTGCGTTACTGAATATTGAATACATGCGTATATTTGTAGGTTATTGATTATGTGTATTGGATGTTTTCATTAAGCCATTTTGCTACGACTGATTATTTTCCTACATAAAACTTTTGCTGTATATACATCATGTATTCCAGGTGAAGTGACATCGTCTACATTTCTTAATTACTGAAGCGATAGCTACCTCCTACATTTAATACGCGTGGACGAAACCTGTTTATATCCGAGAAAGGCAATGCCAGCTTAGTAATATCAGCTTATAAATGATACACACTATTTTTAATGATACACACTGTTTTTTTTTGGAAAAGAACATGTATGTATATGGACTGTGTAGCTTTAAGAACGAATATCGTTAGTGTAGCTTTAAGAACGCATAATCGCTAGATTAGCTTGTGTCATAAACAAGACTGTCCTTTATCTCACTTCATATCAGTAATATGCCAACTCAAATGAACCAATACGGGTGCAATACTATTAATAACCTAAAACGTTGATTGTTTGGGGTCATAACTAACACACGCTTACTTCATGTTTTTAAATCACCATCGAGTTATCGCCATCGTACCATCGAGCATCGACTTGTTAAGGCAATGGAACGGTGGCCCTAATGGAATACCGTAATTATCAACTAAATATTGCGTCGACATAAGAATTGGGTATAAGGTGTGGGTATTATTAGTTACTGAAGTTTATATTCGTCGATTAAAAATAGAAGACCTTATGTCTCTATTTTTACTCGTTAGACATTTCATTGGTGTTTTAATCCATCTGAGACGAATGAAGGCTCCGATGGGAGCTTTTGGTATCGCTCTTCGTCCGTTGTCCGTTGTCCGTTGTCCGTCCATCGTTCTTATTCTCAGCTTTAACCAACTTTTTCTCAGAAAGAATATATTTTTTACTAAACTTCAAAAGCATGATATTAAGATCAATGGCTTTCATGTAAAATTAAATAAACGCGACCTTTCAGATGGCTGTAGTTACTAAAACTGGTTAACATGATATAAAAGTCGCAAAGACTACACGTGCAAATGTTCTCATAATTTGTAAGTTGTACTGGCTTAATATTATTTTATGATCTTCTCTCAAGTTGGTCAAAGGGTGACCCTGGTGTGAAATTTGCCCCTAGCTGGAGTTTTCAGTTTGACAAAGGTGTATATTGGAACATTTTAAAAAATCTTCTTTTCTGAAACTGTTAGAGTTTGATTTCTGTGCATAAGGCCTAATAGTATGATGATCCACCAGCTTTTTCCAAATCGCTTGTTTTACATTGTCTTTTATAGGTAAAACCTTGAAAAATCACCTTCTGTGAAATCGCAAGGATACTGCTCTCATTTATTGTAGCATCAGCTTGTGGTCCTATACTAAGTTTGTTAAATCATTTGTTTGCGTGTTTGGTTGGTTGGTTGGTCGGTCGGTCGATTGGTATTTAACGTTGTTAAAATCATGACATTGGTAGAAAATTTGGCCCCGCCCCAGGGGACACAGTTTAACATAGAGTTATACAGGAACTTTGTTAAAAATCTTCTTTTATGAAACTGCAAAAGCTAGAGGTAAAAATGTTTGCATGTAACATATGCTAAGAGGTTTCTATCAACTTTGTTCAAATGGCGATCTCCAGGTTCATATGTGGACCCCCCCCCCCCCCCCCCCCCCCCCCACCCCCAAGGATAATATGTTTAACATATACTTTCTAGGGGAAACTTAAAAAGCTGTCTTCATGAAACCACAATAGCAAGGGGTCATATATACTAAAAGTGGCCCTAACCCGAGGGTCAAAGTTCAACTGAATTGATGTATTAATGTTATCTTCTGAACACTGACATTTCTGCCGATAGAAAAGCAAGTAGTGTTCCGCAATAGAAACGCTCTTCTCCTAAAAGTCCATGGGCCGTGGTTGCCCAGTGGATAGAACGATAGACTCTAAATCCGGAGAGTCGAGTCCCACCGGCGTCACTTGGATACTTCGCTGTGTACTTAGGCAAGAAACATCGCTTAATCTCGTCAGTTGAACAGGGACGTAATCGGGAGATCCCGTGTATCGGAGTCGATTCTCGAAGAGCCACAGAAATCTGTTTTAAAACAAAGTATATGTATGCAAAGTGTGCCTTATATAGACGTCGGCGTGCATGTACAAGTGAGCTATTGTGACTGCGTCCGCCGTCCGTGTGTCGACGTACGTCGTCAGTTAACTTTGGCGTAAACGGCTTCTCCTCATTACCACTTTGCCTATTTTGACCAAACTTCAAAAAAGAAGCTGCAAAAAATGACGCCCGACTACAAATCATTAGTGTTATTACTGACTGGTCCTTTGGGATCACCAATCCCAATCTTTTTGGATTGAACGTACCACTTAAGCCGGTGGTGGGGAGCGTGAAAGGTGTTGCACCTTATAGTAACGCTCATGGACAGACTCAATAAACCGAGTCTGCTACTTTTATCTCTTGTTTGTGTTTGTCGATTCCAAGAGATCGTATTTTCAGTATTTATTTACATTCACACTAGAATTTGTTTAGTGCTGTGTGACGGCTGTAAAAATTCGCCCCGACTACAAATCAGTAGTGTTATTACTTACTGGTCCTTTGGGATCACCAAGCCCATTATGCGTGGTTTTAAATTAGAATACCGCTTAAAGCTACATGTTTTTATGAAACTTTGCAAGTTGGTAGAGGCCAATGAGGAGATTATGCATGTTATCTTATTTTGTTGATTTGACAAAAACATGGTTGCTATGGCAATGGAAATAGTAAAACTACACAAAACATATGGATCCTTTAATGAATAATTTAATTAAAATTTGTGTGTAGGTAAAAGGAAGTGAGAATATCATGCACACCATTTTGTTTTATTGGTATGTCAAAATTGTGGAAATTGTAAAAATTACTCACAAAAAACAATGTTACTAAAAATAGAAAAATGATTTCAGGTCCTAACTTTAGTTAGGAATAAGCTATTGTAATGAACTTTATGCTTAGGTAGTTTATATGAACAGAAAGCTTGGGATTGCATTTGGGGTCACTGAGGTCAAGGTCAAGGTCACTGTTACTAAAAAAGAAAAACGGTTTCCACTCAATAACATTAGTTAGGAATGATGTATTGGCTTGAAACTTGGTATGTAGGTAGCTTATATGAAAACAAGTTTGAAATTGATTTTGAGGTCACTGGTTCAAGGTCAAGGTCATCGTTACTAAAAATAGTAAAACACTTTCCGCTCATTAACTTGAGTTAGGAATGATATATTGGAATTAAACAGTATGGGTAGGTAGGTTATCTGAAAATGAAACTTGCGATTGCATTTGGGGTCACTGGGGTCAAGATCACCGTTACTAAAAATAGAACAACTGTTTCTGCTCATTAACTTTACATAGGAAAGAGATATTGGCCTGAAACTTGGAGTTTAGGTGGCTTATATAGTAAGCAAGTTTGGGATTGCATTTATGATCAAGGTCAAGGTCACTGTTACTAAAAAAATGCCCAGTAGGGGACGTGTATTGCTCTGCAATACTTGAAAACCTTGTTTTTTTTAAATTGTGAACGACGTCTTTAGCATTTCGTCTTTAAATTGCTTTCTTGTCTTTCCAATTTATCAGTGATATCTTTTAAACTTTGCAGAGATTTCTAGGACGTAACATTGCTTTAAAATAACTTAATCTTTGTTTTGCTTGTTCTCTGATTTTAAAACGATGTCTTAACGGTTAACGGAAAATTATGTCTTAACGGTTAAGACATAATTTTAAACGATTTTCAGAGGTATTGAGTATTTTAATAAACTATGTTAGACGGTTTTTTTGCAACCCTAAAGGTAACAACTGCACTAAAGGTAACACATTGCACTAAAGGTTACACGTTTAGGACTAAAGGTAATAACAAAAAAGTTTGCACTAAAGATAACAATTGCTGCACTAAAGGTAACACGATTTTTGACCTACACTAAAGGTAACACCCCTGTGCCCTCAAGGTAACAACACATATTTGGTGCAGTTTATATTAGAAATTCAGGTTGCTCAAACAAACATATTTATCCATTTTGGCAGAATGCTGTCTGTTTTTTAGTACAAATACAAACTAATTCTTAGTTTTATTATCAACTGTGTAATGTTGTGACCTCGTTTTTTGATTCAGCTCATGTGCTCGCCATTGATAAGGGCAACGCCTTTTATTTCTATTAAGTATTATTATCGATCTCCCTTTCTGATTCATGAATTCGAGACTAAGTGCATGTGTTATCTATAGCTATGTAACCAATTTGTAAATAGATTTGAGTCTTGATGCCGTCATTCAAGAATATGGTAAGTATGTCTTTATCACCAAAATACAATGTAAGCTCCTTTTTAATTATTATATTGTTGTTATCTTTTGCAGCCATTGTTATTATGTCTTGTGCCTCTTGCTATTATATATTTCGGTAAAGTCCTGTGAACTATTTGTAGTAAATTGATAATTATGTTGACGTAGGTGAACAGTTTTGCGATTTTAAATGGTG
This sequence comes from Cyrtodaria siliqua, assembly GCA_037043455.1. Classification (NCBI taxonomy): domain Eukaryota; kingdom Metazoa; phylum Mollusca; class Bivalvia; order Adapedonta; family Hiatellidae; genus Cyrtodaria; species Cyrtodaria siliqua. Next base: position 332,288 of record JAWPHD010001313.1, read on the forward strand.
TGGTAATTACATATACATGTGGAGGTGGTGGATGGTGGTGGGGTTGGAGGTGGGGTGGGGGTGGGGGCGTAAACCGGGAGGTCCAGTGTATCGGTCAGTACCCGACCAAAGTATTAATCTATTCGTTAGTAAGAGTAGGGAATGTCTCCGGATGCATATGTATATTTCCTCATCAACAATTATAAACAAGCAAAAACAATTTGCTTTGCATTTTTCAAAGTATTACTATTACTGATAAAATGCAAATATGCAAGTTCTGTAGAAAAAATAACGAAATTGTATTTCCGGAACAATGCAGCTTTAATATTGACAACCACTACGTAACAAAAACGATCGATCCAGCTATGTTTTGGTTGGGTAGTGGAATGCACATACATGTACTAGACACACACATATCACTAGTTCAATGTTAAACCATAAGGGTCAAGGACGGTGGTGGAGGAGTGCAGTCAACTCTCCTCAATAGTATGACCGGAGCGGAAGAGTAGAACATATTTTGCCCTCACCCACTCTTATAATTCGTACAGAAATGTTTGCTAAAAATTCAAAATATACCAAAAAATAATAACCGGACAGTATATAAAAAAGCGGTAGTGATATATTGTCAGCTGCTTTTCTTCCATCTGCTGACAAATTAGAAACACTTCTTTCTTTATATCACACGTTTCAGGAACGTCTTCCAGTTCTCAAACTGCGCATCTTCCTGTGATATTTGACTCTCTTTACTGTCTTCCTGATCAGTTACGGTTTGCGTTGCGGCAGTTATAAACTGTTTAATCTCTACCTTAATTACTATATTTTACCATAAGTGTCAAAATGTCTTCGTTTTGCTTTTTCTTTAAGGGATTGGAGCCTATTTCTTTTCTTTTTGTGCTTTGTAGTTTTCTTGGTGTTAAGCTTCTTTTATTAGATGTGAGAATCTTTTCTGGAGAAAGTATCAAGGGTAATTGTCATCGGCTTTTATGGAAGTCAAGAATGACTGGACATGTGGAAGACATGAGGTAAGATGAAGTTGTGCGTGAAGTTTTATGAAAGTAGGTCAAACGTTTTTCAAGGTATGGCCAGTGTTAGGTTGCATGTTATGTTTGTTTTGTTTGTATGGTGTTTTACGTAATTTGCACACATGTAAGGTTATATATGACGGTCGATTTTTTGTGGTGGAGGCAGATCACCCACTTTTCCTGGGTATAACCAGTACTGTACACCTCCCGCCATCCATAGGAAGCGACACTTCCTCACTTACTAATCGAGCTCCCAGTGGGATTCGAACCCGCAGCGGCGAGAGGCGACTGTTCAGGTCTCACACCTCAATTAATTTTCCCATAGGGTTACTGTACAGCCTTTTCCATCATCTGAGCTTCAAAGCAAGCCAGCAGACATTGTTGTTGGTTTAATATCGTCAGTATAGCCAAGACCAGTAATTTATCTGCAGTGTAAAAGACAGATGATACAGAAAGTCCCATTTTGATATGAGGTTTCATTCAAATTTCAGAAGTGTTTGACCTAACCACCACTTATTCAGCTAGATAGTGTATGAATTTTGTATTTTCCATAGGAGTCACATAAACTTGAGCGAGAAAAAAAAACTGGCTAACTTATGTATTTTATTGATTTAAATTACTGGTTTTGGCTATACGGAAGAAATTAAACCAACAACAATGTCTACTGCCCAGCTTTGAACTTCAGATGTAGGAAAAGGCTGTACAGTAACCCTATGGGAAAATTAATTGAGGTGTGAGACCTGAAGTTGCAGGACGGACGACGACGACGACGACTGACGTCACGACAAACAAATTGACCTCTAAGTGTCTGCCCTGCTGCGCAGGCGACACACAAAGTATGTTCAAAAGTTAAGAATATCTTCTGCGGATGCAATACTTCGTTACTACATATTAGTATAGCCGAGTTGTACATGAGTAAATGAGTGCATATTATTATCGGTTTCAAAAACATTATACCGTTTTATTACACGTTGTGAAATTGTTGTGTAAATTGTTGTGTAACGTTTTATGGCGCGCTACCCGACAATTTTGCCAAAAAATAGCCTAGAAATGCCTTTCTTTGACATATTTGCTGTTTCTGACCCTCTATTAAGATGTTTATTGTAGATCAGTAAAATTGATTTGTAGGGATTGTATCTGTATGAAAATTTCGGGGTTTATACGTGACCTGACCCTCCAAAAACGACGAAAGACGAAACATTACAGAAACCCATCTAAAAGTATACGAAAAAGTAAAACTACAATCCTTTCCGGCTCGTACTCACTCGATCTTATTATAAAAACTTGGACATATCTTTACAAATAAAGTGGTTTTCTTACCACGTGACCTGACCATCCAAAAACGACGAAAGGCGAAAAATGAATTCACATCTAAAGTTATTCGAAAAAATAAAACTGCAATATCTTATCATAAAAAATTGGACATATCTA